>JACDOX010000290.1:35025-47903 GCA_014549065.1 Cardinalis cardinalis
ACTTCCAAGGGATGCACTCATGGTGCTGACAGGGCTCATGGTGAATGTTTGATGTTTGATGAGTTCCTCAGCTGTCCCTTCTAGCTGGTCCCTGAATTCCTGCCCATGATGGCAGCATTCCCAAAGTCTCCAAGCCTCAGGTTGGAGTGGAGATAAAAAACCTCAGATCCCAGCAGGAATTGCAGTGTCCATCAGTGCTTAGTAGGTAACTTGGAGTTCCTCTTCTTTTCATGAAGGATTCATTGAAGTTTCAATTTGCTSTGAAGCTCTTTAGGGTTTCCTAAGTGGGTTTTTAGTACAAAGACCCAGCATTTTGCACATCCAGGACTTCAGCCTTGTTGAGAAGAGCCTCTGCCACAGCTGCTTTCTCCTGGCACCAATTCCCAGGTGTTCAGTAACGTGGTGGTGGATAAAGACACGCTTTGRGTTCTGTTAGAAAGGAGGATTTAGAAACACAGCTTTGAAATKAATTCCCTGGCCTGAAACACGAGTGGAAGTTCAATTGCCATGCTGGGGAAGAGGAGAAAACTCAGGATAACTGGAATTGTGCCCACAGAGTAATGGAGTGCCTAGGTAGTGGCAATTCTTKTAAGGATAACAGAATTCATTGGCCATGGCCACCTTCCTGTCATGGGCTCAGTGAAAAACACCATGGCAAAAGCCAAGGCAAGGTGTTAGTCCTTCTCATTGTCTAATTGGTGGTAATTGGCTGGAAATCAGAATGCTCCAGTACAGATTTGATGCTGTCACTTAACCCCACTTCTTCCTAATCTAAGTGGATTTTTCTCCCTACTGGAAAAGGCTGGGACATAATTTTTAAAATTTTTTTAAAATTTTTATATTCTTGTGACAAAGCGTCGTGAAAAAATGCATTTCAATAAGAACAAAAATTTCATCAGGAGTCYGGTGAGCTGTCACTTTAGTTAACTCTTAGCCAACACAGAGCCCTTGAGATGTGTGTTGGGATGAGCATGGTGTGATCCTGGTGTGCTGGYTGGAATTCTCTGGGGAGGGAGACGTGGCCAAGCCTCTGTTTGTTCAGGCAAAACCAAAATAGCACAGGCTGGCTCTGAGGAGCTTTGAAACTAAGGGAATTATTACTTCCCCTGCAGAGGGAGTGTAAAATGAATGAGTTCATCCAGACCCTTCTGGCAGAGGGATTTGAATGTTTGTCAGTGATCTGGGTGGAACAGTTGCTGAGTGCAGCCAAATCATGTCCTGTATAGAAACCCAAAAAAACAAAAAACAAAACTCTAAAAAACCCAAATCAAGAGGAAAAATAGGGACAATCTTTGGATCCACCTTGTCTCGAGGGCACATCTGCACTGTGAAGTGTGTGAGAGTCTGAAGGCCAAGCTAAGTAAAGATCTGGGCACAATTCCAAACTAAAAGCTCATTAACGCCAGCTCTGTGTTGCCTTGACCTCTGGGATGTGCATGAGGACACCCCTGGATGCTCCTTGGCAGGGAACTGGGAGCTAATTTTGGCCTTGGCATTACAGAATGATGCTGCTGGAGATGAAGCCCTAGCTCAGGAAAAGCCCCTGCTTTGCTGTTTGGGTGCAATATGAGGGGTGAGGGAAATAYTGTGGCAATGTTTCCTTCCATTCATGGATAACAGCCATGATTCATGAGGAAATGGGATAGTTCCTGTGTTTAGGTTGTGTTTAGGCTGGATCTCTGCAGAACTGGAGGCTGGAGGATGTATAAATATGGGATTAATGCAGTGAGTTGGTGTCTGTACAATTTATATCCTCTGTGTTACTGCCTTGCAGTTATTTGTTTCACATGCCTGCAGCTTGGTGAGCTCATCAATGGCTAATCTGGCAGGTAAAGCAAGAAATTTGGCTTAAATGAGTACTTTAAATGATTCCTAAGGTGGTTTAGGGAGCTTTTCCTATTTCTTTGCTCAGAGTGGCAGGTTCTTTCCTGGAAAAAAGCCTCTGCAACCTCTGTAATTACTGGTGGAGCAAAGGGAGGGTGTCAGGTCGTTCCTTACTGAGTTGTTTCCCTCTCAGAGTTGAATTATCAGTGTTCTTAGTTATCTGCTCTCTCTTAATCTCCCTGGGGTTATCTCTGTGTGGTGTCAGGGTTGCACCCAGGTGGATGAGAGCAGTGAGGACATGGTGGATGTTTTTTTAGAGGATGATGGATGGTGGTGGCTCCTCCTTGTCCTCTGTTGCTGTTGAGGTGGTTATGATATAAAGCAGAGATTACAAGTAGTTTTAGATGGTAACTTTTTATTATTGAACATGGTTGATTTTTTATATACTTTTAAATTGTTTATGCTTTTTTAATTTTAATTACTGGCTACAATAAGTTAACATAATACTATTGGTGAAAAGTTACCGTGACTTCAACTAATTTTTTAAAAATACTTTGTCTAGCTGTAAAGTTTTCTTATTTTTCTTCAATTTTTCACTTCTCTTGGTCTTTTTAGTTACAGCTTTGGAGAGAGCTCTTTATCAGCTTCTTCTTGCTTCTTAGCTTCTTCTTACTCTTTTAGCTAACAGGCTTGCTGTTAGCTCCTTCTACAGTCCTCCTCCGTGGCCAGCTGCTTGGGGTGGCTTTTGCATCCCTCTGTGATTCACATCATTCCCAATATTCCACCCGTGCCCTGGAATTTGGGACAAGGTGAGCAGTAAGTGAAGGTGATGGGGTTTATTTTCCTCCTTAAATATCCCAGGGCATGAAATTGGACTTGGATTTTAAGAGGTGCAAACCCYCCAGTTTGCAGTTTGTTCTGGCATGAAGCAGTAGACTTTACCAGGAAGAAACTCCACTGGSAATGTATTAAAAGTGAGATTTACATCTCTTTCATTCAGAAGCATTTCCAAACCAAAACCAACCCATATTTGAATTAAAACTCATCAAGAGTTGCTCAGGAAAGCCAGGAATATTTGTTTCAATATTTGTTACAACAGAGTCAAGCAGTTTTGACCATTCCAAAACTCGGGTGCTCCCACAGTTTGCCAGGTGGATTTGTTTGGAAGATGTGCAAATTGGATAAATTCTTGTTTCTGTGCTTGAAGATKAGCAATGATTCTGTATGTGCACATCTCCAATCACCTCTCCTGAGTGAAGTTCACATCCTTAACTGGTAATTGTTGTGTTTTGTCTCAGCAGAGCCGAGGAAAGATGAGGCACAAAGCCTTTAATGTGATTACAGAGAGCTGTTAAATGTGCATCTCATTATGTGGAGTGTCTGGAGGCCTGGCAGGCTGCCTTCCCCACACAAACAGTGCCCTCCCCTCATGAAGTTACAGAAATATTGATCTAAAGATAGGCAATAATTAGCACAAAAGAAGATGTTACAGGAAGTAGTCCCTGGCACTGTTGATAGGAGATCTTGTTCAGAAGTTGTTGTTGAGCATGAAATCACTGCTGAGTAAAATGAACTGATTTGATCACTAAATGCCCACAGATTATAAATTTGGTAAATTGATTATTTATMTTTTATCTTTATTTATTAATTATCTTTTGTGCCCCTAGCTCCCAGTGGCTCTCATTGTATCCCAGAGAATTCTCAGTGGTGGGAACCTGGGGTAGGAGTTTGGTTCAGGAGCTGAGCAGGACCAGGGAAAGGCYTTTAACCATTGGCATCTTCCCCTTTATTGAATGGGAAGAGTTAAATTTGTGTTGACTTGAAGAAAACAGAGAATGRGGCTCCTCTCTGGGAGCTTCCAGCTGAACTCAAAGCGGGAGGAAGTGCAGGGACCTGCACCAAAGTGGAGAGCAATGGAGCTCTGCCCTTTTTTCCATTTGTTTTGAGCCAAAAATTAGGGACTTGTGTCTGGRAGTTTAAATTCCAGTTCTTTTCTCACTCTTGGGCTGCCCTGAACCTGCTGCTCAGGGTGGAATTCCTGGAAATGCTCAAGRCCAGGCTGGACAGGGTTTGGAGCAGCCTGGGACAGTGGAAGGTGTCCCTGCCATGGCAGGGGTGGCACTGGATGGGCTTTGAGGTCCCTCCCAACCCAAACCATTCCATGGATTTCTGATTCCATGACCAAGGCTGGACTCCAGGACTGTGGTAACCAAAGTCAGTCAATTCTGAGGTGGGAACAGGAGGAATTTGTAATAGCCCTCTCCTATGAAAAATTAATCTGTGTGAGCAGAAAGATGGGTTTTAATTTCTGCATCTGGACTCAATTTGGAGACTCCTCCTGGGAATCTGGAGAGGAGTTAATGACTCACAATGTGCTTAATTACTTGTAAAGTTATGTTGTGCTGAGCAGACAGAAAATAAGAGTCGGGCAGAGTGCAATGAAAGTTCTTTAGCCAAGACAAAAGTGAAAGAGGAGGGGAAGAAGCACTGTGGTACCACAGGTGTCAATGACAAGCCCAGAAAAAAAGTGGATTTGTATAGAATCATAGAATCCCAGAAAGAATTTAGCTGAAGGGCCTTAAAGCCCATCCAGTGCCATGGCAGGAACACCTTCCAGGTCCCTGGAGTGCTCCAAGCCCCAAAGTCCAGCCTGGCCTTGGGCACTGCCAGGGATGCAGGGGCAGCCCCAGCTGCTCTGGGCACCCTGTSCCAGGGCCTGCCCACCCTGCCAGGGAACAATTCCTCATTCCCAATATCCCATCCAGCCCTGCCCTCTGGCACTGGGAAGCCTGTAGAAGGTAAAGGATAAGGGCAGCAGCTGCCTGGGCTGGGCTTTCCAAGGACACCTGTGCATGGTGAAGTCAGAGATGAGTTTCTGGGCCATAAATAAGTGTGGAAATTCTGTCCTGAGTGGGAAGAGATTTAAAATACTCATAAATGCTCATGAGAAAAGGAGTCACATGGATAATGTGGCYGCCTGGGTAGGATCACCAACACGGAATGGTTGTTTGGTTTGTTTTTATTTCAGGGAGTTAATTCTGCTTTCACACTGGAGCCACGGTGTTGTTAATACTGGTACAAATCCCATTTTTGAAGCAAGCCTTAGTCACGCTGCTAATGGGAGCATTTTCTCTTCAGCACCTTTAAAAGTTCTCTAAATGGTGCCATTTGTGCTCTGATATCTTAATGTTTTTATGTCCAGGCAGAGACCGGTCTGGTTTTCCTGCACTGAGTCCATTTGCACATCATAATGATCATTTTATGCATTTGTCCTCTCCTTGCATGGGATGAATTTTTAATGTGCAGGCGGAGGGTGACATTTTTATTGCTTTTACGGGCATCAGGAATGCATTTTAAATTCAATTATGTACTGTCTCTGGAAATACCACACAAGTGACTTGCCAATAAATACATCTCGTGGATTACTGGAAACTAACAGGGACAGTAATCACTGGAGTAACGTCACTGGGCCAATTTTTGTCACTCCAAAAAAAAATACAGGTTAATGCATATTAGGAGGAATAATTCAAGCTTCATATAGACACTGATAAACCAGCATAATTATTTCTGGAAGGAGATGAGAAGAGTTTCTGCAGCTCAATGGAGACAAACTCACTGGGTGCCCCAGCAGCTCGATATACAATTAGAAATCAGTGTTTTAAAGGGTAGAGGAAGTCAGAAAAGGGCATCCCATGCACTGAACACCAGCTCAAAGAACTCACAGGATTTGTGCTGTGGAACTGAGCTRGAGATGAAGACAAATCAGGCTTAGGCTGAAGTGTCCTCAGAGGGATGATAAAAAATCCTGAAGTTGTTAATAATTGAGCAAATTCCAGCTGACCTGCCGTGAATCACTGTTCTGTTAAGCTGCTGACAAGGAGGGGGAGCAGAACCAGCTGGCCAGAGCACACCAGGAATCAATCAGAATCTGGTTTAACAAGAAAATCCAAACCACTGGAAAACTGGGAAGATAAAACTCAAAGCAAATTGGGATCTGTGGGTGCAGGTACACACATCTGTAGGCATGGGATTTGGAGTGCTTTGTGGGGAGATAAAAGGTGGTGTTGAAAATAAAACAATGTCACTTGAAAGAAGTAATTAGAGTGTAAGTCCTTATCCAGAGGAGGTRAATGCAGGAGGAATCAGCATTTGCTTCCAGGACATGGAATAACAGAGTGGTTCATGTTTGCAGGGATCATCTGCTCCAAACCCTCCTTTAAACCAGCTGAGCTTGAGCTGACCCCACCACCACTCCAGAGAGATCTGGAGGGAGCAGATGCCCTGTCCAACAGAGCCTGTACTCCTCTGCAGCTCTAGAATGGGAGATGTTCAGCAGCTCCTGGATCCTCTGAGGAAACGAGGATTGCAATCTGGATTTTTCTGTCTGGGCTAATGGGATTTACCCTTCCAAACAACACYGGGAGTCCAGGACCTTCTGTTGCCCTGTGTTCAGGTTAAACTGTGTTTCGGTAAATCCCAATCCTTCACAAAGTGTTCCCWGCACTGTCTCCATGAGGTTCTAGATCTAAGGGACAATGGATAAGGGACAATGTCCCTGAGCCTCTGAGCTCCACTGCAGCCCCCACTGGATTTGGACTGGAGAAAGGTAAAAGCACCTCTTGATAAGAAAATATCCAGCCTTGTGTCCTTGGCTCCTTCCTGGACAGGGCTCTGCCCCACATGGTGCTGTTCCTGTCCTTTCCCTATTGCTGGAAAGGGGGGAATGAGACAAAAAACTCAGTTTGTGGGGTTTCTAAATCCACTGGGCCTTGCCTTCCTTCACCTGTAGATGATCTTTGCCCCCTGATCTTCCTCCCATGTGGGTAATAACCACTCTGAATCCATAATAAGTGGATTCAGAGTGGTTATTACCCACATGGGAGGAAGATCAGGAGGCAAAGATCTTAATAAATGTGTTATTCCAATGACACTTAATGGGATTTTTGGGGGCTGTTATTGGGAAAAACCAATTTTAAGTCAATCCTTRTGTGCCCACCCTGGTGCTGCTGCCCTGACCTCTGTGCTTGGTCCACAACTGAGCTGTTGAGCATGTGTGGGMCATTAAAGGGAATTTTGTTAGACATGAATCACCTCAGAGGAGTTAACTGAGTCATCTGYAAACATGTGGAATGATCATCAATATATCAGGAATGACAGGGAACCAGGAATGGATTTATGGAAGTGCTTTCAGCACCTGTTGCTGGCTCCTTTTAACAGTATTTTGATATCTGTCAATGAGTCAGATTTTAATCTGAAGTGTTTCCTTCTAAACACATTGACTGGTGGTTTTAATCAAGATGAAATGTGGCCTTGCATAAATCAATGTACAGAAAATAAGATCTGCAAGACAGTCATAATCGTATCATGATGACCTTCTTTCAATGAAAAAATGAAATGAAATAGAGCTGACTGGCATAAATTWTATTTTAAAGTCAGTTTTGATGGGCTGGTGGAGCCACTGTTGGATGAGGATGGGCTCTGGGAATGGCCAGGCCCTTGGATAATGCTCTGGGAAAAGAGGCAGGGTAGCATATCCTGGATTACATGGCTCAGGAAAAAACTCAGCACCAAAACTGRGTTCATTCCTTTTGGATCCATCTTCCCTGTCCTTTCCCCTTCCCTGACCTCCTCATGGGCTAAAGTGGGGTCAGGTTTCCCTTCTGTTTGCKTCACGTCTGCCACAGAAATCCTGGAATTCTGTCCTGCCTTTTATTATTTCTCTGTCCAAATATCAACCAGGGAGCTCACTGATATTCCCAACCACTCCAGTTCCTGGATTGTCTTCATCACTTTTGAAACAGGACAAGAGGAAAAGGTTTGGAGGTTCAACCACGGGCCTAGGGAATAATGGAGCAGGGTGCCAGTGGAATTCCCTTCCTGGGATAACCCCATCATGTGCTGACCTTTTGTCATCTGTTAAGCAGCAATTAATTAAACAAATTGCTAGAATTTAGTGAAGCTTTCATGCTGCAGTAGAGAAAATAATGGAAAAGAGAAAAGGCTGGAGAGAGCAAAATGAAACATCTGTTGGGATTCAAGCGGGGATGGATCCAATGCATGCTGGATCCAAAGGAAATGTCCCCAGGAATAATTTCTCTCTGATGGCAGGACAGGGGCTGTTCCATGGATCAAGTGACCATGGCTGGTCAGTCTCGCTGGTGACCACTGACCAGAAGGTTCCTCCCCTTTTCCAAACTGCTTTGGAGCTGGAATGTTCCACTTTCCTCTCATGGATCATCCAGAGATGCTCCAGTTGGAAGCTCAGGTGTCCTGCTCCAAAATGGATTGGGATGAGCCTGGGTGGAGAATCAAGAATTGAGGGTTGGATTTGGGATCACCAGCCCCAGATGGGCTGTGCTGGGAGAAGAAGCTGGGACTGCGATGAACCTGGGGATAGGATCAAGAATTGAGGGTTGGATTTGGAATCACTGACCCCAGATAAGTTGTGCTGGGAGACAAAGCCAGAACTGGGATGAACCTGGGTGTAGGATCAAGAATTGAGGTTTGGGTTTGGGATCACCAGCCCCAGATGGGCTGTGCTTGGAGAAGAAGCTGGGACTGGGATGAGTCTGGGTGTAGGATCAAGAACTGAGGGTTGGATTTGGAATCACCAGCCTGGGAGAGAAAGCTGAGAGGGTTTGACAGCAGCAGAATAGAATTATATGGAATTACTGCAATTGGCTTCCCAGCACAGAGGGTTTTTTTGTTTATTTTGGGTTTTTTATTGCCCATTATGCTGCTTGCCTGTCTCTAATATTCCCAAGATTATGTTTTCATAAACAATTGTATTTTCAAGCCRTGTGTGGAATCTGTCAGGCTTTATTTGATTATTTCTCCAATAGAGCCCAGGCCCCTTGAAAATCCTCGACCTTTAATTCATTTCCAGCTGCAGAGGCTTTGCTGTGCATAGGAAATTTTGGTCTCCAAGATGAAAAGGGAGAATCAACAGARTTGTAAAGTCTGGGATTAAATCATCCTTCTTCTTTCTTTAATTCAGTAAAGGACTCATATCCTGGAGAAAGGGATGTCCTACCTATGACTTTAGAGTTACTTTACAAATATTTGGCATTCTGTGCAGGTAATAAGTCATGAGGAAGTGGGTATTGCCCATTCATGGGTTGGGATCATGGAATTGGGCTGGTTGGGATGTCCTGAGGGTCTTGCTGGGGATCCCTGTGGTTGGTACAGCACTGCTTATTTGTGGGAAGGTCTCAAATGCCTCTGAGGTGGATTTTCATGGGGCCAATCCCAAGMTTTCATGTCAGTGTGTGTGTGCTGGGTTCTTGCCATGAAAGGAACAAAATTMTTTGGATTTTGGTACCGTGTTTTGTGGCTTATTTCTCTGGGGGTAACTAAATCATTCTTGGAAGTCTGTTCTCATTGGTGAGCTCAGAATGATCCTCTGGTGATCACTCAGAAGGGATTTTATTTGGAGTTCTCCCTCCATAAATCATCTCTGATGTATCAGCCAGAGTGAGGAGCTCAAGGTTTCTCCCAAACCCAGTGTCTGGGATTTGGTGATGCTGCCAACCACGGGGTCACCCCTGCTAGCTCCCAGCCTAGAAATGTGTCAGGCAGGACATCAATGTTTTTAAATTCTTTTCATAGTAACTAACAACAAAAAAGGTTTAATGCTTTGTGAATTCTGGAGATTCACTCAACACCTGTGTAAGGGAGCAATTAAATGAATAAATAAATAAATATTACACAGGATGCCAGGGTGTGTGAGGCTGCAGGAGCTGAGWGGGCACCTGGTGTCCCCTCCCTGCTCCAGCAGGGCCATCSCAGAGCCCAGGGCACARCACTGTGTGCAGCCAGCTCTGCCCCAGCCCCAGGCAGGAGAGCCCCCAGGCTGTGTGGGCAATGTGCTCAGGGCTGGGCACTGCCCAGGGAAGAAGTTGTGCCTCCTGTGCAGGGCAATTGCTGGGCCCAGGCCCTGCCCGTGGCTCTGGTGCCATTGCTGGGCCCCGGAGCAGAGCCTGGGCCCTGCTCTGCCCCTCCCTGCAGCCAGGGCCAGCCAGGCCTGAGGGCCCCTCTCAGCTGGGGCTCCTCTCCAGGCTGAGCAGCCCCAGCTCCCTCAGCCTTGCCGGGGCACCCACACGCTCCAGGCCTTGCTCAGCTCCAGCAGCTCCTGGCCCTTTCAGGTCCCTTTGCTTTGGGGAGGTTGCCCAGGAGAATGTGAAAAGCCGGTGATTCAGAGGATGTTAAAAAACATTTACAGCTTGTCTTTCTTTTGTGTACATGTAATTCTGAAGGCAGCAAATGATGGTGATCTCTGTGATATGTTCATTTAATGGGGGTGGTTAAAAGGAGGACKCAGCGTTCCGGCAGCAAACAGGGCTCTGCTTGGAGAGGGTGTCGGTGGCTCCATGAAAAAGAGATTATTATGATGCTGTCAAGTGCAGCAGAGATCTCTTAGACACAAGACTCCTGCCTTCATTTGGTCTTGGATATGTTGTAAATACCCAATTTGGAGGAAAGAGACAACAGACCGTGCATGCAAATGCCACTTTGTCCTTATTTACACTCACTGTGATGTTGACACATTGACCAGTGTTAAGGATCTCTTTTAAGGCACACTATGAAAATCAATCCAAAAAATCTTTTGTTTTCTACCTGGTGTGAGGTAATGGTCTTTGTTGAACTTCATTCTGGCGCTCCAGGGTTGCAAGGCCAGGCTGGACAGGGCTTGGAGCAGCCTGGGACAGTGGCAGGGGGTGGCRCTGGATGGTTTTAATATCCCTCCCAACCCAAACCATTTTGGGATTCTATGGTTCAATCAAGAAGCAGAAAATYGGCTTGGTGCACCCTCTGTGGGTCTGTCCAGAGGTTGAAGGGTGAGGTTTCATTTCCCGTGAAATGTCCTAGACAAAGGGGAAAAAATGCAGGAGRGAAACTCTTTGACAGCAAACTGTATTGAAGAGGTAATTACAGAGCAAGCCAAAGACAATTTAATTTCAGCTGTACTGGGAATGCAGGATCATAAAAATCAGTGTTCAGGGCTATGAGGCTTTGCATGACAGCTTTTATCTTTAATCACCAGTGTATTTTATCAAACACAGTGTGGCCAGATGGACCAGGGCAGTGATTGTCCCTCTGTGCTGGCCCCGCTCAGGGACCCCGAGGGCTGTGTCCARTTCTGGGWCCCCARYCCAGGAAGGACMTGGAGGGGCTGGAGCGTGTCCAGGGCAGGGAACRGAGCTGGGGAAGGRGCTGGAGCCCCAGGAGGGGCTGAGGGAGCTGGSAAGGGGCTGAGCCTGGAGCAAAGGAGGCTCAGGGGGGCCCTTGTGGCTCTGCACAACTCCCTGCCAGGAGGGGACAGCCAGGGGGGGTCGGGCTGTGCTGCCAGGGAACAGGGACAGGACAAGGGGAAAGGGCCTCAGGCTGGGCCAGGGGAGGCTCAGCTTGGCCAGCAGCAGGAATTTCTGCATGCAAAGGCTGCTCAGGCCTTGGCAGGGGCTGCCCAGGGAGCTTTGCAGTGCCCAGCCCTGCAGGTGTCCCAGGAAGGGCTGGAGGGGGCACTCAGTGCTCTGGGCTGGGGACAAGGTGGGCACTGGGCACAGCTGGGACTCCATGGGCTGGCAGGGATTTTCCAGCCTCAGGGGTCCTGGGGTTCTGTGATACAACTGTTGGAAAAGCTGGGTGAGTTGGAAGGTAGAAAAGCTCTACTTTRGGACTGCAGGCAGAATTTGATTGGCAAATTTGAAGAAATGCCACCTGCTAGATCCAAAATCATCCCATGCCATCCTCTAAGGAWTCCAGCAGGAGCAGGTTCTCTCTGTGAGGTGGCTCAGGGGCAGCAGAATGAACCCTGTGCCTCGAGATGAGCAACCAGAACTGTGCCTGCCCAAACGTCACTGAGGTTCCCAGACTGGCTGCTGCTTCTGCTGAAGAGCCTTGGTAGCTCTCAGGGAGCAATTGTCCTTTTCAAGATGAATCATCCTGGGTGAATTCATGTGCAATGGGAGGAGGGGGTTCACATACCTGCTGATGACTCTCCCTCCCTCTCATTCTGACATCAACAATGGAATTTTTTTCTTTTAAAGCAGTCCCATCTCCCCAGTGACTGCCGCAGGAGATGCAGTAGGAGGGCTCTGTGTGATAATGAACCCCTGTCAGGGAGAGGCAGGGATTGACAGAGCAAAGCAAAACATTCCTCCAGAGTTCCTGCCCTGCTCTTTGAACACAAACAGAGCCTGGGCTGAAAGAAGGTCCCTGCAAGTGTTCAAACCCACACAGATGTGGTGGGTTGGGATGGGTTCATGATGGACATGGCAGAGTTGGACTCTGCTCTTGGAGGTCTTTCCAGCCTTTCTGAGCCCTTTGAGATCATTTCAGGTTCCCCTCAGGGACACTGAGAGTTCTGGTCTTGTGATGTCAGCAGATCCCTTGGTATCCTTTCAGCACAAGAGGGAAAAATGCAATTCTTGGCACTTGCTTTGCTTCAGTATTTGCTCATCAGGGACAAGATCAGTTCTGCTTCTCKCCTGTTTTCCTGTCTGTAGTAGGGCTTAGGATGTAAACAGATCCCTGAAAACAAATGTCCCACAACCTCCTTTCAGGATKTTATTTCCCTGATAAGGGCTGTGTAATGAGTGGCAGAGTGTTCAAACTGTGGCTGTTCCATTTKCACCCTCTCCAAAATGAGTAATTGTGAATTGTTTACTGCCTGTATGACTATAGCACAGCAGACAAATCATCTGCAGCACCTACAGAGCCAATCTCTTCTCTCTTCCTGAGACTTCTGCTCCATGAGGTGCTTCCAAGGCCAACCCAAAGTGAAATTAATGGGAATGTGAGGGGCTATCACCCTCCCTGTCCCTTCCTCCTGGTTCTCTGACATTCTTTGAGCTGTGTCCTGTTCTGGGCCCTCAAACCAGAGTCCTGGAGGGGTTGGAGCATGTCCAGGGAAGGGAATGGAGCTGGGGARGGGTTCAGGTGTGACAGCAGCAGGAATTTCTGCATGCAAAGGCTGCTCAGGCCTTGGCAGGGGCTGCCCAGGGAGCTTTGCAGTGCCCAGCCCTGCAGGTGTCCCAGGAAGGGCTGGAGGGGGC
>JACDOX010000290.1:48688-80828 GCA_014549065.1 Cardinalis cardinalis
GCAGTGCCCAGCCCTGCAGGTGTCCCAGGAAGGGCTGGAGGGGGCACTCAGTGCTCTGGGCTGGGGACAAGGTGGGCACTGGGCACAGCTGGGACCCCATGGGCTGGCAGGGATTTTACAGCCTCAGTAATTCCATAAATCCAAGCAAAAACCAACCTGGACTTA
This sequence comes from Cardinalis cardinalis, assembly GCA_014549065.1. NCBI lineage: Eukaryota > Metazoa > Chordata > Aves > Passeriformes > Cardinalidae > Cardinalis > Cardinalis cardinalis. The sequence goes on from JACDOX010000290.1 coordinate 48,854, forward strand.
GCAATGACCTGTGTGACTGGGGAAGGACTGAGGTTTTTTTAGAAATAGATACACCTTTTCTGAAATTAATTTCTGCCACTTCTCTTGTGAGTACTATGAATGAAAATAACCAGCAGCTGATCCATAAAGTAAGATTTATTAATCTGACAGAAAAGAGGAATTATCTTCAGTTTGCAACACAAAAGGAATGTACCTGTGAGGGTGGGCAGGCCCTGGCACAGGGTGCCCAGAGCAGCTGGGGCTGCCCCTGGCAGTGCCCAAGGCCAGGCTGGACAGGGCTTGGAGCAGCCTGGGACGGTGGAAGGTGTCCCTGCCATGGCAGGGGTGGCACTGGGTGGGCTTTGAGGTCTCTTCCAACCCCAGCCACTCTGATTTTATGAATTGATGCCATGATTCTGATGGAGCCAGCATTCCTTCCCTGACACAACAGTGGGAGGCTGCCTGTACAGCTTGWGTTGTCCAAAACATYGCTTTTTGGTGATATCCCAAATGAMKGATCAGCTGGTGCTGTTCAGATGTGGCCTCACTTCTTTTGGAGCTGAGACAAAGCAGTAGCTGCATCCCAAGTGTGCTAAAGAAGGACATTTGCATTTTTCAGCCTTCATTCCAGTTGGGTGCCAAAAAAAAAAGTTTCAGGGAACTCAGACAGCCTTAATTTCATTTTACTGTAGTGTTGGAGTCTGGAGCTCTGCTTACTCAAGGCACAGAGCAGTGACAACAACAGCAATTGTGATGGTGCCAAGCAGCAATAAAAGAGAGAGGTTTTGTTCCAGGCTTAACCCAGGAGAAACATCTGCCACCGACCTGGATGAGCACCCTCACTGARCACCCTTCAAAAGTTTGGGAATGAGTCTTGAAAGGGATTTAGAGAGTGAATGGCTGCTTTTGTATCCTGGAGGCAGAGCAGAGCCAGGAGCCCTGCGGGCTGTGGTGTGTGTCAGAAGATAAATGTCCTGTCGGAGCTGGCAGGGACTGAGGCTGCAAACAACACCTTGGGCCACAGCCAGCGCTGCCTGGAAGCCCTTGCTGCTTCCTCAGGAGCCATCCCATGGGATGGACCRCAGGCATGAATCCAGGATGGACCACAKGCATGAATCCAAGCCTGCCTAGTGGGGATGTTGCTTCTACCTGGAAGTTGGGAGCAGCTTGGTGGCTGCATCCCCAGGGATGGAGCCATGACCTTTGGGTTGTGCATGTCCCTGCTCCTCCATGGGAACAGGGAGTCAATCCAGGGATGTTTCAGCACAGCTGCTTTCCCTGAGTTTGGCAGCTGGTGCTCTCTGGGAAAATGTGTCACGTTTGGAGCCAACTCCAGACAGGGAGCAATTCCCCAGGGGAAATTTTCCTGGCTCCAGACACTGCCATCATCCCTGCACAATGTTCTGTGGCTGAGCAGTGGGGAATGCAGCCAGGAGAATGTCACCTCTCCTCCTGCCCCTGCTCACTGTCCAGGGTGTAGGGACAGGGATAGGAGAAGGTTCCTCATCCCGTTCCCTGCCATGGCAGTYGTGCTCTCCTGATAAAAKGCTRTTTGTGGATGGATCAAAATCAGCTCATTTATTGMATTTTCTGTTAAAACTCAAATCCTGGAGCYAGGRGTCTGCTTTGCCTMCTTGTTTGCTGCTTCTGTAGGGTGGCCTGGATCCTCCTGAGGATCCTGGGCTGTGTTTTGCCTATCAAATAGACATAAATAATTTGCTCTCCATACTTTTTTATGCCTTCAAGAACYCTGAGGATTGCTGGTGAGCAGGAGGTCAGTTGTGAATATCCATTCCATCCCCAGCTGGATTCCACAGCCTCATCCAGGGAGTGGATTCAGGGCAGGTGCAGAAATTGCTCCTCATTAGGTGGAAGAAGAAGCAGCTGGAGAAAGTCCCTTATAAGGACTGGGTGAGCAGAGCAGAAGAAGCCCCATCAGGCTGGGAGGGGTTGGTGAGCTGCTCTTATTTCTTCTATAATCAAATTCCAATCATTAAAGTGGAAAAAACTTCCAAGATCATAAAATCTAGCTCTTCCTGGGCAAAGTGAGAGATGGTTGTGGARSARGAGGAACAAGTGAAGTCCTTCATTTGTGCTGCAGRTAGGGAGAAAAGTCACAAATTTCAAACTTTGCTGCAGRCTTTCAGTGTTGCATACCAGAATATCTGTTTTGCCAGCTGTAGCACTGTTAATGTGAGGAGTGGGTGTGTAAAAATCTTCATTATTGATAGGATTTAAGGAGCAGTGGGAGGAGAACTTGGTGGAGAAAGTCTGGGTTTGTTTGACCCTGCTTTGTTGGGCAGAACAATTGTTCCTTGAACAGCTGGAGCAGTGTTTGCTGTGATTTTTTCCCACCCTAAACACATCCCAGCTCAAGGGCTGAATGTTTGCCCTTCTATACCTTTTTCACACAGTTCTGGAAAGGGAAATATAATTTTCCTGCCTCTTGCTGTGGTGATCAAAGATTCCCTGTGAGGTTTTCTGCTCCCATTTGCCTCCCTCCCCTGTGTTTTCCCACTTGCAGCAATTTGCAGCTCAGCTGTTGTGCTCAAGGCTCTCCCTGGAGAGCTGAGGCTCCATTTGCCTTTCAGGGCAAGTACCCACCTGGAAATAATCATGGAAACACTTCTTTTGTACACAAGTCCTTCAAGAATCCAGGCAGTTCTTGGAGGGAAACAAGAGTCTGTTTTCTGAATCCATTTAATATTGTCCTGTGGAGAGCAGAGAGGGATTTTTATTGACCTCAAGAATCAAATCTTGCTCTCTTCTTTTCAAAGAAACTCAAATATTTGGCTGTTTTGTCACTTCTGGCTGTTCAGGGGAATTCTGGCCTGCCATAAACCCCTCTAAATGTGGGATATTGATGGTGTAATTCCATCATGTGTTTGGAATTTGTTTTGTCAACAAATCGCTTTTCCTATTATTTGCTCTATTGCACAGTTGAAGTTTTAGGCTTTTCATGGCAAGAGTTGGAATTTAAGAACTTAGGGCCTATTTCTGTGTTCTTTTATGGATTTGATCTATAATAGATGCCTTTCACCACCTTCCCTTGGATTTCACAGCAAAATTATCCATAAAAAATACCCTGTGGTGAGTTTCCCCCAGTTTGGGAGTTTAGGGGTACAAAAATCTGACCATTTGACCACACTAAAATCTGCCCACTTGTCCAAGGCTATTATCTTCTCCCATAAGTTCATTCCTCATTTGAGAATGCTGGAATTGATGGAATGAGTTTTCATTTTATGCTTAGGCCTGGCTGTCACAGAATTCCTGTCCAGTTGTTTGCTTGCGCCTGTTACAATGTGGGCCCATGTGCTCCCAGTAATAAAAATGTTCTTCCTAAGGAAAAAAAGCTGTTGTTGAGAGCACARACGGTGATATTTTCTGCCTTTATCAGCCCAGATTTGTTTTATCATTAAATAGATTCAACTGAAATTAATTTTTTTTWATTAAAAAGAAGGGTTGGCCTAAATAATTTAGCCTGGCCATGGGCACTTCCAGGGCCAGCCACAGCTTCTCTGGGCCATGGTGTATTTTGGGGTAAATTTTTGTTGTATCTGTGTGTTTCCTTCAGCATCACCTGGGAATATTGATGGAGCTCAGGTTTTTATGGAAAAGAGAGGATGAGAAACCAGAGTAGTGCAAATCACAGGCTGGGGTGATTGAGGATGGGAGAGCCATCTGGAGGTGCTCTGGTTCAGGTTGCCATGGAGCATGTCCTGCTGGCTTCTGGGCCTCTCCAAGGAGGACAATTGCACAAGGAGGACAATTCCACAGCTTCCCTGGGTGGGCTGTAAGGCAGTGGAGATACAGCTTCAGAGTCAGGATACCCCCTGGAGCTTTGGAGACCCAAACTCRTGTCCCCCATCCTGCTCCAGACTGGTTTAGGTGCAGTCCTGTGGACCTTGGCTCAGCAGGTTCTTTATGGCTGCATCACCTTCTTATCCCAGCCTGGCCTGGGCAGCCTTTGCTGAGGGAATTGCTGCCAAGCAAGTGACAAAGTCACCTTTTTGGCTGAAGAAAGGCCACAAATTTGGCTGTGAAACCACCAGGGAAGTGTTCAGAAACTCCCTGAGAGCTTGGATGGGGGCTCGGTGCTGCAGAGCTCTGACCTCTGTCCATCCAGGTGTGGTTTCACTCTTCTCTCTGGGSCTGCTTCCCTGATCAACCTTTCTTGGGTTGCATTTTATTTCTGGGAGGCTGAAGCAGAGCAGGAAGGAATATAACTGAGCAGGCTTGTGGCWCACAGGAATTCCAGTGGATCTTGAATGGATCCTGTTGCAGTAAGGTAGAAAAATCATGAAGAAAGGCCTCATAAAGTCAGACCTGCTCCTAAAATCAGTGGCTGACCTTGTCAAGCTCACACTGTGCAAGTTCCCATGTGAGAGCAATCCTGATGTGAGCAGTTTGTTAGCATAATAATCTATTCCTGGGTGAAAAACAACCAGCACCTGTATAAACTGGTTTTGCACCATTAGATAGAAAAATTAGAACTATTTCTCATAACTTTTCCTGCATGTACACACCAGGGGTTTGAGTGACCAATCAATACAGAATAACAACTTGTTRATAACCAATAAAGTAATTGGTAAGAAAGCTACTGACCAATTAGAGTCCCACACAAAAAAAGGATAAAAAGGAGTTATGTGACTAAAGATGTGTTTTTTTGACCATGAAGCAAATGCAGTCCTGTGTGATTTACTCCTTTAGATCCCTAGCTGATTACCAGCTTTAGGGATGGCTCTCCAGAGGTTTATCCCAGTGGTCTCCTGTCATCACCAAATCCATTCTGGCTGCTAGAAAAGGAGCAACTCTCTATGCTATTTTTTCCCAGTTCAGCCCCAGAGCAGAAGGAGGAGTCTCAGGAAGACAGAGGGCAGGAAAGCAGCTGGATGTGTGCCCTGTGTGAAGGGATCCATTAATGGAGGTTTCTGTTCTATTGCAGCGTTCCCACATTCCAGAGCCTTCCCGAGGAGATCCTCAGCAAGCTTGCAGATGTCCTGGAAGAGGTAAGAGCTTTGAATGTTGAGATTTCACAAGCTCAGAACCTTCTGCTGGCAATATCCAGCCTCTTCTTTTCCCCCAAAGAGCAGCTCCCCAGTTTGGCAGCCATCGAGGCCGTGAGAGGAGTTGTGGGGAAAATGAATCCAGTTTTGAAGAGGGTTTATATATTTTTTTATTGGATTTTTATCCAACTGGGGAGTGAATCAATCATTTCCTGTGGTGTCCAGAAGGGAATGACCTTCTCCAGCCTCTGTGTGAGTGGTGGGGAGGAGGGGAATGTGAAAACATCATCTTATTTCAGATTTGATGGGACAGTTGTGTTGGAGGGTATTTTAAAGGTGTCCTGGAAAAGGTGCTCTGGGAAGAGTTGCAGCAGTGTTGAGATGTTGGGCTGGAGTTGGGCTTTGCCTACCCGGCTTTAAATGGGGTCTCGTTAGGTCAGGCTTTTCATAAGTCTATTTAAAACAACAAAAAAATCACCCACAAAACACCAACCAAAAAAAACCCTCTAAAAAAACCCCACAAGCCCTCCAAAAATGCAAAAAAMCTTAACCTGCACCCTACCAAAAAAGCCCAAACCCCCCCAGCCTTGCCCTATAAGYAGATGTAAAATATTTGGGTCATATCACGGTTTCCCCCATATTTTATTCCCCCAACACTCCCTTCTGAGCCTGAGGAATTCAATATCCCAGAAAGTCTTTAATAAACCCTTCCAAAAGGTGATTTAAGTGCAGGGAATGAGTGTGTGGCAGTAATTTATTTCATTCCTGCTGGCTTTTCTTCATCCCCGCCTCTCCATCAGGGAAGATGTTCCCGTGGATTTGGAGGAAAAGYGCTGCTGACATTGGAGTTGATTTGAATTCCTTTTTTTCTGAGCTTTGCTRGGGTGTTGTTCCTTCTCTGCCTTTTTATTTAGTGCCCAGATAAATTCTGTGGCTCCAACAAATCAGCTGTTTKTCACCCTGAATAATTGCATATTCACAGATAAGCTTTATTCCCTTTGCTGCCAGGGAATGCTCTGATTTAAGGAAAAAAAAGGATATGAATTCCCTCTGCTGTAAATTCCATCTGCCTATCTCAAAACCCCACTCCCAACCAGAATTTGCTTGGATCACATCACCAGCATTAAGCTCCTTATCAAGAGTTAAGGAGGAGAATAAAGTCTATAAAACTTTTCCAGAAACACTTCAAGTTTTGTGGCAGCTGGGGAAAAATTCTTAATAAATATCAGTGAAGAAATGAGGCACAAAAGCAGCATTTATGGGGAATAAATCTGGATTGTTAGGATGGATGCTCCCAGTTTTCTGTTTGGAATGAGTTTTATTTTCTCTGGGTTTGTCTAGGATTGAATAGGGTGTGTTTTGCATAAATTAAAAATAAAAAGTCACTCTCAAATCTGTGTATTTAGCTATAAACTCCCACCTGGCTACAGTCCCCTTTCCATAKGTTACACCTGTGAAATACTGAAAAACCCCTCTGGATCATGGAATTGTTAATATTCAATTGAAAAATGTGTCGGGTGACTCACACAGGGATTATCTGAGTGGCACCAACACTGCCAATAATTTCAGTCTTTATGGGTAATTGCATTTAGCAAATGGAATTAAAATGCTGAAGGGAGTAGGRTGGGGAGTCTGTTCCTGGCATGGCTGAGGAGTGGGATGAGCTTTTGGTGGGCACGGGCAGTGCTCAGAGATCTGGGCTGGCATTTCTTCTTCTCCCTCTTTCCCCCCTTTCATTTTTATTTGGGTTTTGTGGCACAAAATTGGGATTTCTTTCCCATCCTTAGGTTGCTTCACATTCTGGCAGTGCTTTTCCACTTTAAGGTGTGTCATTTAAATGTAAAACTTGTAGGATTTCCATCTCAAATCATTAAGGTTCCTTGACCTCKTCTCTTCTGAAGCCACTTCCAGTTACTCATGATTTTGTAATTTTCCATTTGATCTCGCATTCTTCATTGTGCCTACAGCTGATTCTTCTAAATTTTGTTCTCCAGCTCCAAATTCCTACTCCTGTTTCAAAGGAGGATCCCTTTGCCTKGATGTCAGGGATGGAGCTGTCACCTGCTTGAACATCTCTTCCATCTCCACTGAATTGGGGTTTTCAGGGAAGGGGAAGGAGGCAGGAACTCAGAGAGCTGGGGGCAGCTGGAATAACTAATCCCACACTGGTTTGGGGTGGAAGGGACACTAAGGATCATCCCATTCCACCCCTGCCATGGCAGGGACACCTCCCACTGTCYCAGGCTGCTCCAGCCTGGCCTTGGGCACTGCCAGGGATGCAGGGGCAGCCCCAGCTGCTCTGGGCACCCTGTGCCAGGGCCTGCCCRCCCTGCCAGGGAACAATTCCTCATTCCCAATAYCCCATCCAGCCCTGCCCTCTGGCACTGGGAGCCATTCCCTGGGTCCTGTCCCTCCATCCCTTGTCCCCAGTYCCTCTSCAGCTCTCCTGGAGCCCCTTTAGGCCCTGGMAGGGGCTCTGAGCTCTCCCTGGAGCCTTCTCCTCTCCAGGTGAGCACCCCCAGCTCYCCCAGCCTGGCTCCAGAGGGGCTCCAGCCCTGGAGCATCTCTGTGGCCTCCCCTGGATTCACCCCAGCAGCTCCAGGTGCCCCAGACAGAATTTGAAGTTCTGTGGCTGCAGATGCACAGGCGGAGATGGAATTAAGGTCTCGTTGGCATTTTCAGCCCAGGCCTCTTCATCTGCATTTCCTAATCCTGTTCCTTGGCTGTTTGGGATTTAGCCTGGTAATCCATGGGAGATGTTGTGTGTAGGAATCTGAGCAGCTGGAGCAGCAGAGACAGTGACAAAGGCRCTGTGATTTGCTTACAAAACCCTGCAGATCAGTTTCTTGTGCAGATAATGTCAGGTCTAAGCCACGTCACGTGGATTTRCCTCCTCTGTTGTGTATCCAGAGCTTGAGACAGCTTTGATATTTATGTGTGTGTATGTGACCATGATATTTCCTGAAAAATCCCCCCACCAGGATTTCTTCTGGGAAGCTTCAGCTTCTCCCTGTTTTGCTGCTTTGGAGCAAAGTGGCCTGGAGATTGTTTATCCAAACATGTGAATTGTTTTTAATTAATGACCAATCACAGCCAGCTGTGTTGGACTCTGAGTCAGTCACGAGCTTTCATTATCATTCTTGTTAAGCTTTCTGATGTCTCCTTTCTCTTTCTTTAGTATAGGTTTAGTATAACATTGTATAATATAATATAGTAATAAATCAGCATTCCGAGAACTTGGAGTCAGATTCTTATCTCTCACCTCATCCTGGGGACCTCACAAACCCCACATGTGTATATATTTTTGGGTTATTGCTGGATGTATAGGAATTTAAAGTGCTCCAGGCCAGGCTGGATAGGGCTTGGAGCAGCCTGGGGTGGTGGAAGGTGTCCCTGCCCATGGCACAAGGATGAATTTTAAAGTCCTTTCCAACCCAAACCATTCAGTGATTCTCTGATAATACTTTATAACACATTGAAATATATARTATTTGTCTATCACAGTCGTGGTATAAATAGATATTTAAATATAAATATGGCTCATTGCCCTAAATCCAGCTGTAGAGCACTTGATTAASTCATCCTGGGTTTACAGGAGAGCAGCCACAGCTTGGAACTGCTGGGAATTGTGGTAATTTTGGGGTCTTGTGTTGWGGGGAGGAAAGATGACTCTGACTCCATGTTCTTAGAAGGCTAATTTATTATTTTATGATATTATATATTCAAGAATGCTATACTAAACTATACTAAAGAATAGAGAAAGGATACTTACGGAAAGTTAAAAAGATAATAATGAAAACTTGTGACTTTCTCCTCAGAGTCCAGCACATCTGGCTGWGATTGRTCATTAAGTYAAAACAATTCACATGAGACCAATGAAACAATGACCARTTGGTAACCAATCTCCAAACCACATYCCCAAGCAGCAAAACACAGGAGMAGMAMTCAGATAATTATTGTTTTCATTTTTATCTRAGGTTTCTCAGCTTCTCAGGAGAAGAAATCCTGGCAAAGGGATTTTTCAGWAAATGTGATGGTGACAGAGAATGCCATTTCCACATCTCCCAGTGTGTGTTTAGGGGATTCTTTCACTGGAAGCATTWATATTCAGAAWTWTAATTTWTTTGAATGCACTGCTGAGATCCAAGTGCCAGTGATGTGTTTCCTGCAGCCCCAGGCAGCCTGGCCTTGGCTCCCAGTGAATCCCTGGACAAACAGCAGAGGCAGACTGAGGGGAGAGGCAGAGAAATGTGCTGAACCCCACAGGCAGAGGCTGCCAGGGATGGAAACTCTTCCTGCCACTCTGAGTGCTGAAATTTAGGATCCCAGCTCCTGTCTGCAGCCACTTCAGCAGCTCAGTGGGTCACTTGCCAGCCTTTGTCTTGTTTCCTTCCTTTCATTTTATTTTTTTCATTTTAATTCCGATGAAAGACTGAATTTCAAAAGGCACAAATGTTAAAAAAAATAAAACACAACCCAAAATTCTTCCTTCTTGTTTGTGGAGCTCCTGTTGTGGCTCCTGGTGGAGAATGGGATCTTGGAGGAGATTTCATGGCTTAATTCARCTTTCAGAGCTGTCCTGGGCCTTTAAGCATCCTTCCTGCTCCATGCTGCCCAATTAGTATGGATCAGGTGGCCTTGGGATGCCTCTGGGTAATTAACAGAGGCTGAACACAGTCCTGCCTTTGTGGSATTGTGTGGCAACAGTGAATAGGAGAGGGAAAATGTGCAAAATTAATTAGCTTTCCATAGAATCTGTGGCTTTTAGGCTTGTTTAGGAGTGAGGGAGGCTCTTGGATAAAGGGAATCAGGTCCCTGGTGTGTCCTGCAGGCTCTGCCAGCACCAAGGCAGGTATTGATGTGAAACAGAKCCAGAAATCAGATTTGAGGGAGARCTCAAAATAAACAGGGAAGAGTAARAGGTTTTGGTTAAGGAAAAAGATGTTAATGTTGTTATTGATATTTTTTTATCAAAGGAAGCACTCTGGGGAGTGCTCACTGGAGGAGCTGTGGGAGAGGGTAATGCTGCCTGTGGGRGCATCAAATCAGCTTCAGTCCCACCTGACTCCATCACAAATGGACAAAATTTTGACTTGAGTTGTACTACCATTAATTTTTCAAATGGTGCTCATGAGAGCACAGCTTTGGGTTTGCAGGTGCACCAGGAAATAAAAGCTTTTTGGGGGAAAAAAGCATTAGAAAATAAAATGCAGCTGGAGAAACTGGAGTGCAGGAATAGAATGGAGTCAGTGGCAGGAGCTGCTCTAGCTTTGGATTGGGATAAAATGTGTTGTTTGGAGTTAAATTTTCCTTTTGATTTTCTTTAATGCGGTCATGGACCACGTCAAGGGAATTAAAAATAATCTCCTGCTTGTGTTAGCACAGGAAAGGAGTTCAGTATTCCCTGGTTTCTGTGGATTCTTGTCAGGAGTGTCTCTCTGTGTGTTCATTGCTCATCCTCTGCTCTCCTGCAGTGGTAGAAATGGGGCAGGATTTGGGGTTTTTCTTCTCCAGTTGTGCAAAACTTACTGTTAAAAGGTGATGGCAGTGGAGAAAACCTTTGGAACTCTGATTATTTCCTAATTCCCAATATCCCATCCAGCCCTGCCCTCTGGCACTGGGAAGCCATTCCCRTGTCCTGTCTTTCCATCCCTTATTCCCAGTCCCTCTCCAGCTCTCCTGTWTTGGTGTCTCTGGGTCTGGATTGAAGGCACTGAGACAGTGCTCATGTTCAGACTCAGSTGTTTATTATTTCTTATCAGTWAAACAGCCTCACTACTGTGAGTTTGGCAGCTTTTCATTAGAAGGCACAAAATGGCCAACAATCTCTTGGTACAAGGGCTTTYAAGACTGAACTRTCCAATTAAGAACTGACACCTGGATTATTTTCCCTTTGAACCCAATAACTGATCCCAAAGAGCTGCAATGGGGGCTTTTCTGCCCAATTACAAAATGCCACCCAAACCCATGGAGAAGGAGGAAGAAGAAGCATGAAGAAGAAACCCAGGATGACACCCTGTGTCCTCCATCTTGCTTCCATCCACAACACACTAAAAATCCCCAACCCTAAATTTCTCACCCAGTGATACACCTGCACTGCTCTCTATACTCTGTTGCACACTTTTGTGGGTTCCAGTCTATTCTGGAGTTTAGGAAACTTTCTCCATGAATGAGGGTCAAAGTCAGTGCTCTCCTGGGGGTCAGGGCACCCCAGAGCAGACACAGAAATATTCCCAATGCTCTGGGTTTCCACATCCTGGAGCCCCTCTAGGCCCTCCAGGGGCTCTGAGCTCTCCCTGGAGCCTTCTCCTCTCCAGGTGAGCACCCCCAGCTCTCCCAGCCTGGCTCCCGAGGGGCTCCAGCTCTGGAACATTTCCATGACCTCCTCTGGACTCACAGCTTCACATCCCAGATCAGATACYCACTGCAGGTGGGGTGGAAAATCTTCCCATTTCTTCCCATCTTCCCATTTGATTTAGCATCAAATCCCTCCTTTTTTTTTCCCTAGTAAAATCCTCATGTTGAACTCATGGGAAGGCATTTCCTGTAGTTCCATGCTCTTGGCACATGTGGGAACTTCACGTCTTCTCCTGGTAGGACCTGCTGGCTGTGGAAGGTGCAGCTTTTGGCCTCTGCCAAATGCACTTTTCAGGCAAGGAAGGGTGTTCTCTCTTTAATTGAGATTTATGAAATGAATTTAGAAACCTCTCAAGAAGCAGCTTTAGTTCAGGCTGAAAATCCCAGTGGTGTCAGAGGGATCTTTATCCAGAGCTTTCCGTGCAAAGCTGGATTCCTCTGGAGATATGGGGAGTTTATTAACATCTCATTTACTGTCAGAAGTTCCCCTGCCCTTGTCTCCTCTGCTAACMCCCAAGCAGAGGAGCTGGGTTGTTGGATTTCTTTCAAGTGTGTGTTGTAAAATCCACTGGAGTTAGGCCAGAGCACCCCAGCTAGGGAATTGCATCTCCTCCATCTCCTCTCCTGYCCAAAGCACCTGGATGCATGGAAATCTCCATGAGAACCCCAAGGACACTCAGAAAGATGGGAGTTGGGAATTTTAAGATTTTTCTCAGCTCTCAGAGAAGAAATTTTTCACTGGCAGGGTGGGCAGGCCCTGGCACAGGGTGCCCAGAGCAGCTGGGGCTGCCCCTGCATCCCTGGCAGTGCCCAAGGCCAAGTTGAATGGGGCTTGGAGCAGCCTGGGACAGTGGAAGGTGTCCCTGCCCATGGCAGGGATGGAGTGGGATGATCCCTAATGTCCCTTCCGCCCCAAACCATGCTTCCTCCAAGAGAGTTCTGTAGTTCCTGATTTCACAGCTGCCTTCCCAGCACTTTCCCAGCTTTTCCCCATTCTTTGGTCACCTCCTTCTCCTCAATCAAGCTCCCAGTGTTGGGAAAAGCCACTCCAGCAGTGCCATGGTCACCAGCAGGACACGTGGCAAAGGCAGCATCAAGCGGAAAAACTTCCCCAAATTTGCTTCGTCCCAGGATTTTCTTTCTTTAATTTATTGTTATTATTTTTGGCATTGGTGCATTGAGTGGATGATCAGCTTTTCAGGAGTCACTGATAAAATGTTAATTTCTAAAGCTGCCCCTCTCAGGTTATGCAGGTGTTGGGATTTAAATATTCCCTGTTTCTACTTGGATTAAACCTATCTATGAGATATTTTAATTTTTTTTATGCTCTCTAAGCGGATTCTCCGGCTGATCCGTCACAGTTATGAAAGAAAGGARAAAAGAAAAACAAAACATTTTTTGCTGTGATCTTAGATGTTTTCCAGGGTTTCACAGATATGAAAAGGAAGGATTTAAGCAAATCCATAATTTRTTATTTGCCCTGGTGGATTTGGAGGCGCTATTAGAGACACGCAAGATGGATGTGGATTTTTCATGGCATGTGGGACAACGGAGAGGTCACAGGGGACAACTCAGGAGCTCCAAGTTGTCTCTTCCCYGATCCAGCCTTGTTCCCAATTTCCCAATATCTGTTTGTTTACTGTTCCCACTTTCCAGAGGCTCTACAGCCACCCTGGGGCAAGGAWCCCATGGAATCTGCTTTCCCAGGCATTTTCTTTGTTGCAGGCAGCTTGGGACTGATGGGTTCATGGTTGTCCTTCACTTCCTGGGTGGAGAAAATGCAATCAATTAATTCTGAGTGAAAGTTAATTAAAATTTGTGCATTGGGGGTGGTTTTACTGTGGTGGAGGTGGCTCAGCTCAAGCCCCTCTTCCCAAGCTGTCTTCCTGACAGCCTGAGCTGAGTGATTTTTGGGATGGATCTCCCCATGGATGAGGTTCCTTTTTTGTGCTGAGGGCTTTGCTTTCAGTGCTGGATTCTTTGGGAGAAGCTTGGAAGGAGGGCACATGGCTCTTTGGTCTTTTGGGCATCTCCTCTTGGGAATTTGTTCAGCAGTTTCCAAAATTCCCTAATTCTCACCCACAAATCACTGCTTACAGACRTGTATGGGCTAATTTTGGTGGCAGTGAACCCCAGAATGAAAATCCAGCCTGGTGCTCMCTTGAAAGTATTCCATGATTTCCACCCTTCAACCCTGAAGAAATTAACACAAAYGATGCCTTTTTATCTGTARAAACAGGGAAAAAATACAATCAGCWATTATATTGAGGAAAACCTAAATATTAATTACCCTGATGGGTGTTTTCSCTTTGATTCCAACGTTTTCCCTGCTGGATTTTCCCATAGTGTTGCCCACAGTGACACCTGCTGGAATCTGGGACAGGGTTGGCGTGCAGGTCCTGCTGAGTGAGTCCTGCCAGGGATTAATTAGGGAAAAAATGAAGGGAACAGTTTATGAGGTCATGGAGACACCTGTGGCCACCCAAGGAATGGCCACGAGCTTGGAATGCTGGGAGTATCAGCTGGAGGGGATCAGTGGTTAAAACCCAGCTTTAAAGCAAAGATCAAACATGAAGATAGGGACATCCTCTTCCCATCTCCAGACCTCCCCAAAGTATGGCTGGGTCCTTTTCCAGGGAATTTATTTCCCTTGGGAAATGGGATTGCTCGCACTTGAGGCTTTGTGCCTCTCTGGTTCTAAATGTCCCCTCAGAGGGATGGATTTGAAGTTCCCCATTCTCAGGGTGCATTTGCAGTGTCTGGGTTGTAATAATGGGAATTGAAAAGTGTCCTCAGGATGGAAAAAGCCATTTCTTAATCCATGGAATGGGAGGTTGCCGGCTTAAAGCTGCTGCTGTCCCAGGATTTTCCCTGTGTGGGGTGGGATCCCATCTCCATTGAGGTCAGACCCTTCTGTTTGTAAATCCAAATGGCCATTTCCCAAATCCCTGCAGAGAAAGCCATGCAAAGTATAATTCAGAGTTTAAAAAGGAATTTTGGGATCATTGTGTCCTTGCCTGGTAAGGAAAGGGTCAGCTGTGCCTTGTGCTAAAAATCTGACCTAGATTACATTTCCCAACATTGCCTTGGTTTTGTTTTTGGTTTTTTTGTTGTTTTTTTAGGACTGATATACGAGATCCTCCCCAAAAATCTGCCCTGAAGCACAAAATAGCTGGGAAARATCCAATATTTCTGAGTGGGGTCATTGCATGAGAGATTGATGGAAGTGTTGCTGCTGCAGGGGCAGTTCTTGATTTGCTTCATCCTTCAGAAATCTCAACTTTTACCATCTTCTGGATTCAGGATGTGATTTATTTTTATTCCTCACACCTTCCTCTTTAGTTACCAGTTGTCCAAAATCCTGGAGTAAGTTGGAGGCAGTGGAGAGGTCCTGTAAAATTTTCCTCCAGGCAAAGCTGAAATAGGCTCATGCAGCTCCAGCCACGTCAATTTTAGCAGCAGAGATTCTATTAAACAGTAAAAAAACCTGATTTCTGCACTTAGGGAGGAGATATTTTGCATTTCTAGTGTAAAATACAGGTTTTATCCCAATTTTCCAAATTCTGTTGTCAAGGAGACGGTGGCAACCCAGGTGAGTGGCTCAAGGCAGCTTCCTTTTCATTTGGGAAAAGTTTTTATTGATGTTTCAAAAATTGAGATTTCACCTTTTCCCAGTTTATACAGAGAGTGGAAGTTCACTTGCTGCTTTAATAAATATATTTGGAGCAAACATTTGATCTTATGGAAGTGTGATTCACTTCCAGAATTCCTGTTGAGCAGACTGGGAATAGAGGCTGAGGTTGTGTCATGTGGGTTGATAAAATCGTGCATTTTTTGTACCTTTTGAGGAGTTGATGAGAGAAATCAAGGGAAAAGGAGGATGTTTTCCAGCAAGAGCCAAAATCCATGAGGATATAACAGGGAATATGAGCATTTAATTCATCTGCCAAACACAGTCACCTGCACAGAACYCTCAAAGTGGAAGCAACTGGCCAATTCAGGGGTTTAAACTGGGAAAATGACCTGTTCCAGTAAAAGTCTGTTGAGGATGAATAAATCCAATGCTTTCTGTGATTTCCCTTCCAGTAAAGTTGGTTTCCAGTGATAATAAGTGCATTTTCATATGGAGATGAAGGGTCTCCTCTTGAGTCTAGACCACAAAAAGAAAATACATTTCATAGCAGGTGACTGGAAAAGTGGCTGAATATATTGAATTAATGTGCATTTTTTTATTCCTCCTGATCGATTCTGAAATGAGTTTGGATCCTGGTGGCAATGCAAATACCTGGGGTGAATAAGCATGCGAAATTTGGAGGAAATGAAGGAAAAGAAATGAAACAAATGTGTTGATTTAAGTTGTTTACTTCCAGTTTCATTTTGGCAAGGAATTGCATCCCACTCTAATAACTGTGGAGCAGACCTGTGGATTTAGGGAGGGCAATGGGATTTCTACGCACATTCTTCTGTTATGATGAGGCGAACAAAATCAGAACTATTTGGGAAAGGATTGAAGAGCRGCTCTTCTTGCATTTCAATGAAATTTAATTAAACCCCCATGGACTTGATCTGCTCGTGATTGGACAGAGGTTTTGTGGTGCAGTTCCATGGTGGGGCTCTGTTTCTGCTTGGATTTCCTCAAAGTTCCTGTGTGTAATGTCGAAAGAAGGCTGGAAATGTAACGGAATTATAGAGATTTCAATCGTACAAAAGCCTAAAATTACATTAATGTGACCGGCCCAGGGCGCACAAAGTCTTAATTTTTTTTAATTGTGTTTCTATTTTTGCTGAATTTTACTGTTTGCTAATTTTTRCTCAGGGTGACTGAGGAATTGATTCCACTCTGTTGCCTGGGGATCCTTTTCCTAATTACTGATTCTCAGCTAATTCTCCACATTTCACAGTCATTATCTGTGAATCTGGTATTATTTAAATTCCTAAGCAAAGCTTTTTTGGGGGTTCTGACCCCAATTTGTGGCTTGATCTGTAGCATAATGCCACCCACTGCCTTTTACCCAGCTAGTTTATCTGTTATCTTCCATGGGAATAAATCCTAATTTTTCCCATATCAGTTCATCTTGTTTTCCTGGAAAATCTTGTTGCTACACTCCTCTCCCATTTCTCCTGACCCTGTGCTGCTCTCACCCTCTGTCATCYCTCTGCTCTCTTAATCCTTGAACTCTTTGAGTTCTCCCTCTTGATCTTTGAGGTTGGTCTTGACCTTTTGCCTTCTTCACCTCTCTCTGTATCTCTGAACTTCCCAGCTTTCTCAGCATCCTAAACCTCCCCAAATTCCTGTTTCTTCTCAGGAGGCAGTCCTTAAAAAAGAGCAGAGTTTGAAGCACAACAAATCCTCATGCACACAGGCCAGCTCCTGCTCTGTGGCCAGTGCTAAGGGCATTCCAGGAATGGCAGAAGGAAAGGGCCAGGAGCTCCTCCCATCTCGTGCACCTTCCCTTTGGGAAGCAGAAACCCTGGCCAGCATTTGCCAAACATGGTCCCTTATCCACCTCGCTGCCTTCTAATTATCCCTGAAAATTGTATTCAGCAAGAGTTGAGTTGAAGTCCAGTAGAATGGAAGAAAAAAGGAGATAAAAGCATAGCCAAAAGGACAATGTCATGTTTTTCATGACTAGGAGATGAAACCATTGAGGTTTATCCCTAGTTCGTGTCCTTCTCCTTAGGACTGCTTGGTTTAGGGGGATTCTGAGATGAGCCATGTTTGTTCTATGGCAAACCTAATAAATCCTCTTTTGGTAGCTCACAAATGCTCCTAATTAGCCACTGTTAATTGCCATGAGGAGAGTTTTGTGAAGGTTGGGTGTTCAGGTGTAAAGACCTTGACTTTGGAGGTGTGAAAGGAAACCAAACTTCTCAGCTGTGTGCTCTTGGTCATGGAAGAGCCAGAGATGTGGAGCTGCTGCTTCTTTCCATGAGAGAATTCAACCTTCAGGCAGATTCTGAATTATCACAGCAGTAGTGTCTTATTTACACTTCAGTGCACAAAACTTGAATTCCTGGTGGAAGTTCAG
This sequence comes from Cardinalis cardinalis, assembly GCA_014549065.1. Classification (NCBI taxonomy): domain Eukaryota; kingdom Metazoa; phylum Chordata; class Aves; order Passeriformes; family Cardinalidae; genus Cardinalis; species Cardinalis cardinalis. The sequence goes on from JACDOX010000290.1 coordinate 66,225, forward strand.
CCTGGGTTTCAGGACCAGCAGTTTCTGGTCAGACTTGGAAAAGTCACAGTTTGCAGATGGCCTTTTGCTCTAAATTGGAATGTGTTGAGTTTCTCTCTTCTACAGTTCCCAATTGCATAACTTTATTCCCATCTCCTGTCTTGTCCCAGCAGCTCAGCTGGGAGAGGGCTGGGTCCAGCTCAGTTTGTGGAGGTTTTTTTTGCCTTTGAGACATTGAAATGGGAGGAGGTTTTGAGAAAAAGGAAGAGCAGGATGGTGCCAGCCCTATCTCCTTCCCTCCTGCTCACTCTCAGCACAGCACAGGGAACAGCAGTGCCAAACACAAAGAAAACCAACCAGAAATTAAAGCAATCATTTAACCAAAGAGCTTCAAATTAGGGACGTTTCTGACATCTTTGCATTTCAGGAACAGCAGGGTCCTGTTGTTTATTCCCTTTGGTTTATCCATTTCAGTGTGTATCCCACGAATTAGGTGGAGGCTGTACTTGCTTTTGCTTCAATGAAATAGTTGTTGAATATCCTTTTTTTACTATCCTCATACATCCTTTTAGATCCCTTTTCCCTGCAGCAATCCCTGTTCCTCAGAAGCACAGATTATATCTTGATATAATACAGRTTTTATCTTGTTGGGGACAGATGAACTCATTGTGGGGAGTCATCTCTTAAATCATAGTTTAATTTTAAGCAGTTGTTCTTGGACCAGGGAGTTGGATCAATAATCCTCATGTGTCCCAAGTATATCCAACCCTAGAATTCCAGGATTTGTATTATTCCAGAWGCTGAGCTGTGTCCATGCACAAGCAGACCCTTAGGAGGAGTATTAAGAGCCTTGCTCAGGAATGTTTTTGCAGGAATTGGAAAGAACCCATAAAGGCAGAAGGCCCCACAATTGGACAAGACAGCCAGAGTGTCCAGCTCATTCCCAGGAGTGTTTTCCTCAGTGCTGTCACAGCCCATTAAGGAGCCACAGTGAATCAGTGCATAAGAAATGTCTCCCAAATGGATTGGACAGGGAGACAGGCTCCTGTCACTGTCACAGCACAGCTTTTGCTCTAAAGCACATACTCAGTGCTGGTGGGATATCAAAGAGCTGTATCTTTAAGGAGGAAGAGTGAGTTTGTAATGCCATCAGTGTGAAAAACTAAACAAAAAAATTGCTGCAGGACATTGCAGCTCAGTTAGAGCCAGCTKAGTGAAAATGGCAGGATCATGGAACAGTTTGGATAGGAAGGGACCTCAAAGCCCATCCTGTTCCACACCTTSCACTGTCCCAGGCTGCTCCAAGCCCCAGAGTCCAGCCTGGCCTTGGGCACTGCCAGGGATGCAGGGGCAGCCCCAGCTGCTCTGGGCACCCTGTGCCARGGCCTGCCCACCCTGCCAGGGAACARTTCCTCATTCCCARTATCCCATCCAGCCCTGCCCTCTGGCRCTGGGAAGCCATTCCCTGSGTCCTGTGCCTCCATTCCTTGGAAATAGTCTCTCTCCATCTTTCTTGCAGGCTCCCTTCAGGTYCTAGAAGGTCACAGTGAGGTTCCCCTTTCTCATCTCCTTTCTCAATTCTGTGTTCCATAATTATCATGGAATTAAGGGCATGAGTTAACCCTCTCTTCCCCTCATCACTGCRTCTTCCTCATGTTTTAATTTCCTGCTTCTTGCCCTCTTATTAAGCTGCTGCTTGGATCTTGAGATGTCTTAAGTGTCAAAAATTGGGGATAAATGAGGAGAGGACCAGAAAAGCATAATCTTCCCCTCGRGCTATTTCAAGCAGCAGCATTTTAAAATAATCCCTGGGAGTAGGATAGTAAAACCAGGGAAACAAATCTGCATGATTCTTAAGGAGTTCAGTACAGAAGACTGATATTTACCTGCTTGATTTTCTAGCATTTTCAGCAAATAAATATATTTTTCCATTTTATTTTGTTTGCATACCTGTTGTCATTTTAGGATGTTTAAGGCAGCAAATGCTGAACAAGAAAAATAGATCTTCTAAAAGCTGCTTCTGTTTGGAGTTCTGCTGACAGTTCTGTGAATATCTTTTAAAGCRCCAGCAAAATAACCATATTTAGGTTATTTTTATTTTATTTTAAAAACACCCTGGATGCAGTGGGTGGGACATGGAGAACTGTCATCAACCCTGTGTTGCTGTCACTGGTTTTTGTGGTCCAAACCCAGGTCCAGCTTTGAAGTCCTCGTTTCAAAGCCACCTTTGTGCCTCTGCTCCCCTGAGGGGACCTTTGGCGCCGTGGGTCACGGAGCATTCCAAACTCCCTGTTTCCCACTTTTTCCCAAACATTCTCAGCATAAACACGGCAGTCAGAGGCATCCAGGGGGAGGAAAAATGAGCTTTTCTGAAGTTTAACTGCTGGGTTGGTCTCCAGAGGGAAGATTTCTCTGTGAGGCCTGATCCAGCTTAAACATCTTGTTTTTAGTCAAGGATTCCTCACAAGACCARGGCAGGCTCTCAAAAATCTCAATTTTAGTCAAGATTTCTCCACACAACCTGGTCAGCTCTCAAACATCTCCTTTTTAGTTGAGGTTTCTCCACAGGGCCTGGGTGGGGTCTCAGACATCTCAATTTCAGTCCAGGTTTTGCCATGAGGCCTGGGTGGGATCCTTGACATGTTGTTTTTAGCCAGAGTTTTTTCATGAGGCTTGGTTGAGGTTTCTCCGTGAGCCTGGGTGGGATCTCAAACGTTTTGTTTTCAGTTGAGGTTTCTCCATGAGGCCTAATTGAGATTTAGTCCATGAAGCCTGGTTGAGCTCTCAAACATCTCATTTTTAGTCGTGGTTTCTCCATGAGGCCTGGTCAGGCTCTCAGATATCTCATTTTTTGTGGTATTTAGGAGCAGAAGCTCCAATTGAAGTTTGTGACTGATCAGCCAAGCTCAGTGGGCCAAAGTCCTCAGCCAGATGTGAAGGTCTGAAGTAGAGAAGGTGATGGTTTTTTGTGTGGTGGGTGAGATGTGCCCTGGTGTGTTGGGGACAGAAGAAATTAATCACGCATTTAACTKTTCTGAGATGGATGGATTGGGATGGTCACGGAAATACTGTTTGTATTGCTTTGGGTCCTGTATCTGTGGGACATTTTCATCCTGGGGAGCACTGGGGCTCAAAAAAGAAGTTTCTTGACAAAATTTGGTGCTGTTGGGCCCCCTATTCCTAATTTTGTCCATTTTCAAGATAAGTTGGTCTCATCTGGTCACTCCTGACGAAAGCTTGCATTGGGTATGCCTCCACTCAAAGAAATGTCCATGCCCAGTCACTGACGTTCTGCATGGGATGAGGGATTTCATAAAACAGGATAGTTGCCTTTTTTAGAGCAACTCTGACTCAATCATGAGATTGGTAGTTCTCCTGTGATAGGTCTCATGGAGACCTATCCATGTCTTATCCTCTCAAACCTGCTGAGTGAGCATCCTTCCCCCCTTTGGTGCTGGGATTTTTTTGCTCGCTTTAAGTAAAACTGACAATAGAAGTAAAGGGAATAAAAAATCCTGGTATTTTTATAGAAGCTGTTCTTACTGGACAGAAAGAAATCTCCATGGGAGGCACTTGATGGAGGGCTTTAAAGGGAGGAAGAGTTGCACTTTTGTTCATTTAGGTTGGGAATGCTGTTCTGTGAAAGATTCCAGCTTCTCTGTATGCTGAGGGACAGGATGGGAGGAAACAGCCTCAAGCTGGGCCMGGGGAGGCTCAGCTTGGCCAGCAGCAGGAATTTCTGCATGCAAAGGCTGCTCAGGCCTTGCCAGGGGCTGCCCAGGGAGCTTTGCAGTGCCCAGCCCTGCAGGTRTCCCAGGAAGGGCTGGAGGGGGCACTCAGTGCTCTGGGCTGGGGACAAGGTGGGCACTGAGTCACCAGGTGGCTCCTGCCACCTCCTTGCTCTTGGGAGGTCTTTTCCAACCTCAGTCATTCTGKTATTCTGTGAACTTTTGCCAAAACGCTTCTTCAGAGATTTTTGGTGGTACCAGAGGTACCTGAGGAGGTATTRCTGCTTCTCAAGTGGGGCTAAAGCAAGAGCCTTGTTTTTATTTCCACTTCCACGTGCCCTGATCGAGCTCTTGGGCACTTCRCCTGCTCAGGATGGTGCTCTGGCACTGGGCAGGTAGCAAGAATTCTATTAGAAGGGTCAAGCACATGGGTGAGCTGATTTGTGTTAGAAAACAAGGATTTAAGAGCAGGAGAGCTGCTAAAGGATGGGAAGGATGGGTTGATTCAAGCACGAAAAATCATGTGTGGAATTAGCTGTGAAAGAAATGGCTTGGAATACATAAACAGGAGGATGTGGATGGCAGGGAGGGCGTGGAAAGAGGCCCCAGTGAGGGGCAGGTCAAGCAAAATGAAAGCTCTGGGCACTCAAGGAGGGACTAGAGGAATGTGATTGGAATGTTGGAACAACTTGGCTGAGATTGGAGCTCAGTTTAAAAAAGAAGATACAAATTCAATGAAGTGAGAGGCAGCTTTGGGTGCTTTGAAGCTCAAATTTGTGCCCCTTCCATTCCTTTGGAAGAGTTCTGGGTGGGAAGTTTGGGAAGACTCATGCATGGGAACGGTTAGGATTCATGGGTGGAATGTTTGAGAGGACTCATGGGTTGGGAAGAGCCATGTGTGGGAATGATTGGGAAGATTTAAGGGTGGAATTTATGGGTTGGAAGGTTGGGAGAACTTGTGGRTGGGAATTGGTTACAGCAGCAGGACTGAGACTCATTTCTGCAGTTGTTGGTGCTGGTGGTAGTTGGTGAGCAAGACCATGAAGTGGCCTTTTAGGGAGCAGGTTTATCATGTTAAATTGCCCAGAAATCATATAAAAAATGCCATTAATGTTTCTAATGAATATGACTTACCTGTTGTAAATTTAGAAGCCATTAGCCCAGTATTTTCATTAATTACATTTTTGGGTGCCTACAAGATTCCACTCGAGGGAGGTCTGATCCCAAAACTTCCTAAAATCAGGCCCTTACAAGGAATTTCACCATGGATGGTCAGAAATGTGCACTTTAAATCTGCTCTCCAGAAACACCCAACATAAGCAGTAAAACTGCAAGTTTGTGTCCAGGTCTCCTCCAGACTTTTTTCCCCCTCCCTCTTCCCACTCTGGCACATGAAAGTGGGAAAAGCTGGGGGTTCTGTTATCAGTCTGTAAATGATAAAAAAGGTTGAGTGTAAAGATAAATAAACAAACTCAGGTCAACACAACATCTTTGAAAAAAAATCTCAAGCTTAACCAAATTTGAGGATTTGGATTAACTCCTCCGTTTTAGCTCCTTGCTGGTTTATACATACTTTGGGATTAGAAGATCTGATGGTGAGTGCAAGGCATTTTTGGGGTGATTTTGTCCCAGGTTTTGGCTGGGATAGAATACCCAATACCTCCAGCTCTCCTGGTTGTGGTTGAAAAATCCAAGAGACATTTATCCCAAGGGAGATGCAGGAGAGGTTGGATGGGAAGCTCTTGGCATCCCCCAGCCAGCTTTTGTTTGAATTTGCAAGGGCAGAGCATCTGGGATAAAAATTTACAAGGTTTGGGGGTGTCTAAATACCAATTGAAAGTCTTGATTTAGAAAATATTTTGTTTTTTTGGTGATGTGTAAATGCACATTGCTTTTGATGGGGTGACACAAGGGATGAAAGTGTCCTAACAAGTTTAGATGCCAGCATTGATAAGCTGTGACATGAATTTAGCAAGGGCTGTTCCACAAAATAAGGCAAAAATGGACAGATTAAACTACTCTAATAACAGGAGAAAAGCAAAACTTACTTGCWGAATAAAACCCTTGCTAGCAAAGCTGGAAAACCACCAAAACCAACAAAAAAAAAGGAGAAAAAAATTTTATACCAGACTTCTTATTACAGTTTAGTTCATGTAGCTTATTCCCTGTTGGAAATTCCTCTGTCTCGTTGATGTGCTAAAAATGGATTCAGGCTGTGAGGATAATTCATCTGGGCACAGGCTGGCACCAGCACAGCCAGAAGAAAAATGGGCAAGCCACAAATGCTTCCAGTTTAATTATTCTATTCCTTACCACAGGACAATCTTTAAGTCACAGCCAATGTCAAGCTGGGATAAAAGGGGTCCAGGATGATGTTCTAGCAAAGCTGCCAAACTATGGGCTGGAGAACAGGCTCTGCTTTTATTTGTTCATCTTCATTTGGTTCCTTTGCCTCTTGCAGACTCACTACGAGAGCGGAGAGTACATCATCCGCCAAGGGGCTCGAGGGGACACCTTCTTTATCATCAGCAAAGGAAAGGTGAGTTCACACTTTCCCAGGCCAAGGGGCTCCCAAAATCCTGCTCCAGCCTCTCTCTCTCCCCTCCTGAGGCACAAATGTGCCAGAACCTGACATGTAATGGAGCTCCTTGGCTGGGTCAGGAGAGGAAGAGTGGCCTGAAGGGCTGAAAATTAAATGGCTTTCTGGTTTGTACATGTGCTCCCAGGCAACACTCTGGGGTGGAAACTGTTGTTGAGTCTCTGGGTGAATGACCATAAAACTCCATTTCTTTGAAATAATTCCTACAGTACTCCATGATTTCTTTGCTAAGCATCCCCCTTCCAAGGCTGGTTTCCAGGTTTCATTCCCATGGCTCTCTCTTCCCAGGTTCTCCAAATAATAGAAAGGCAGGGATCTCTCCATAGGGGAAAAAAAGGTCTAAGTTTCTCTTCCACTGCTCACAGGGAAAATATTTTTGACCTCATTTCCCATAAAATGCTGATGGGATTTTATAGACCAACTTTCTTCCTTCTATTCAACAATTATTTATAATTTTTTTAGCCTGCCTAATACACTTGAGAGACACTTGGCTTCTTTCCACATAGCAGGATGGAGATTTTGGAGGGAATACACAGTGATTTCCAGCTGCCAACTCATTTTCCACAATCATCTTCCACTTTCTGGGAGCCAGTTTTTATTGTAAGGCAAAAAATGGTCTTTTTCAGATCAATAAGAGTGTCTTGGAGAAGTTTGTGAAATGAAATTAATCATAGCCTGCAGAAATCCAAGTTAGTTGGTTTGATGCYCTTTCACTTGCCTTCAATCAGAAATAATATTCCCTCTTTTCTCAGAGTATGGACAGTCATGAGCCAAGCTTCAAATCCTTTTTCTTTTGCCATTTTTTCATGGGGAAAAATATTGGGATGGTGCATCTCCTTCCCACATCCATCTCCCTCCCACAACRAGTGTTTGGAGCTGTGTTGGCTGTTGAGGCTTTTGCCCCACTTGGTCACTTGGTGGATCCCATCCCTTCCCAGCAGCACAGAATCCTGGACATGCCTGGGTGGAAGGGACCTTAAAGCCCATCCAGTGCCACCCCTGCCATGGCGGGGACACCTTCCACTGTCCCAGGCTGCTCCAGCCTGGCCTTGGGCACTGCCAGGGATGCAGGGGCAGCCCCAGCTGCTCTGGGCACCCTGTGCCAGGGCCTGCCCACCCTGCCAGGGAACAATTCCYMATTCCCAAKATCCCATCCMKCCCTGCCCTCTGGCASTGGGAGCCATTCCCTGGGTCCTGTCCSTCCATCCCTTGTCCCCAGTYCCTCTCCASCTCTCCTGGAGCCCCTTTAGGCCCTGGAAGGGGCTCTGAGCTCTCCGGGTGAGCACCCCCAGCACCCCCAGCTCTCATCCTGGCTCCAGAGGGGCTCCAGCCCCAGGAACAACTCCATGGTTCCTCTGGACTCATTCCAACGCTCCCCAATCGACAAAGAAATGTAAAAACCAAATCCCAGTTGTTGGCCTGCAGCCCTTTACCTCCCCCAGAGGATGGAGAAGACCTCCCATGGCCTTGGCCATTGCTGCAGAGCCCTGGACTCCTCCTGGGGCAGCTCCTTGGCTTTGTCCCTGGCCTCTGCTCCTTTATCTTGCTGTGACAGCTGCAGGCCAGAAAAGGGGAGCTAAAATAAAACAAGGCACTGGGACTTGCTAAAAAATTCCCAGACTCTCAGCTGGAGCCTGATGGCTTGACAGAAATTCCCACAGGGRTAGTTAAATCTTGCCCTTTTTTCTCTTCCAAGCTTATTGCTTTGGAAAAGAGACACCAGTGGCTGATGGGTGGATGGAGCTGGAGGGAGTTTAATTTTAATGCCTGGCTTAGGATGGATGTAATAATTAATCCATGCTAAGCCTTGGATAGTGGCTCAGCAGTGAAACAGGGARTAAATGACAACAAAATACAGGATTTTGGAGTCAGTGTGTGCTGCCTGGCACCTGCAGGAGCTGGAGCACATCACCTCCCATGTCCTGTGGTAAAACTTGACTCAGGCAGCCCAGCAAGGCAGGAGAATGCTGGCAGCAGCTCCTGGGAGCACACCTGCAGTGTCTGCAGTCAGCGTGAGCAGGATCAGGGAGAGCTCCTTAGGGAGTGTCTGCCATGCCTGTCACGTCACAGTGTCTGGAGTCACACAGAATCATGGAATTCTTTGGATTGAAAGGACCTTAAAGCCCATCCAATGCCACCCCTGCCAGGGCAGGGACAACTTCCACTGCTCCAGCCTGGCCTTGGGCACTGCCAGGGATGCAGGGGCAGCCCCAGCTGCTCTGGGCACCCTGTGCCAGGGCCTGCCCACCTTGCCAGGGAACAATTCCTCATTCCCAATCTCCCATCCAGCCCTGCCCTCTGGCACTGGGAGCCATTCCCTGGGTCCTGTCCCTCCATCCTTTGTCCCAGCTCTCTTGTACCTTTACACCCTGGAATTCTGCTCTAAGGTCTCCCTGGAGCCTTCTCTTCTCCAGGCTGAAGTGAGCAGAGATAATTTTTACATTTCTGAGCCCATCACTCCTCTCAGAAATACTGAGAAAATTTCTGCTGTGTTTTCTTCCAGCCCATTGTGCATCGATAAATTYTTTTAGGACCAAATTCCTTTTTCCCTTCTTCCCTGTCAGCTCCATCCACCCCACTTGACCCCACTCCTGAGCTCCTTTAGTGTATTTATTTTAACTTGTTTCCTCAAGTCCTACCAAACAGAAATCAAAGTGATTTCCAACCATGCTSTGTGCAGGAATCTGAGGAATAATAATGGATGGAAACGGCTCATTCCCTTCTGCTTGGGAAGTACTGCTTGCACATCCAAAGGCAGCATGGGCCTTGCTGTGTCATTTCCCACCCTTTTCCCTTTAAAACTCACCATGTGGCACCAGTTTTATTCAGGTTCCCCACTGGAGGCTGGCTCAGAGCTTTGAACCTTGTAGAAGTCACTCTGTCCTAATCTCTAAACACTCTTTGCTTGGGATCATTGGAAATCATGGAAAAAAAGCTGAAATCTGCATTGAAGTTCCCTGTTTGTCCAGGGGTGTTCCTGGCTCATCCACCCCACATTCCCTGCCCTTCCATGAGTCAGTGCAGGTGTTCAGCACTGTGTGCTGCTCATTAACCTCTCARACCCACTGGTTCTGCCACCCCTTAAAGAGCTGGGACAAGGTGCAGGCCAGAAATTTAATWTAATAGGGAAATTACACCAGGATATCACTGAATCCAAAAGGATGTGCCTGACATCCCACCTTTTGCTTTGGGAATTTCCACATGCAGAAGCTCTGGTTGAAAAGATGGAAAGTCATTATTTCTGCTCCAGCTGGAGTTGTCCCCTCCCTGAACTGGAGAGAGAGCAGAGCCACACTTCATCCTGCAATGCCCCAAACTGGTTCACTTCAGTTGTGTCCCAATGGTGGTGATTTGTGTTCTTCCTGTCCCTTCAGGGAACTTGGGAATGCTGGGAACCGTGTGGAACAAAGCTAATGAAACCTTAGGCCATAAATGATAGATACACAGCAAATTTTTGGAATTTTGTTCTCCTGTGACTRTGCATGTGCAGCCAACTCCACGTTTAGAATTAAAAACATTCCCMAAAATCCAAAGCTGTGTGTTTTTGCAGGAGTAGTCGGAAAAATCAGCGCTCATTCTCTTGGATGGTTGCTTGGGGGTGCCAAGGGAAGAGTGCAGGACTCTGGGGGGTTCCACGGCTCCCAGAGGAGCCTTTCCTGACAGATCCAGGAGGTGACAAATCCCCCTCTGCACAGAGAGGTTTTAGGTGTTAATGAGGAGTTCCCTGAATCCTGTGGGGTTTTGGCTTTTCCRCAGGTGAACGTCACCCGGGAGGACTCTCCCAGCGAGGATCCCGTCTTCCTGCGCACTCTGGGGAAGGGGGACTGGTTTGGAGAAAAAGCCCTCCAAGGGTAAGTGCTCCTTAGGAAGTAGTTCTTGAATTTTGATATTTTCTCYGGGATTTTTGCAGCTTTCAGGTGGTTCTGGCTGTTTGGGAAGAGATTGGGAGTGGAGTTATTCTTTTGGAGTCACTGGATTCGTGCTAGGAGCCGCCACCTCAGTGGGAAATGAGCTTGTTCTGCACTTGACCAGCCAAATGTAGACATTCCCTTGCTTGTGGACATCAAAAATAAGTTTATCTTTGTGTTTCCTTCCCCAAACATCCATTGGAAGCTCAAAGAGTTTGATTTTTGCAACTCTGGAGTGTTATTCCTGTATGGAAAAGGATAACTGTGCTCATCCTAATGGGGTGGATGGCTGAAAGCAGGGCAGTTTGGGGGTTTAAGTTCTGTATTTATATGGGATTTTGGAGGTGGAAATTGGATGTCAGTGAGCACTTCTATACAAATATTTTCCTTTGGAGATGAGCTAAAAGGAGAGAAGCCGCAAATTCATATCCAGGCTATTAAAATAGGCTTAATTAAGGCAAGAATTTGGGACACTCATTCATCTTCATGGGTAAACATCCTTTCCTAGGGGTTTATCTGGGTGCCTGAGCTCTTGGGCTTTTTTTGGGATGCTGTGGTGACATGGTCAATCCCTCCTTGACCACCYTTCTCCCCAGTAAAAGGTKGCAGAATATTTGAAGGCCAAATTTMCTRRCACTTCTTGACAGCAAGAGATGTATTGAGCACAAACCTCAAGTCTATGAATCTCTTCCTTAATACAAAATATTGTAGTTATTGAACAAATATCCTGATTTTGATTCCATCCCTGCACAGCCCTGGTGACACAGAGCATCCCCATGGGTGGGAATTCCTTGGCATTTCAAGTAGAGTAGTTTGAGATTGGTTAATTTACAATACTTGGCTGAATAAATTTGAATACTCAATATAGAAATAGAAACTTAATTATTGAGAGGACGTTCTCAGCATGCAGGGAAAGCACAATCCTGCCATCCCAAGGCCAGGCTGGACTCTGGGGCTTGGAGCCACCTGGGACAGTGGAAGGTGTCCCTGTCATGGCAGGGGTGGCACTGGATGGGCCCTTCCAACCAAAACCACTCTGTGATCTTTTTTGTTGCTAGAGAATTCCTCCAGAACCATCCCTCCAGTTTGCTGATAATCACAGGAGTCTTACAGGGAGATTTAAATGGAATAATGTGAAAATATTGCAATGTAAACATTTGGCAGCTCAATAAATTGCTAATTAATGAGTTTCTGTGAGGATTCTGTGAGACATCCCTGTTTGGCCACTTGGGAAACATATAGGATGATTCCACTGCTGTAAAATATAGCTATAACTGAGAGCCTGAGATAAAATTGGATTTTTACTCTATTTTCTTTCCTTTTTAAACTTTACCAGGGCCTTAGCAATGCTTGAAATCCCAGAGTGGTTTAGGTTGGAATGGACCTTACAGACTAATGGACACTTTATTAAAACCTGATAYATTTTGTGTGCATAGAATAAAACAAGAGCTACAAATCATTTCTTCATTAAGATAGGAATTAATGCAGAAATGCAGCCTAGCAGGAGCTGGGATAACAAATCCCTCCCAGCAATATGTCCCTGACAGAGCCATCAGGGACTGATGTGCATTATCCCATTTTCCATGCTCACAGCAGATGGCACCCATTAGTTCCCAGTATCCCATTGCACACTGGCAGGGCAGGGCATGAAATGATGATCCACATCCTCTCCCARGCCCCTCGTACCTTCCTGGCTAATTGGAGGCAGCAGATGGATAATTTGCAGTCTAGCATGACATAATTTAGGGTGCTCCGCAGTCAGGTGTTGTTTYCTTCATTGCAGTAAAAACATTTATTGTGTAACAACATTTATAAACATAGAAACATAATATAAATATTTATTATAAAGCAATAATTATTTCTATCAGCGTGGAAATAAAGTGTTGTGGTGTTGGGAGTCCCCAGGATGAGGTGAGAGATGAGAATTGACTCCAAATTTTTAGAAGGCTGAGATATGATATGATATTAAAAGAAAATTATATACTAAAACTAAAGAAAGAGAAAGGATACCTCAGAAGGCTTAACAAGAATGAATAATAAAAAACTCGTGACTAACGCAGAGAGTCCGACACAGCTGGCTGTGGTTGGCCATTAATTAAAAACAATTCACATGYTTGGATAAACAATCTCCAGGCCACATTCCAGAGCAGCAAAACAGGGAGAAGCTGAGGCTTCTCATCTTCTCAGGAGAAAAATCCTGGCAAAGGGATTTTTCAGAAAATATCATGGTGACAATAAAGTTCCTTAAATCAGCATGGGGAGAACTCAGTGCATCTCAGGTGCTGAACTCATAATAACTCAGTGGGAATAGCTCAGTGTGGCTCAGGTACTAAAACTGGCTGATAAATTAGGGGGTGCTGCCTTGCTGGCCTCACACAGCTGGATCTTGCTCCAGAACATCTGGAGCACAGCACAGCCCCCTCCAGAGGGATGTTTTGGGAGCAGCCATCCATCCCCCTGGATGGAAAACGTGGTTTGAGCATGTGGCAGGAGTCTTGAGGCAGAAAATGATAGAAGAGGACAGGGAGCAGATCTTTAGGAAAATGAGGGTTCTGAGCWCCCTGGGATAGTGGAAGGTGTCCCTGCTCAAGGCAGGGAGTGGAATGGRGTGGAATTTAAGGTCCCYTCCAACTCAAACCAGTCTGGGATTCCATGAAGGCCTCCTTCCTGCTGCATATTCCATCATATATTGCATTTACACAGCACTAGGGGTTTGGGTGATGTGGGTTACATCTGGGTTTGGGGTTCAGGAGGAGTTCTGGACCTGGAGCAGTGGACAAGGGCAGGGGGCTGATGTTTGGAGAGCTGGTGATGGAGCAGGAGAGGGARGGGTTTGATAGAAATATTCATAGTTTGCTTCATAAGGCTTTGACCAAACTGGCCAAGTGTTGAGGTCCAGCTGGGATTTTAAGGTGAATGCTTTGCTTTTTAAAAAAGGGGGCCCTAAACATTCCTGGGCAGTGGCAAAACAGRAAGAATATGGGTGAGTAGCCCGACCTAAAGCTGAGACAGGGCCTCCATAACGTGTGTGTGTTCACTGGATATATTTATATATAAATATAGAGGTGTATCCTACTGGAAAAAGCAACGGGAATATGGATGATTTCAACCGACAGGAATAGCACAAAGTTCTAACAAACATATTTCATGTTTTAGCATGAGAACGCCAGCTGGTTTTAAGACTGTTTTATTGCACTTCTAGGAGGAGATTTTTAATGCTGATTTTTTCTGAAAACTGCAGAGTTTGTTCATTTGCCCTGTGGGCTGTCCTGGAAAATAAGGAAGATATTTGCTCTGTGGGGAAGGACTTGGGGAGCACYAAGCTGTTCCTGGGCCAGCAGAGTACACATTCTTTGGATTGATTCTTTGCAAAATGTGTTTGTGGTGTGTAGGGCGAAGAAGGAATTGTGGTCTTTGGGTTGTGCAGGAGGTGCTGTGCCCTGGTGACCCCAGCAGTGATAACTGAGCTGTTGGGACTGATTTATATCTGTTTTTTTGTTGCATTCTTGATGMTCTGAAAATGAGAATGGTGGTAGCTGTTCCTCATGGGACAACACATCTGCTTCCAAGARAATTTGTGCTATTTCCCATTTACATCTCCATCTCTGGTAGTTATTTTCCCTAAGTTACAGAAATCATCTCTCCTCTACCTGCCTCAAATCCCTGGRGCATGATTTGTGCCCTGATAATTTCCTGGAACAATGAAACAATATCCATGGATATGGGTAGGAATGTCAACAGGACAGTTTCTGTGCTGACCATTGCAGAAGCTGATACCACATTTCCCACCTGGAATAGTGGGAGTTGCTCTGATGGATGTTGACATCAGTAACCAGAAAAGCATGGAAATGCACATGGGAAATATCAAATCAGAAATAATCCAATCAGGATTGCAGCTGATGATGTCAGAGCTCTCTTTATTCAGAAGTTAATGTTGGTGCTGAATTTAATACAAAAAGCTTTTTAAAAGGCTGAGAACAAGACATCAATAGAAGTAGGATGTTGTTCCTTCTCTTACAGAGGGTTTTTTCTTGAGTCAGACTCCAAAAGTAATTATTTTTTATYAAATCTCTATTAACACTGCAAGAGGTGCTGGGATCACCCCACTCCTGCTCCTCTGCTCCCTGCTCTAAATTCCCACTTTCCATGGAATAAGCTAACCTTTCCATTGCTCCTTTTCCCAGGGAATAACTGAAAAACTCAGTGTTTCTTTAAAARCTTTATAACCCAAACCTAGAAGCCTTTGGGGTGCCCCACCTTGCTGCCCTGCTCTCTCCTTTCTTGTCCTCTCCAGCTTTTTTCAGGTTTCTTGGCTGTCCTGCAAAGGAGCCCTTTTCCCCCTTTTCCCCCTTTTCCCCCTTTTCCCCCTTTTCCCCCTTTTCCCCCTTTT
>JACDOX010000290.1:81193-126691 GCA_014549065.1 Cardinalis cardinalis
TTCCTCTCTGCAGCTTTTATGGCCTGAATCCTTTTCTAATATCCCTGAACTGACCTTCCCAGGAATAATGAGGGTTATATTCCATTTTCCTGGGACACCTCCCTTGCCATTCCCTGCTCCCACTAAAACGTTCCCATCTGCTTCCCTATGAACCTCATGGTCCTGAATTTTCCAGGGAAAAGAGAGTGGAATGGAGAATTGGAAATATTTGTCACTCTGGGACACAGAGGAAGGCACACAAGTGTAAATGTGGCAGGAATTTAATCTCAGGGTGACATTTCCAGAGGTATWTATGTGAATAAAAGATAAAGTTATCTTATAGGATAAAATTAGGAAAATACCATTGTAATTCCTATGTCTTCAGGGAGAACCACAGCTCCTTCTGTTGCAATCTATTTGTTTTTGGGAAAAGGCATCCAACCACCAAAAAGTGTTGGGAAAGGGCTTGAGAAGCAGCAAAATTCTGGTGTAGGAAAGCAGATGGAATTTGTGACGGAAAATGGGYTGTGGGGTGTGGAAGGACAATGAGGGAAAATTCCCTCCTGGGGTGATTCCTCTTGGCATGAGGCTTTTCCTTGGCCACAATGCTGAGACATTCTCTATTCCCAGTTTGGAAGAGTAGAAAAGGGAATTAAAAGCAGCCATGGGGTGGGAATGCMGTCCAGGATAATGCAGTTTTCCAGCCAGGAGCTCCGTGGAGATGGGGATGTACCCATGTGTAGRGGCCACCATTAAATGGAAGCAGTGCTTCAAGTGTTGATGTGCAGGAGAATGAATAAAAACAACCCCAAAAGAATAATAAACCCAACACTGGCAAGTGTAGAAGCATTTTTGCTAYCCTTGTTGCTAAATAATGGGTTTTTCCATAAATGCAGGATGTTTTTTCCCCTATTTCCCAACAACTGTGCTGTGTGTGTGTCCCATGGACTGTGGATCTGACACATGGTCTCCAAGGACTGGCTGGAATTATTGTCATCCATTACCTCAGATGCTTTTTGCACTTCCTTGCAAGCACTGGCTGATCTCAGAAGATCTTTCAGCCTTTATTTCCCTTTCCCTGCCGGGGAGGTGGGAGCCCTGATGGATTTAGAACCATCCCTGATGGATTTAGACCCATCACCCTGAGGCTCAGGAAGCTTTTCCAGGTTTTGGRCAATCTGTTGGCAATTCCCTGAAACAAAACCCTCCCAAGAGGGTTTTGCAGGGACAGCTGCAAGGATGGTGTCACCATCTGGTCCCCTCAGGGCTGGAGCTCCTCCTGTGGCAGCTGGRCCTTGGAGCTGGTTGATTTCCTGAGGATGCCCCATGGCAAAAATTCAGTTTAATGGTGGAAAATGTGGCCTGGCCCTCACACCCTCGGCTCAAGCAGATGGAGGGGGTTTATGATTGCAAAATTGTGGAATTTCCATCAGGGCCTTTGTGGTTTGTTCAATTCCAGTATTRCATGATGGATTTGCTTCCCTTTCTCCAAGTCAGGCCCTTCTCCCAGGTACCAAGCAACAGGAGAAGAGGAAATGGCCAGGGGAGGTTCAGGATGAGCATCAGGAAGAATTTCTTCACCAAAAGKGTTGTAAAGTGTTGGAACAGAGTGCCTAGGGAAGTGGTAGAATCCCCAAAAAGCAGAATCCTGGCATGGTCTGGAGGTGTCCAAGTCTTGGAGCACCCTGGGATAGTGGAAGGTRTCCTTGCACGGGTCAGAAGTTGGGACAAGATGAGCTTTAAGGTCCCAATACAGACCATCCCGGAATTCTGGGATTTCCATGATTCTGGGCCTTTTTTTGCCAATGTGTGAAGGAATGAGCTGGAAAGGACATTTCCCAGAGGGCAGAGCAAGGTGTGGTGGCTCTCGCAGCATCCTGCTTGGGAGCACTGCACTGGCACTCCTGAGGAACAGTTTATTCTCTGCTTTTCCAGCAGGAATGAATTGACATTATTGTCTCTTCCTGCCTAAAATCACAGCACAGAACTGATTCTCCCAAAGCTCCATAAACGTGGCAKTTCCAGCACCCAGAATTAATTGCTGACCAACACCCTGAACCAGAGCTGCAGCTTTAATCATTCCTGATCCTTGCTGGGTTGAATATCCTCAGGCAGTTTTTAAATCTTCCTTCTCCTCCTGCACACTTTAAAGTGTGGCACTAATTGCCACAGTAGGTTTGGGGCTTTTAATGGTGCTTGTTTGGTTTTTTTTTCCTTTTTGGATGAGCCATCTGCTGCTCGAGGCCATTYCTCTGAGTTCTCAGATGTGCAGTTGACTTGTTGATTTTCAGAGTCTGTTGTYTGAGATTATACATGTGGCAACAAGCCAGGTGAAGCCAATTTTCCTCAACTGTCTTTACATTTTCTGGCACATTCAGGGACTTGTGAAGATCTCTGGAAGGTGTCCCTGCCCATRGCTAGGCAGCTGGAAGTACATGATCTGYAAAATCCCTTCCAACTCAAACCATTCTGGGATCTTCTGAACTYAGCCCAACTTTTTCGTTAACAAGAACCACAGTTTTTATAGTAAAGAAAATGCTGTGTCTAAAAAACTGTTGCAATATATTTCTATATAAATATCATGTACATAAAATATGATATTTATATCAAGGTTTGGAGCTGGAACTCAGCACCCTGCAGTGCAATTCTGTGTTCTGACAAACAGCTCAGTTTATAATCTCAGGGTTTTTCCTAATTTTTGTGCAGAGAGCTGRTACCACCTTAGGCTGGTCAAATAAATCCTTATGGAAACACCTCTGGTTCTGAAGCGATGGGGATGGCCAGGAATGAAAAGCTGGTGCACAGAAATTCACCTTGTTTGTTCATTTATTTTCTAAGAAAAAAACCAATCAAATATCAGAATCATGGAGTKGTTTKARTGGGAAGGGACCTTAAAGATTCAAAATTCCACTCCTGCCATGGCAGGGACACCTTCCACYRTCCCAGGCTGCTCCAAGCCCTGTCCAGCCTGGCCTTGGGCACTGCCAGGGATGCAGGGGCAGCCCCAGCTGCTCTGGGCACCCTGTGCCAGGGCCTGCCCACCCTCCCAGGGAACAATTCTTTTCCAATATCCAACCTAAATCTCCCTTTTGTCTGTTTGAAGCCATTCCCCCTTGTCCTGGTGCTCCATCCTTTGTCCAAAACCTCTCTCCATCTTCCCTGTCATCCTCTTCAGGCACTGGAAGGACACAATGAGATCACCCCAAAACTTCCCTTCTCCAGGTTGAACAATCCCAATTCTCTCAGCCTTTTAATGTCTACCTTTAAAATATTTTTATCAACCCAAAATCTCCCTCAGGGAAAAGGAGCCATTAGGAGAGAAGGTTCCTTCCAACCCAAACCTTTCTTGGAGTCTAAAAAATCAAAATCAGAAAGGGCATAAATAACATTAATTTGTGTGGGGAAGTTACACTCAGACCCAACTTGATGACTCAAATGTAGTTAGTAAATAATCAAGTGGTTTGGAGTCTTAAAGACAATTGTTGGTTTAGAAAATCACAGCTTACAAATTGTTCTTGCTTTTCTCCAACTGAGTCATAGCTCAGGAACTCAAATTGTTCTTGGGTTTTTTTTGGATTTTTTTTTCTTTTTTTTTCTTTTTTGTTTTGAAGATGATGTCTCAGACCAGAGACAGTATTCTTCCTGCTGAGCTAAAAGAAAAAAATCAAAAATAATAAAAAAAAATATCTAATATTGGGCAAGCAGGGTGTGCCAGATGGAGGAAGGAATGTAGAATTCCAGGGGTTTGGGGCAAAGCAGCATCACAGAAGGTTTATAGTTACCCTTATATTTCCTTTTGCTGCAGTGAACATCTCCAAAAATTTTTTCCAATGTCGTTTTTCCTCTGTGTTCCTTCAGAGCCTAAAAAAAAAATTGTTACACTAAGGAATGCATAGGAAATAATAAATATTATTGCTATTTATTAGCTAAGAAAGCTGCTGGAGCACCATTCACATCAAAAGAATATGGTTTTAATTTATAATTTTTTTTTTTAAGTAGCACAATTTGGAGGATTTATTTTCCTGTCTGAAGTGGGATGAGTGGAATGGGTGCTGATGTAAGAGATTTCAGGGGTCAGATCTGGTTCTTGCTTCCTGGAAAGAGCAAAACCCTGGGATTGCACYTTGGTTTTCCCATCTGGAGGGTGTGAAACAGCCTGACAGGGCTGAAGGCTACAAACTCTTCCCTTTTCTCTCTTTTCATGATTTTTTTGCAGGCAATTCCTGTGTTGTGCAAAAGAAAAAAAGAAACAACTAGGGGGAAAAAATTACTAGGGGGAAAACAACTAGGGGGAAAAAATTGTGATTTTTGACCTGACAGCAATACCTTGCTGTCAATAATAACCATCAACTGTTAGATCCAAATGTTTTATCCTAGAATTTCAAAATGAGGATGTTTGTGTCAAAATGATGGCTTAGAACAAATGATTCTAGTGGGGGGAAAAATGCATGCTCTGAAAKAAATGTATTTTTAATGAGAGGAGACAAAAAATCCCTGTACAAGAGTTCCAGTGAGGGAATCTCACATTTTCCCTGGGAAAACGCTTCCATCAAAATACTCCCCCCAGCTCTGTTCAAGTTTGTAAGCATTAAGTGGAACTGAGGAATGCAGCAGTGAATTTGAATTCTCYTAACTTCCTTTAAAAAAGCACCCAAACAAGTGAAGATGCCTATGGGRGATGCAGGAGTAGGAATTAATTCATGGGATGTAGACAGGATAATCCATGTCAGCAAACCCTCAGAGGAGGTTACAACAAGATGGAATTGAAGAGGGGAAAAGAACAAAAAAAAATGGGATATCAGCTTAAATGTATAGCTAAATTTACTACAGCACCTTGTGATGTGRCTTGTGTTCAAATCCCTTTTTGTACCTAGGATGGATTTGGGTTTGTGTGTCAGGCTTTGGAGCTCCATTTAAAACTCCTGTAATTTGTCAATTTAGAAAATTGAGGGGGTTTTCTGCTCAGTAACCCAGAATTGGGATGCAGGGCCCACTCATTATGAGGCACCATTGTAATTAAATGTTCAAGCCTGTGCTTTATAAATAATCAAATGTTCTCTATTACAGCCATATTAAAATAATTCCACCTCTAAAATACAGAATAATATCAGCTTATGCCTTGCATTTTGCTTGCTGTATTCAAACACMAAGGGACCAAAGGAAATTGGTCAGGTTGCTGCTCAGGCTTTGAGACCCCCTAGAAAGTGCCAGATTTGCTGACAATAATTACATTTCCTGTGTTTATTTCTTTAAATTGAGGTTTGTCACYGAGGTGTCCGCAGGCTTTTGCTGTTTGGAGCAAGGTGTCAGTGATTCTCCCAGGAATTTCACCACAGACTGTCCCAAATCCAGCAGGAGGGATGGGAATTGTTGAGCTGAGTGCCTTGGATGGAAGAGACATTTTCAGAAGTTTAGTTGTGCTTATATTCAATAAAAAAAAGGGAAAAGTTCATTTAAAACTACTAAAGCTCTGGGCAACCTTCACCTCAATTTAATCTTGGGTTTGTTCAGGCTGAAAAAGTGGTTTAGGGTTATGTGGCAGAACTTCTCTAACGAAGCAATTTCACTCWGGCTGCTGAAGGGGCTGGCAGAGATTTAAAGTCATCAAAATTTTTATATTTAGTTTTTTTCCTCCCCCTCAGCCCCTGGGTTTGTAAAATCCAGTTCTTGATTCCTGAAGTCTAAAGCTGTAAATTACACATCCTTAAGGCACCTGCTAAATTTCATTATGTCCACAGTCAGGCTGTAATTAAATGGAAGGTTGGCAGTTGTAGAATTGAGAAGAAACTGGAAGGTTTTAGAGTTTTATATARAACATGGTCTTATAAAGATGAAAATTACTATTACAGGAGGTTACTCAGCATTTGTGCTAGGTGCTGGTTTATTTTCCCCTCTCGTAGTATAATTTTGGATGTAAAATATTTGGGAACTTCACCCCCCAAAAAATGTGTTAAAACAGGACTTTTGCACCATTCTGGGGYGGAGATCAGGGAATAACAGARAATATCAGMATCCTGGAATGGTTTGGGTTGGAAGGGGCATTAAGGATCACCCAGTGCCACCCCTGCCATGGGCAGGGACACCTTCCACTGTCCCAGGCTKCTCCAGGTCCTGTCCAGCCTGGCCTTGGGCACTGCCAGGGATGCAGGGGCAGCCCCAGCTGCTCTGGGCACCCTGTGCCAGGGCCTGCCCACCCTGCCAGGGAACAATTCCTTTGTAATAAAYGAGATTCTGGTCCTGGATTCCATCCCAGCAGGGAAAAAAATCAAGGAAGTTAAATCAGGGAGAGAGAAAGGGATGTGAAGTTCCTGTGCAGGAAGTTCCTGGAGATTCCTATAGGCTGAGGGGACTCAGCTCTTCCATGGTACTGCAGCTCCTCTACACCCTTGTGTAGGAAATTCAGGTGACYCCGAGGCAGRAAATGATTGGCATCTGACTCCAAGGCTTTGGAATGCTGAGCACTCACTTTATTAAAGCTATTATTATATTACATTATATTATACTCTAGCTGTAGTACATCATACTTACTTCTAACTCCTGAAAAACTTTATTAAAACTATTATTATATTACATTATATTATACTATAGCCATACTACATCATACTTACTTCTAACTCCTGAAAACCTTCATTCAAACTATTATTATATTTCTTTATATTATACTATAACCATAATGCATCATACTTACTTATAACTCCTGAAAAACTTTATTAAAACTATTATTATATTCCTTGATATTATGCTATAACTATACTGCATCATACTTACTTCTAACTCCTGAAAAACTCATGACACAACTTTGCGTGCTTGGCCGAGGAAACAAAACAATCCTCAGCAGAATCCAACTTCCAAATCCCTTCAGGTGAACAATCTTCCAACACATTCCATATGTGCAAAACAACAGGAGCAGAGAATAGGGATRAGAATTGTTTTTCTCTTCTCTGAGAAAATCCTTGGGGAAAATTGTGCCTTGCTTTTCTCTTGAAAATTGTGAAGAGAAATGCAGCCGCACCATCGGTTGCAGCATTGGGCAGGGGCTTCTTCTCTGTGCTGGAAGGACAGGAATTAGGCAAGGTAAAACCTGCTGGGAATATTTGGGAGCTCACTGGAGCAAAGGGAGTGCATCAGACAGTGAAGAGGCTGGGAGATTTTCCACCCATGACATCCAAGCTTTTATGCAGAAGCTGTAGAGTAAAYCTTGCATCAAACAGCCAGGATGTGATCCCAGTTCCCCACTGCTGGTGAAGCTTTCCTGAGATTTTAACATCCTAACCTTTTAACCTTGGACACTTTGAAATGTCCTCCAGGAAACTTTGCRAAAGGAGATGGAATTTGAAAGGCGATATTGTTCTTTTCTGAAGCTGGGTATTCCCAACATCTCCCGTTTCCATGGGTTAGTGCAGTGATGTRAGGATGAGTCTGGCTGGGATTTTCTGTCCTGTCTTGCATCTGGAATTGGCATTGAAATTCTCCCAGTGCTCCCTTCAACCTTTTTAGGATAAATCTGCCTGAAGGAGACCTGAGGTGGCACAAAAAGGTGTTTGCTTCTTTTTTTTCACGAGACCTGGAACTGGGGCTGTGGTTTTTAGTCTGGGACATTTACAAATGAGTTGGATTTGCCAGAGGGAGTGGGGCAGTATGGGCAGGAAATAGAGAAAAATCAGCTGAATATTGGCCAAAAAACAGCTCTAAAGGTCCCTGCTCCAACTTCCGGCTCCAAGCAGGGATGTCCCAACTCCTGGAGCAAAGTCATCRTTCCCTGGTCCAGCCTCATCTTAAAACTCTCCAAGGAAGGAGCATCACCTAGTGCGCTGCTCCAAGTTTTCCTGGAGTTTTCCAACATGTCCAAGCTAAATCTCCTAAATGACAACTTGGAGCTGCTTTAAAAAAAAATCCTGGGGGAATAAATCCCAAGAGAAGTAATTTAAGCTAAGGAATCTGGTATTTAACAGGGGTTATTGCCACTGTTTGCTTCAAAAAGCTCTTGAGCCTGGTCTTTATTGTCAGGAAAATGGGAATATAGCTAATCTCCATGGATTTGGGGGTGTCCACAAGAGCACAGAATTTATAGGAATGGAGATTATTATATTATATTATATTATATTATATTATATTATATTATATTATATTATATTATATTATATTATATTATATTATATTATATTATATTATATTANTATTATATTATATTATATTATATTATATTATATTATATTATATTATATTATATTATATTATATTATATTATATTATATTATATTATATTATATTATTTTTTAAATCTTCCATCATGTGTCCTTTCTGGACAGGCTCTTAGAGACTTGGAGAAATAATAAGTAAAAAATAATTTGGAGGTTTGGGAGAGATCCTCCTCATGGGAAAGCTGAAACTCTTTGGAATGCTGGAAAAGTCAGAGCTTTTTGCACTGTTGGTTTATTGTCCTGCTGTTGAAAAAAAAAAGAGGAAAAATGCAGATTTTAAACTCGCCCCCAGTGTGTCCTTGAGCAACATCAGATATTTTATGGATAAAGCTCCCTGAGCAGGACATCTCCAAGGAATGCAGGCTCATTTGGGAAATGTTTTATCATTTGGAATCCCTTGATGAAAGGCCTGTAATAAAGTATTGGAGTTAACCTTGTAGCCTTATTTCTCCTTTTATGGCTACAGAAGATACTTTTCCCATGTGGAGATTTCAGATTAAGGATAGTGAGAGATGGAAGGGAAGGGTTTTAATTGTCAGGAGCTTTGAAGTCATAATGGGACAATGACCCTGTGACCCTGTGTCCCTGCTGGAGCTCAGGAGCAGCACTGGATCACTTCTCAGTTTGGGGGATCCACCTTTTCYATCCAGGCCCAAGCTGTTATCAGGATCCAGGGCTTGGAGAGGGATGAGGCAGCCATGGGAAAAGGGATTTGGATTTCTYTGAATCCCAGAASAATTTGSGTTGGAAGGGGTATTAAGGATCATCCAGTTCCACCCCTGCCATGGGCAGGAACACCTTCCACTGTCCCAGGCTGCTCCATTCCCCATCTGGAARTCTGTGCCAGGGCCTGCCCACCCTGCCAGGGAAGGAGTTGAAAAGGTGGGGGTCAGTTTATCAATTGCCTTGGAGGGCTTCTTATTCCCTCTTTGTGTTTGTCTCTTATTAAATAATATKAAAGTGCAGCTGCCGAGTCATTCAGGAGCAAAATGTGTCAAGGACCATTTCATGTGGCTCTGGCTGCTGAATTCTGTTGTTGCTGCACTTCTTTTTTGAGGAAAATAATGCAAATCAATGGTTTCCTCTTTATCCGCGCCAGTTCCCTGGGGTTTTGGCATTTCCTGAGTTTTTTGGCTTTGCCTGGCTTTGAATGATCTGATCAGGGCTGGCAGAGAAGTTCCTTATTCAGAGTAGGTCTGCAAGGCTCCAGTTTCTAGAAGCTCTTCTGATTAGTTCAAGGTTTAATTGATTTGTCCTTGAATGGGATAATTAACATTTAATATGTGTTAAAGAAGCTCTTGTCGCCCACTGGCTGATTAAAACAGCAATGGATGGGGTGTGGTAGGGTTTTATTTCACTTTAATGAAAAAGTGGCCATTTCGTGCCCCTGGGTTGTTTCACTTGGGGAATATAATTAATTACAGCCTAGTGAGACTCTGGTTCATTACAATAATTCTGAATAGATTGCACAAGTAATTGGGTTGAATCATTAGTGGGTTTGGCAGGCAAGGAGGTTCTACCATCCCAGTGTCAGTGTTGTGTCACTCAGATTTGGGTTTATCTGTCATAGACTAAACTTAAGCCAAGTTTACCTACAAATACCAGTTTTAATTCCTATAGAATATTCCTCTAGCTGTGTTTGCTCTTCCCTGCCTTTCTGAGCTGCTGGAGACACTGTAGTAAGTGATATCAATACCATTGAGGGTTTCCTGGGAGCAGTGGGAATGGAAAAACGCCTGAAAATGGTTTTACCATCAGCAGAGAGGGATTTCTGAGCGTTGTTCCCACCTCAGCAGTGAGAAACACCAGTGGGACACAGTGGCTCCCTGCAGGGATTAAAACTGTGCATGTGGCACTTGGGGTCAGGGTGTAGGGCAGCACTGGGCGCTGTTGGGTGGCTGGTTGGACTCAGTGATCATTTTCCAACAATTCTGTGATTCCTTGCTTGTCCTGATGCCTGCAGATCCAGCCATGGTGGGATGGGTGCAGTTACAGGGGTTAAAAAGAGATTCCATGCAGGACTTGGAAGCACAGGATAAGGGATGAGGTGCTCATCTCTTTCAGCCTTCAAAGTCAGCCACAATAAGGATTTCAGCTGGATATGGGAATGCTTGCAGTGTAAATCCTCACTGTGTTGTGGCAGCTCTTGGATTTAATTGGAATTCCCTTCCCAGAGGCAGGTGGATTCCCCAAGGGGGGGCACAAATGGAGTTTCTGTGCCCAGAGAAAAGGCAGAGCAGGGGCTGTGACAGATGGCAGCCCACAGGTACTGGAGGAGGCTCCAGGAGAGCTCAGAGCCCCTGCCAGGGCTTAAAGSAGAGCTGGAGAGGGACTGGGAGCAAGGGATGGAGGGACAGGACACAGGGAACGGCTTCCAGTGCCAGAGGGCAGGGCTGGATGGGATATTGGGAATTAGGAATTGCTCCTACAGGGTGCCCAGAGCAGCTGGGGCTGCCCCTGCATCCCTGGCAGTGCCCAAGGCCAGGTTGGACTTTGGGGCTTGGAGCAGCCTGGGACAGKGGAAGGTGTCCCTGCCATGGCAGGGGTGGGATGAGCTGATCCTTCACGACCCTCCCAACACAAAGCATTCCATGATTCTCTGACTTCCCAGTGTTYCCACCCCAGCACTGCCAATAATCCATCCCTCTGTTTGCCTGAAGGACTCAGAAAGGCTCAGTGGAATAGACAGAAGGTGGAATTTTTGTTTGGCTGAAATGGGATTTGTGAAATGGWTCCTCCTGGCTGTGGGCAGATGTTTCAGGAAAGGCTGTTTGGCGCTTGGAAGTGTGGACACCTGGGTGGAAACTGAGCTGAGGGTGCCACTTTGCACAGGTGTGCAGGCAAACATCCCAAATCCATCTGGCACCTTCCCTTGGCACTCCAGCTTCTGAAGTTCCAGTCCAGCTTTGGCTCCTGGCTCATCACCAGCAAAGAGASAGCCACAGGGAACTGTGTTCCCCTAGGGTTTGCTGCCTGTGACTTGTGGATCTGCAAAGTGCTATTTGTCAGGAAATAAATAATAACTATTTTCTTTATACATTATCTGTGTAGGGAATGTCAAACCCACATATCAATCCCTAAACTGTTTGGGCTGGAAGGGACCTTAAATCCCATCCATTCCCACCCCTGCCATGGGCAGGAACACCTTCCACTGTCCCAGGCTGCTCCAAGCYYTGTCCARCCTCTCCTTGGACATTTAAACAGTRGGATCCTTCCTTGGATTCACATTTGGAATGTGAATACTCCCAGAAGACAGAAACTATTATCTAAAACTTTACATTGTCCTGAATGCACCCAAATTCCCCTTTTTTAGAAAGMTAATTGAGGAGGAATTTGATTCCCATGGACACACTGACATCCCAAGGACACCCAGTGCTACTTTCTGCCAAGCCTGAAAGACCCATGGGAATATTAATATCAGAACATTTATTAAGAAAATGTAATTCTTAATTTCCAGGTGACTTTCCCAGACTATTCCAGCGCTGTTTTACAAAATCCAGGGCTATAATTCAGCCTCATGCCTGGGCTTTTTTCCCATAGATATTTTATTTAAGCTTTGTGCTTTATTTCTTCTTTTGACAGACATTTTATTTTATAAAAACCCTTTTATTCCATAATGAAATTTCCATAAATTCWTGCCTGTTTTAATACTGGAGGTGGTTTAGTGCAGACCCTCCCATGGAGGAGAAGCACTTTTGCTCCTGATTTTTAGTGCTGTGAGTCCTTCCTGTGCTGAATGGCCTCAGATTCAAACACTGTGTTGAAATTCATCCCAATTTGTTCTTAAATACCTGCTCACCTCTTAAAAATGATAAAAAGAAGACCAGGTTTCCTGAAGGGTCATCATGGCTTGAAATGATGAGTGTAATAATTACTGAGGTTTTTATTGTGCCTTCCCAGTGCTGAGTGCTGAATCTTCCACCCTCATATTTGGGTGGCCAGCAGCACCTGCCATATAAAACCCCTATAAAATCACCTTAAAGGTGTCCTCAGAGCACTGAAATCCTTTGTGGCAGGGTGGGACATGACCATCAAAAGCACAAAGGAGGTGGAGGTGTTGAGGTCAGCGGCTGTCCCTGCCATAAATCCATTTTTGGGATATTCACAGCAGTAGCACCATCCATSAGCACACCACCAGCAGTGGGAGATGAGCCTGGGAATGGGGATCCATCCCTTTCCTCCTGGGAATCTGCTGGGTCACAACCCTAAATTGCTCTCCTAACACTGGTGTTGTACTCCCAGTGCCAGAATCCCCTGTAGGTCACTCCCACCAGGGCCAGGAATTCATTTCTTTCTATTCCAGTTGGATTTAGTTTGGTTTTGGCACATAAAACCTTGATTTTTTAAATATTTTTTTTTTTTACTAAATCAAGAATAGGTAGGTGGTTGTTGCATCTCCCCCTGCTGCGACTATAGGCCAAGATGCAGGTGAAGTTATAGAAATTATTTATTATTATTTAAATTTTATTTTGTTTATAGAAATAAAAGATAATTAAAGCTTCAAAAAGACATTTTTWAAGTTTCCAGGTAGGCAAATCCCTCTTTTTAAAGGACAGAAGATCACCAAATTTGGGTACCACTCCTCAAAATACCCAGTAAAGCTGATTCTTATCTCCCACCTGAAAGTCATGGTATAAYCAGAAAATACCCAGTAAAATAGAAGTGAAGATGGAGATGCTGGGCTTTGAGCTCTTACTGCTAAATTTAAGCTAATAATTGATTTTTCCCATTTTTTCCYCTATCTGACATGTCTTGTCCTAAATGCTTTAAATCAACCTCATTAAGAATATTGTAACAAGGTCAAGTGTACAGTGCTGGAAGGTGGGAAAATGCATTAAAAAACTCAAATAGCAACAAACTAGAAACCTCTGGATAGTCCTGTGGCATAATTTAAAACCCAYCAGGGAAGACCTCATTTTTTATTTCTGAAAAGCCTCACTGACAGCGTTCTCAKCTATCTCAGCACTCATCTCCTGAGGTCCCACAGGGTGGGAGGTTTCACTCTCCCAGGCAGATTCTGCAGGGCAGCCACCACGGTCCGGGCACTGACCCACCTGCTCTGGGTGGTCCTTTGAGGTTCTCCGGTTTCTTGAGCCARGAAATGAGGTTTTTATCCTCATGTTTTAGGGAAGGAAATGGTGAACATCAGGAAAGAACTGGATGTGGCTGTGTCCATGGGGTAACACACTGGTTTGGGTTGGAAGGGACCTCAAAGCCCATCCAGTGCTACCAGGGATACCTTCCACTGTCCCAGGCTGCTCCAAGCCTTGCCAAAGACTGAACTTGATGACTTTGGAGTTCTTYTCCAAATTTAATGAACTCTGTGATCCATGTCTGCATCAATCACCTGGAGCTGCCTGATTTCCATGGGGGAAATCCACCCCACACAGACCAAAGTTTGGCTTTCCAACCTTTCATCTTCCTGAGAGCCCAACTTCCATTTGCCATTGGCTATGATRTAAAAATACATCACTGGGATTAATAAACACAGCATGCTCTACTAAACTTTTATAGATTTTAATGTGAAACTAATAAAAGGTGCCAGTGGAAAAAGCTGCACTTGAAAAGCCATTTCATAAAAAATCTTGTAAAAATTCCTTCAGGCATTAAAATCTCACTTCCTAAAAGGGAATGAAATACAACAGGAGGGATTTGACTCCAAGCTCCCCCAGTYTGAGGACATGTAGCAAAAACTCCATGTGATTTAAGCTTCTTGGGTATTGGGAAAACAAAACATTTCTTAGAGAACAACAATTCAGCTCGTTGAGCTTCAAAAATACTATTTTACCATTTTTTTCCTCAATATAAGCCAAATGTGTAACTCTTCAAATAGAAAATGTACCAGCTCCCTCTAATACTTTGTTTTATGCCTTGTGAGCATCTTGTTRGCTCCTAAAATATATTTTTACTCCCAGTGGCTCCAGCTGAAAGGTTTAAGCCCTGCCAAGGGTTGTACAACAAGATTTACAAAGAGAGAGGAGCCGTTTGTGATAATTGACTGGAATATTTATGAAGCTGAGGCCTCAGGTCTTTCAAGGCTCTGTTGGTCAAGGAAATTCTGCTCTGTCTTTATGGCACTGAGGGTTCTAAAAGTAAAAAACTCCCGGGAGCTGCTGCTGGGGTTCCACCAGCCTGGAGCAAAGGAGGCTCAGGGGGGMCCTTGTGGCTCTGCACAACTCCCTGCCAGGAGGGGACAGCCAGGGGATGTCAGGCTCTGCTCCCAAGGAACAGGGACAGGACAAGGGGAAAGGGCCTCAAATTGTGCCASAAGGGGTTTAGGCTGGATATTGGGAAAAATTCCTGAGCAGGAAGGGCTGTCAGACATTGGCAGTGGAGGTGCAGTCCCTATCCAAGGGATTGGGAGCAATGGGAGCAGGTGTTGGAGCAAGACTTCAAGAAGTTCGGGATGTAGGAAGGCAAAAAAAAAAGCCAAAAAAATTGGGAACCACCTCAAGAATTTTTACATTTAGAGCAAGTTATGGCAGCCTATGGTAAAAACATTAGACAGAGGCTGAAGTATAAACTTAYCTCTTCTTAAATTGAGTTGTTGACAGCTTGTCAGAAGCAAAATTGTTGTAACTTCCCAATGCGGTGAAGCTGGCTGTAAATTCCAAGGAGGAAAACAGATCTGTGCATTTCATCCCTGCAATAACATCCTCATGTTTCCATTGGTGTGGTGGCRTGTCACCCTGATTTTTTAAGATTTTCTAAGCTTTCTGATGTTTACATTCTAGTGACCAACTTTCTCACACACTTTATGTAAATAACTTATTGTTTTGCATTCTTTTATAGAGGAAGAGAAATTTGATAGGCTGTCATTGGAGARGTGGCACTGTCACCCTCCAATCCACTGTCACTTTTGGAAATCTATGAATGTTAGAGTCAGAAATTAAAAACTCTCTTTTAGCTTGCGTGTCYGCGCCGTCTTATTTCGTGTCCTATAGTGACAGYGGCACACCTGGGAACATTTAGGAACGTGGATTTTTGTTGCCACCTAATTCCACTGCTGAAAAGGGCACACAAGGTCTCCTGCTGGGATTTTTGGCCCTTTTCCACAGCCAAGGATGYCCCGAGGGCTCCCAAATCCTCCCCTCTTGGGTTTCCTCGGGCCCCCGCAGCAGCTGTGCCCTCTGTGCAGGTGCCCAGCCCTGGGCTGGGGGAGCCGGCACGTGCCAGGGGGTGGCACAGAGCTGGGGGCTGGAGGGGATCAGGAGTGTGCAGGGGGAATGAGGGAGCAGCCGGGGCCATGGAGCGCTCGGGGAGCGAGGGCGGCTCCACGGATGAGGAACGCGGATTTTCGGGGAGCAGCTCCGAGGAGGAGGAGGAAGGGGATGAAGGCCAGGGAGTGTCCGAGTCAGTGC
Organism: Cardinalis cardinalis; assembly: GCA_014549065.1. Classification (NCBI taxonomy): domain Eukaryota; kingdom Metazoa; phylum Chordata; class Aves; order Passeriformes; family Cardinalidae; genus Cardinalis; species Cardinalis cardinalis. The sequence goes on from JACDOX010000290.1 coordinate 96,735, forward strand.
TCTCCTCTCCTGTCCTCCCTAGGGCCACAGGGGGTGGTGGGGCACTGCCGGGAATTAATTAATTAATTGATTAATTGTCAATAAGTTCTGTTTTACACTTTGTGCTTCTAATAGCTGCTTAGTGCTGTGCTGTTGAAATAATTACTTGTGTTGAATGCACTTGCAGTAATTAAACTACCTGGGTTTTTTTATAATTTTTTAAACTATTTTTACTATTTTTACCTGGTTTTTTACCATTTAATGCAGTACTTTTCACTTGTCATTGCACTGGTAGTAGTTACTTTTGCCTTTAAAGCTGTGCATTTACTGGGAGTAACCTCTACATTTAATATTTTGAGCTGGTGGTAATTACTTGTTTCATTTATTTACTAGTAATTAGTTTTTCATTTAATGCTGTGCACTGGGAGTAATTACCTTTGGTTTTAATGYTCTGCRTTTGYAGTAGTTACTGTTTCAGTTAATACYRTGATTATTTGTTGCATTTAATGCCCTGCACTGGTAGTAACTTCTGTGTTTAATGTCTTGCACTTTTAGTGGTTACTTTTCCCTTCAATGCTGTGCATTTACCAGTAGTAACTTCTGGGTTTAATGCTTTGTGCTTGTAGTAATTATTCAATTTAGTGCTGTGCCCTTATAGTAATTACTCTTACATTTGATGCAGTTCACCTGTAGTAATTACTTCTTGCAATTAATGCCATGCACCTGTAGTAATTCCTTCTGCATTTAAAGCTGTGCACTTCCTAGTGGTTAATTTTCCACTGAATGCTGTGCGCTGGTAGGAATTACTCTTGGACTTGTAGTAATTACTTGTTGCACTTAATAGCATGCACCTGCAATAGCAACTTCTGCACTGAATTCTGTGCACTTGTAGTAATTATTTGTTGTGTTTAATGGCACCTACTTGGAGTAGTTACTCTCTCATTTAGTGCTGGGCACTTGCTGGTGGTTGCTCTTGTCTTTAATGCTCTCTTAGTAATTTCTTTCCCAATTAATGCCTTGCACTTGGAGCTTTTCATGCCATGCACTTCCAAGGTTTCATTGGCCTTTAATGCCACAGATTTCTGTACCTGCCTGTGCTGCAGCTGCTGGCTAAAGTCACCTTCTRGAAAAGGGTGGATTAATAGAAGTTAACAGAAGTTACAGCAGTCCCTTGTGCATCTGAATACCTCATTTTCAATTTCATTGAAAATGTTGGAGCTGAGGCCACCAATTTTATTGTATTTTCCTGGTCTGTAATCATCCAAGTATAAAACAGTAAGCAAATCATGTCTGTGATCCATAAATTTACAGAGATAAATGTATTTTTGTGGCATCTGGGATAATGGGACAAATGTGTTGAGTTTTAATGGGAATTAGTGGGCACCAACAAGTTTGAATTCTCATTTTAATGGATCAATATATTGTCAAAAGCTGGCTACAGCAACTTAATGAGGAATTCAATATTATCCTTCCTTATCCTCTCTGTATTTACCCAAGTTTTAGGAGTTAATAGAGATAATTATCCACTTCTATTCCACTACTTCTTTCTCATTGCTTTAAATTAGCACAATGTGATTTATCAGTGGGGTTAATTAGCACGAATACASACTTAATTCCAGTCCAAATAGACTCAGAGTCAGCATTGCAGCACGGGCTGGAGTATTAATGTATTTCTGCTTGCTCTGCTCTAAAGGTATGAACATGAAGAAATTAAAGTTAATTAATGATGACCACAAAGGGAGAGTGCACGTGCATCACCCTTTTTTAACCGTATTCCTGCTTTAATGCCTCTAGTCTTTAAATGGGAATTTCTATTCCTAACAGCACCTGTAAATCTGTGTGTTGGAAATCAGAAGATTGTCATGGAAATAACTGGAGAAATGTGTTTTTTCTTGCAGGGAAGATGTCAGGACAGCCAACGTCATCGCAGCTGAAGCGGTCACTTGTCTGGTCATAGACAGAGAGTAAGTTCCTCCTTCTGCCTGGGGCTGGGGGGAACTCCCATCTAAACCTTTTCCAGAGCTTAATGAGATCCTTGGATCATCTTCTTCAGAGTGGCTTCTTAATTTGGGGTGATAAASTCACAGACTTGATGAGTGGAGGGAAGGTGCCCCTAAATCAACGAGACAAACTCAATAGCGACAATTAGAAAACTCAACAGTGACAATTACAAAACTCAAGAGTGACTATGAGAATCAGAAAGTCCAAATGGAAATTAAGGAGGAGCTGGAATTACTGTGGAAGTTCCACAGTATTTGCTCCTGGCAAATGKTGGAGCAAGGTGTTATCCCAGTCCATGTGGGGATGGAGAGTCCTTGGGAGAAGGCCACAGCCCTGCTGGGAGCTCTGTCACTCTGAGGAGATGCTGGAGATCAGAAAAGTAAAATAATAACTTCTACAGGAAGCTTGAGAGAATTAAGGGGGGTTAATCCAGAAAAAAACTTGCTTGGGTGCTCCAATGCTGCAAATCCAGCTGCTCTCTGCAGTTACTGGGAATGGGATTAAAAATGACATAAAAATGGAACATGAAAAAATGACATAAAAATGSAACATGACTCCTGGCTRGTTTTCCTGTTGTGCAGCACTGGCACAGACCAGCACAAGGCATGGACACTCCCAAGATGATGGGAATCTTTCCGTGGGAACATGCTATGGATCTGTGAGACCCTTAGAGAAGGTGAACAAGTGTTGACTTTTCACTGCCTCCCCCCATGCAGGAGCCCCAAAGAACCTGCAGGAGGGAGCCAGAAACTGTGGAATAACAATAAAAAATTGCTGATGTTGGAAAAGAAAATAAATCCATTGGATTTTTGAAGTATGTAGGACCCATCTGTGGGCCTGGAGAGCAGTGTGGATAGTTGGGTGTCTGGGCAGGTCCAGGAGCTGGATCCGTGATCCTTGTGGATCCCTAGAGGCAATTCTGGAGCCCTTCTTGTGTTCTGGTGAGAGATGGGRTTCTGTGCTCTTGTAGGGCTGATCTCCATCCCCTCCATCCTGCTGGGACACCAGTGGTTTGTGTTGAGTTATCTCACAGGCCTCCATTTCTGGAAATCCAGCGTCCTGTACAGGCTGAGCTGGGGAAAACCATCAGAAGTCCTGATAAGTTCTGATTTATGTTAATTCATTATTAATTGATTAATTGCAAAACCCATGGGCTGTCCATTGAACAGAASTGGGGAACACCTGAGGGCTTCCTTCTCAGCCTGGTAGGTAAAACTTCCACCCTCCCTTCTCATGCTGTGGAGCAAAGAGAGGAAGGAGAATTTGATTATTTAGCAAGATAATATTTTGATAATTATTATGCTTTTAATAATTAGTTAATTTAGCAATCATTAATTCAGAGAAATAAAAAGCAACAAATATTTCCTTCTTTTTATATTTTACRCTTTTGCAGCATGTATTTTTGGTTTSCACTGYGAGAGTTAAAAACCCCAAATAATTSAAGTYACCCACTCTTGATAATTTCCCAAACTGTTCCTTTCCTTGTCTCCTGTGCCTTGTCCTCAGCATACAGTGCCCTTGAAATAGTAAGGAAGCACAAGTTAAATTTAAACTGATGAAGCTGTGGTTAATCTACCTCAGAGATTCTATTAACACTGTGCAATTAGCAGAGTAACACTATTTAAAAAATTCTTATTTATAGTGCAAGAAAAGTGACCCTATTGATAGCCCTATTTATAGCTCAGAGCAGGCTGTCCTGTGTCCTGGCCAGGGCWGAATTTCATGTCCCAGCTCTTCCTTAGGCTGTTATTTTATAGGAATGACAACAGCAGGAACATCATTTCATGTGGAGCTAAACTATCAGGACTTGTGGCAATTTGGGAAATTGGCTGAGGAAAAAAGAACCAATTTTTTATATCCAGACAGAGGAAATTTTTGCATCTTTTGGGTTGTGGTGGTGGATGAGAACGTTGAGTGACACAGGAGGCGGCAGTGGGAGCAGGGAGTGGGTGTTCCSTGCAGCTGGAATTTGTTCCCTGCAGCAAGAAGGGTGACACAAGTCACTGAAGCTGCCAAATATTTTCCTTTTCCCAGACAAGCTCTTTGCCTAATCAGATGGAACCACTGAAGCAGCAATTTCCATGCTCTGTGGGTGTTCCCATCTGAAGCAGCTCAGCAAAACTGGCGTTGCAGTTTCAAAAAAAACAAGTGATGGGAAAAGACCTTTTCCTTAACACATGGGATTCCTGGAGAATTCCAGCCTCACTGACCAGCATCACCCACTGGAATTATCTACAGCAGGATAACTCTYCCAAATTCCTTGAGAAAGGCTTCCCAAGGCATCCAAAAACTGTTCCAGCTGCCACATCTCATTAACAAAGTCACACCTTGGTGCCACAGGAAGTTATTCCKAAGGGAGGCAGGAGCCTGGCTCTGGAATTGCCAGTTTTTCCAGAAATTTTAGGGCTGGTTTAGCTGCTGCAGGGTTTGTAGTTTGGGGGTGAATAATAGGGGAAACTTTAATCACAGGGATGAGCCAGGAGCTCTGGGCAAGTTGGGTTGGAGAAGGGAATTGTCTAAGTTGGGTTGGAGAGGGGAATTGCTGCAGTTGGGTTGGAGAAGGGAATTGTTTAAGTTGAGTTTGAGAAGAGAATTGCTTAAGCAGGACAAGAGGGAATGCTTTGCCTAAAAGGATCTCTGGAATTTATAAAATATGTRTAAAATGGCTACAGGGCTGAAGCAGCAGGAGTGGGAAATACCACGAGGGAAGTCAAACTGGAGCTCATGATGGGTCTTTAATTACCAGATGATGTTGGTGCTGCCTTGCTTTTTAATTTCCTTGTGAAACAAGAGGGCTCTTCCAGTYTCAAAAACACCCCAAAGATTCCCAAAAAGTAGCACAGCTATTTTTGCTAATCTAGGAAGATGTGCTTTTCAAAGTGCATTTCCAGCATCCTTTTCTGGTGTAGGAATGAGCAAAATCCTGATCTAACAGTGAAAACAACCTGCAGGAAGCATTTGTTGCATCCAATGGACTTTGTTCCCACTTGTCCTTGTTCTGAAAATATTTCTTACGAAAAGCATTGGAATTTTTCCCATCTTGCAGTTATGTTTTTGAGTCCCTTCCTTTACTGGAATAATGAATTTCAGTGGGATTTGGTCCTTAATCCTCTTAATCCTTCCCTGTGAGGTTGGGGAGGCCCTGGCACAGATTCCCAGAGAAGATGTGAATGCCTCTGGATCTCTGGAAGTGTCCAAGGCCAGGCTGGATGGGGCTTGGAGCAGCCTGGGATAATGGAAGCTGTCCCTGCCCATGGYGCTGGATGGGCTTTAAATTCCCTTCCAACTCAAACTTTTCTAGGAATTCTATGGTTCCCATTGACAGCTCCATTCATTTTGGTCCCCCACGGAAGAAAGAAAAAAAATTGTGTAGTTCTACCTGGTCAAGTGTATTTGAAAGAAAGAACTTGGAATTCAGAAAGAAAATAATCCAAAGAATTTCCYATTATCATCAAAATTTCAACACAGAAGAGGAGGTACAGTAATCCAGTGGAGAAAATGAAGTGAGAGGGTGACAAGGGTGAGGGAATGAGGTGGCAGCCCTGTGAGGGACCACAGCAAGGCTCCATGCTCAAGCTYTTTGGTGAGTTGGGATTGATTTATCCAATGTTTCTCCTGCCATGGAGCACAAACCCATCCATGGGCTTATGGAATTGGCTTGGAAACTTCAACAAAATCCACGCAGCATTTATGGGAATTGTGACAAACAAGGCCAGCTGGATATCTGACCATCTGAGGGAATTTAGAGAAGCCTTTGGGTGCTTGAGGAGTCACACAGCTCATTGCAGCCCCAGCACTTCCTGCTGCTCCAATCTCCACTCTGGGAACACACATTAATATTTTACAGCACCTCTCAGACGGCTTTAAGGCATTTTTATTTCCAAGTGCTTTTTTTTGGTTTTTTATTTACAATTCATGGACTTTCTGTCTTTAGGACTTGCCTTGACCCTACAAGATCAAGGCTGATGTTAATGAAGCTTTTCCTGTGGTGGCACTGCAGGAATTCATCCTCTGGGAAAAAAGTTACTCTGGGAGCTGCTYGATGGTGCTGCCTCCAAATTGTTCTGAGCTTGGCCTTGTCAGAGCTCATCCTGGTGAATTTCCAGGCTCCTTGGAGGCGTTATTAGATTTGTTCCAGAAGTACAGTTGGGGAAAAGTTAACAAATATGTGCTGGATTTGATGGATTGGTCCTTTAGGAACTTGTCTGTAAAAGGTCTTCTGATAAAAATGGTGCAGACACGCCTTGAGCATCTGTTCTGTGGAACAGATAATCAGTTTGAATAAAGATGCAGAGACAGACTTCACTTGCAGCCCCTTTGTATGGAGAGAAAACAGGAGGGAAAGGCTCCAAACTCATTCCTGACRTTTGGATCATCACTGGCACCCTCAAGGACAAGTTGGTGCCACTCTATAATTTTTATTTTTTTTTTCACACCTACCTCTTGAAACTGAGAAAGAGTTTGAAAGTGTTTGTGGCTGCTCCTGAACTGTCGGAATATTTACACCGAGGTTGATTCAGGTTCATCTTTTATTTATATGGGATTTTTCTTCCCCTCCATATAATTTATTTATGGCGCCAACAACGTTTTCCTGGAGCTTGGAGATTTAGCAACACTGTGGGTGTTGGGAGGACAAAATTGCCTCATGCAAATGGAGAGAGAGAGAGGAGCTGATGGATCAGAGCCAGAACAACTCAAAGCCCAGCTGCTGCTGACAGAGAGTTACAGAATTACCTGGAATTTACTCTAAATGCTGTTTTTTCCAGCTTCTTGTCTTCTTCAGCTGCACGTATCAATAGAATGCACGATTTTTTAAGGCAACATTTTAAATATTTCAGCTATTTTCTGMTTTTCCACTTTGCATTTCCCATTTTTTTCTGGGTTTCAAAGCCTGGGTTTGGTTTTTTTTTCAGGGAGARCTGTGAGGTGTCAACAAAGGTTATTGGATTGGCCCCCCTGGCAAGGGAAATTGGAGAAAAATGAAATAAAAAAGTATTATCCTGGCATGACTGACCCTATATAAGCTGAGCYGAGCTCTTTCAGTGGAGATTTTAGGGTTTGCTGCTCTGCTGTGTCTCCCAGTCAGAGCAAAGTTTATCCATGGAGAAAATTGGTTATGAGGAGAGAATAGAAAAAACGAAGAGAAAAGGCCACGGGGAGAAAAAAACCCRAGCAGTTTCTGATTGAATTCTGGGACTGAGCTGAGACTTCAACAACGTTGAGATGAGCAATAAAAAAAGGGACTCAAGTGAACTTTGATAGCTTGCCCAGTGCTAAATCTGGCTTAAAATTTTTAATAAAAATTAAGGGGTTTAGAGAAACTGTTGTTCCTCCTTTCAGTGACTTTTTCTTCTTTGCTSTTTCATTGGAAAAGGTTTATTTGCATTGCCAAAAAAAGGGTATTTTTGGCTCTGCCGCATTTTCCTAAGCAAACCAAGCCTAAATCACAATTTGGGCCTTAGGYGATCTCTTATGGCCTTCCAGGGTGGTGTTACTGTGTTAATTAATTGCCTAAATACCTGTTTGGGGTGMAATTAGGCATTAACACCCCAATCCTGCTTTTGTCTCACTGTCACCTTCGAGGTTTGACTTCATCTCGTGGCACATTCCCAGCAGCAGGAAGATAAAACTTGAGGTGCTGAAGGAGCAGAGTTGTTCCTGTTTTCACTGCTGAGCAAGGAATTTGRGGTTGAAAAGTTACTCCCATTATTAACACATCCTAATATTAATAATATTARTAATTACCAGATCGGTTAAAAACCACTAACAGAAGTTATTATGAGAGCAAAGGGTTTGTGCCTTCTCTTCCTCATTAATRAATTAATTAATTTGCTTGTAGAAATTATTTCCTTGATTGTATGATTTGAAATATAATGAATTAAGTGGAGTGGAAGACTGGGGAAATTGGTGTGGGCAGAGGGCATTTCCTGAGCTGTAATCCCAGCAGAGAATCCTAGGATGGATCAGTTTGGAAGGGCCCACAGTGGGCASCTGGTGGCACCTCCSTGCTCCAGCAGGGCCATCCCAGAGCACAGGATTCTCCCCAGGAAGGAGAATTCCTCTGGAAAAGCCCTTCCAGCAGCTCCAGATCCAAACCAGCTCTCCCAGTTGCCACCTCCTGCCCCACAGTGATGGGGAAAATCCGACTTTTTCCAACAGGATAATCGTGTTGGTTTTGCTGTGAGTGCTATCTCCACACATCCATGGGGTGCATTCCATAGGGTCAGGCATCTCCTGAAGGACTTTAATGGGTCTGTCAGTGTGTCTGAGCCACCCAGGGTCCCACTGTTCCCATCCCAGGAACACGGAGTATGCCCAGCTCACCCCATGCCTGGCAGGACATTGCATTTCCCCAGCTGCCCTGGATTTCCCTCACCTGCTCAGTGCCATTCATTCTCTTTGATCCTACAAATCCTCCTTGAGAAAGGGCCATATTAAACATCCCCTTCTTATTCCTTATGTCAGAAATGTGGCTTTTTCTTTTAYTTTTTCAGTGTTTCAGTTCATTTTTTTGTCAACTTAAAACAATTCCTTTTCTTGAGCTCCATGTTTTGTGCCTCAGGAGTGTCAGGAGCACAGAAGAATTGCAGGATTTTCATTTGTGAGGCTGTGACATTAAGGCAGAGATCAGTCAAGAGACTGGTTTGCAGCAGTTCATATTTTCAAATTCTTCCTTGAAAAAAAGAAAACYTGTGTGGGACAGACCCACTGGGAATACTGGAATTGGATAGTAGAAAGTAGCTTGTCACCTGGAATATTTTTGTTTGAAGGCATTCACTGATTTCAGTTATTAATTTCAGTTTTTTCATGGAATCCCAGAATGTTTTGGAATGGAAGGGATGTTAAGGATCATCCAGTTCCATCCCCTCCCATGGACAGGGACACCTTCCACTGTCCCAGGCTSCTCCAAGCCCCARAKTCCAGCCTGGCCTTGGGCACTGCCAGGGATGCAGGGGCAGCCCCAGCTGCTCTGGGCACCCTGTGCCAGGGCCTGCCCACCCTGCCAGGGAACAATTCCTCATTCCCGATATCCAACCTGAATTCCCTCTCTTTCAGTTTGAACCCCCTTTGACATGTTTTTGGATGCTTTTTCTCTGAAGATGAGAAAGCTGGGATCCAGAAATGAAAATTTCACTTTGAAAGCAGAGGGATTTACAGGGTTCCTGGTTGGAGGACAGGGATGTGATGGTTGAGGTGCCTCCGCCAGCCACATTTACTCTGAARCTTCTACTGGAAGGTGAAAACCTTCAGCAGCCATTTCAGTGGGCTGGATATGTAATTTTGKATCTTCTTGGTGTTGGTTTCTGCATCTCCAGCACTCCTGAGGCCTGGGCCTGGTGGGTCACCAGCATGGAGATCCAGCCCTCATTGCTGCCAAAAAGCTACACTGGGTTTCTTGGCTCCCAGGTGGAATCTCTTCAGGTTCGGTGGTGGACCTGCTGGGACTGGATGATCTTCAGGGTATTTTCCAACCTTGGTGTTTCTGTGATTTTCCTCTGAAAGTGTCCTTTTGTCTTTACAGCTCCTTCAAGCACCTGATCGGGGGCCTGGATGATGTCTCCAACAAAGCCTATGAGGATGCAGAAGCAAAAGCAAAGTAAGTGCTCAGCATCAAGTCTCAAACTTCTGTTTGTTGAATTCACTGGAATTCCCAAAAACCCCATCCTTGTTCTCCATGCAATAATACCAAACAGCTTAAAAAGGAGAGATTCCTCCTGTGGATGGAGGAATTTTCCTCCTCGTGTCTCCCTGTTTCTCCCCATGAATATGGAGATGGGTCTTCTCCAAAGCCAGGTGGTCGCAAGGTCCTGCTCAACCACAATATTTGAATCTAGAAATCCTCTTGAAATATTGAGGGGAGAAGTATATTGTGAGGTGAGAAACTCCAGATCTTGGAATTGTCGTTGAGGGAATTGTCGTTGAGGGAATTGTCATTGAGGGCATTTAATTTCTTTAGAGAGCTCTGACCTTTCTCAAGTACCTTCCAAAGTCAACCATGTTCTGAGACAAAGGGTGGGCGATGTAATTTGTCATTTGAGGATAAAAACTAGAGCTGCCTTGATGTGAAGCAATACATTCATCTGAAGTCCACAATAAATATTCATTCCTTTCAGAAGGGAGTTGTAGACTATTAGATTAAAATATTTTAAACCCCCCACTTTTTATTAATTCTTGAGCTGCAGTTTGATTTTAATCTGTAATCTTTGAGCTCTGATTCTATCCCAATGATTAAAGCTTTTCAAGAGGATCTTGTTCTTCTTTGGGAGATGCTCAATATCAACCAAACACAATTGAAAGGCAGAAGTTGTTGAAAAGAAAATTAAATTTGCTCTATACAAAATTTCTTTACTTTTCCTCCCTCTCAATTATTTTGCTTTTATGGGGATTTTTTTCATAGCACATTAAAGAAGGGGGGAAGTGTTTTCTCAAAGTCAAATGCTCCAAGTGACTGCCTAAATTGCAGATTCCAGTTGGGTTATACATAGAAACTTCTCATTAAACCACAGGGATTGGAATGCTGTCTGCTGAAGGTATTGGGCACCTCTGTGGAGGGAAARTGAGAATTCCCATTTAAGTATTGATTAAAAATAACTCTTGGTCTGTTTCAGAAACTAAGATCCATCTCAAAAGTCTTCAGTTCATTAGCAAAACCTGTTAATCCTGTGAAATACCCATAGATTATTTCTCTTTTCTTATGTTTGAGCGATGTTTGAAATATATTTAATTAATTTTAAGGTATTAAAAGGGTTGCATTTTAGATTGGTATAATATTTCCCTGCCTCAGATCAAATGTGAGCTTCCTTCTTATAAAGAGTTCCATTAAAAAGGTTGAATTCCCTAAATYCTTGTTGACCCAATTAAAAAAGTGGGAGACTATCAACTTCCTTTACCATCCCCAAAAAAAGGGGATTTGAGGCATGGAATGCTTCAGATAGATGATCCCAAACATCCCAGGGTCATTCAGTTATTATTTTATATTAATTTTTGAGTGTTCCAATTTGGGTTATATTGATTTCCATCAGAGCAGAAGGGAAGAAAACATTGGGAATAAAACTAGGGAATTTTGGGTTGGGTCATAAACAATGTCATGGTCAYAGAAGGTTTTTGAAGGTGCCAGCACAACCCATTAGCACCAAGAAAAATGTGCCCTTCTCACATCTATAATTTTAAGCTCTATTCTTGAGTATTTATTATYCCAGGAAGGTTGGGGATGCAGATTGAGGAGATTTTGAGGATAGTTCAGGGAATTGTAGGATCTGCTGTACAATGTGGGGCAAGCTGCAGTTTGGGACCTCTTTGGAAGAAACTCTTCCTTTTGGGAWCCACTGGGTTTTCACCTTCACGTTTTTCAGCTTTCATCTTCTCCAGTCCTTTCCTTCTAATGCCAAATGTTTCATCCCAATGGAAGGGCAGGGCCCTGCTGATGGAGGAATTGTTCCCTAAAAGGCTGAACCAATTAATTTTCATAGCAACTTTTTTATCTTTAAAGTCAGAGGCCCGTGCTGGAGCCCTGTCACTGCTGAGTGGGGGTGACAGTGACATTACTGTCACATGTTGACATTTTGCCTCAGAGCAGGAGGGATCAGTGTTGTCTGCCTGGAAAAACATCCAAAAAAAAGGAATGCTCTATTGAAAAATAGAGTATTTAGTACTTAAATTCCGTATTCCTGTTTGCTGAGCTCCTTGAAAACCAGCAGAAGGACGGATAGAGGAGGGAAAAATTGTAAAGTTCCTTGGGGAGAGAGCCCAGAAGAATTGTGAGCCCTTCCAGAAAGTTTTGGTGTTCCAGAGTTACCTCTCGAAGCAAAACTYCTTGGGAAAAAAGTCTCCTTGGCAGCAAGTTTAACCTGGATTCCTTARCAAGCAGCAGTTAATTAGCTCCAGCTAATTGTCCTTCAAGGGCCTATTTTTTCCAAGAGGAGGTTTGTGGTAGGGAAGAACTCGGAACATGAAACGTGGGCAGGTTTGTGAGGCTTTATGCAAATCCCATGGAATGTTTTTGCTCGTCTTTTTTTAGCTCCCATCTCCTTTTCAGAGCTCACTGCCAGCTGGGAAAAGGCCTTGGGATGCCTCCTGTGGATCAAATGGATCAGGATGACCAAGGCCAGCTTGGGCAGGATTGGTCTAATGGGAGGTGGGAGGGGTTGGAACCAGATGGGCTTTGAGGTCCCTTTGAACCCAAACCATTTTAGGACTGTAAATGCCTACAAAATTAGTGGCACTGGGTTGTTTTTTTCCCCATTTCCATGCTGGAGCACATCCCTGGAGTCACAGAGCTCAGGGCATGGCTGAGAGGATGTTAGGCAGAAGTTACAGGCTTGGAATATTTTTCCGTGTATCCATCTGTCCTCCAGGCCTGGAGGAGCTGAGCTATTTATTGAGTTTATTCTTATTTTAGAGGTGTTTTCCTGCTTTTTGTCAGCTTGGGGTTGGCAGTTCCCTTTAATGTCCATCCTTGGTGTTCCCTCTCTTAAATCAGCAATTGCAGACRTGTCATCTGTGAGACCAAGATTTTAATTGTAGGCTATGATTTTAATTATAGGATTGTGCAGRCTATAATATGAATTATAATATTCTACTCCTTGAATATATTCAAACGACTTAATGAATTAATTAACAAATGGATATTATAGTTGCCTCCTAAAAAGGGCAGGAGAGAGGAAAATTTGCTTCATGCTCTGAGGAAATGGGAGTCCAGAAGACTCCCAGTGTCCCAGTGCCAGGCCCAGCCACGCTGGCATTTAGGGCAKGAAGGAGATGCCCAAATCATCAGGGTTATCTCAGTGTAGGTTGCTTCCAGATGGAGCCACTCCAGCAGCTTCCATAAATCCAGGAGGACACAGGAGGGTGGCTTCTGCTGCAGCTGGTGGTGCCAAGTGGGGTGAGGTTCAGTGACCCCCTTTGCTCAGGGCACACCAGTCCCTCCTGCTGGGCTCTTCCCAGCCTGGGAACTCTTGGCATTGATCCTGTGCAATTATTGGACCCTTACCAAGGCTGGAGAGGTTCCTCTCTAGCTGGTGRCTCCTTTCCACGGCAGGGCTGTGGCACAGCCACACTGAGGTGTCCCTTGTCACCCAGCTGGGACAGCTGGCACTGCCTGGCTGTGCCCAGTCAAACACAGCCCCCAGAGGCACTGTCCCAGCGCTCCCATCACATTCCCAGCTGGCTCCCAGTGCACATCTCYGGTGGCAGCAGGGCTTGGGGTTGATCCCCAGCTGAAGCCTTGGTGCCTTGAGAAGGCTGCCCTAGAGCAGAGGCTGGACAGAGCTAAAGAATAAAGCAGGGATTTATTAAAAGGATCTCCTCCATGGATCCACCTTGGGCAGCACAAGAGCCCAGCCAGGGCTGCACCCAAGGTGAACCAAAATGGGCAAAAAATGGACACCTGGGCACAGGGTCTGTCACTTTGATCAGTTCTGCTCCATTTGCATATTGGAGTTCATTGTCCAATTACAGCTTTAGGTTATGAAGTCCCAATCTTTTTCTTTTTCTCTCTTCAGCCCACGGTGTTTGTGCTCCTGGGCCTGAGATTTGGATCATTTGTCCTTGGTCCCCAGCTGGAGCAGGAATTGTTTTGTCTCCCTGCTCTGTGCACAGAGCTCACCATCCCTTAATGTGAAGCTAAAACCTGAGGCATCAGAATAACCAACAAACCTTAAAATATTTCCCAGCTTGGTGTGGCCATACTGCACATTCGTATTTTAAGCAGGACAAAGAGTTTGTTAGGGTGAGGGGATGACAACTTTGTCTCCTGCTGCCATTTTCTTCCAATCCAAAACACCCATGGAAGGAGCTTGGGGAAGAGTTAAAGCAAATGGATCCACCTTGGGCAGCACAAGAGCCCAGCCAAGGCTGCACCCAAGATGAACCAAAATGGGCACAAAATGGACACCTGGGCACGGGGCCTCTCACTTTTATCAGTTCTGCTCCATTTGCATCTTGGAGTTCATTGTCCAATTATAGCTTTAGGTTAAAAGTCCCATGCTTCTCATTTTTCTCTCTTCACCATTGTTTATACTTTTTGGCCTGGAGTTTGTAACAGTCCTTGGTCTCAAGTTGGAAAAGAATTGTTTTGTCTAACTAGCCTGTGAAGAGAACTTCCTAWCACTCCATATGAAGCTCAGACCCACACACTAAAGCAGCACAGAATCTGAAAAATACRAAAATTAAGRCTTAAGGCATCAGCCTGGACTCTGGTGCCTTCMTGCTGTTGCTCCAAGCTCTCTGCAGGTAGAGGTTGTTCTGACTGCATTTCTCCCTTGTTTTAGTTCCCATCCCAGCTGTATGGCAGCCCTGGGGGAATGTCTGGACACTCACAGCCAAAATCAGCTGTTTTTCCCAGGGCTTGAGGGGACAGGGACCTTTATTTAGTGTATGATGCCTTTCCATGTCCTTGCAGCCCCAGAGCCCTTCATCTWTCTGGAGCTGTGTTTTAATGAAGAGCTTCATTAACAGTTGGACTCAGAGATCTGAGAGCTCTTTTCCAGCCTGAATGATTCTATCCAAACCTTTTGTTTCAGTCCCCTTTCCTAGTCCTCTTTTTCAGTCCCTGRGATGTCCTTTTTTTCACCTTACACCCCCTCTCTCACTCCATTTATTCATAAAAAAGTATCTCAGGATTTAATTGACTTAATTTTGCTGCAGAGGGTGGTTATGAATATTTTTTCCCTTTTATATACCTATGGAAATGAATCAATATAAAAGTATAAACATATCTATGGAAAAGAAATATAGGGTAAAAGGAAAGAGAGTAGAGGAAAGATCCCTCAACCAGAAATGAGACTTGGTTGTTGCAATTTTAATATCTGTGGGTCAAAGTGATGGTCACAGTCTTGATCCACTGAGGATGAGGAAACACACTGAGGCTGGATTGGCCCTTCAGCTCCATAAAAAGGAGCAGAAACCAGTTGATCTTCATGGAAACTCCTGTTTTGGTGTGATGGAAAACCTTGGGAAAGCTTTGCTTGCAGATGCTGCCTCTGCAGGGCTCTGTCCAGCCTGCTGGGTTGGACATCCAGCCAGCCCTGGGGTTGTGTGCCTAAAACAGCCCTGGGCATTAGGGAAGGATGGTTTGATTTTGTTTAGAAATACAGCTGAGATAGATTTTAACCCCTGCCAGAAGGGCAATGGGCAGAGTTAGGGTTCCAAAATGGGAGCTGCCAGTTAAAGAGGATGATTTAGTGAGGACCTGACTCGGTGCTGGGCTGGAAAACTTTGGCTGAAACAATCCACCAAGGCATGGAATGTCATTTTTTCCTGCAAGAGACAGTATTTGCTGGAKTTGCAGCATCAGGGAGCTGTGCCGAGGGGCTCCATCCCCCTCTGTGTCCCTTGTTCCCTGAATTAGGGACCATCTGGGAAGCAGCTTTTGCTTCGGCTATCCGTGGTGCCAGACTGGGGAGAAATCCTGTGGGATGTGCAAAAAGCTGGCAAAAAGCTCCTCAGGGCTATAAAAAGCAGAGGTTGCAGTCATTTCTTTTAAGCTGTGTAAATAATTAAAACCCTTCTCCTCTCTGGTGAGGGCTGTGTGGAAGCAACAACTGATCATTGATACCTGCTCAGTTTGTGTGAGCTGGAACATTTAATATTCAGAAAAATGGAGATTTTAGGTGGTATTATTTGGCCTCTAATATGGAAGAGCTTTTTCTCTTCCCACTGGAGAGTTTTGCTTTTCCCAGCATTGAGCCTTAAATAATTTGTCATTCCATCCTGAAGCCACTGCTAGTTTGTATCCAGCTCTGTTACATTTTCCTGATTGCTGTAATAAATAGGGCTGGAATT
Organism: Cardinalis cardinalis; assembly: GCA_014549065.1. Classification (NCBI taxonomy): domain Eukaryota; kingdom Metazoa; phylum Chordata; class Aves; order Passeriformes; family Cardinalidae; genus Cardinalis; species Cardinalis cardinalis. The sequence goes on from JACDOX010000290.1 coordinate 112,497, forward strand.
AGAAAACATCTCAGAAATCATTTGAAAATGTGAGAGCCCAGCAAGAGAGCACGCAGGGTGATGTCCCTTAGTGAAGGTAAATGCTAAATATGACTTTGTTTATTGAGGGGGACTTGCTGTTTGTTTGCAGACTTGAATTATTCACACAGAGACCACACCAGGCAGACTTGGTGGCTGCTTCCCTCTGGAGAAAGAGCACTGGGAATGCTCTGTCACCCACCAGGGATATGTGAATGACCTTTTGARAGCCAGGTTGTTTTATTTAGGTAATAATCTCTGTGCTCTCCCCTTGCTCAGCTGACCTTTGGATGTGATAATGGGCTGGGCGCATCAGATCGTGTGGAAAAGTCAGGGCCTCTGAAATGGATCCTTCAACGGATCTAATCCATTGGATCCTCCAATGGATCTTCCAATCTGCTCTTCCAACAGCTGGCTGCATTTGTTTATGGAATTGGGGCTGTCCTCTTCGTTTTAGGGAATTAGAGCTGTCCTGAGGAAGCAAAACTGCAGCAGAAATCATSCCTAGGGTAACAAATCCCAGGGGCAGCAGAAATGCAATGTGGATGACTCCATTCCAGCTGGTGGGAGCACTTGATGGTCTGGGCCTTGGAAATATCAACCATTCCTGTGATATGGATGGGAATCCTTCTCTCAGGAGCTGCTRGGAATACTCTGCTCATCCCAGAGCTCTGTGCAGTGCTGGCTTGGTGCTTTAACCAAAAACCTTGGCCARTTTTGGGGGGGTTGAGGCAAAGGCAGCATTGAAACACTTCTATGCACCCTGGTGGTGTAAATTGGTTGTCCAGCACATTTTGGAGCTGTCCTGAGGGTTTATCTAAACAGCTTTTAAGGATTACACCACTGGAAGTTGGGATATTTCTGTCCTGCTGTTATCTGCTGACTTAAATAACAGGGAGGCACTTGAACAAAATATGTAATCCAAATAAAAGTGAGTGATTCTGCTGCTACAGGGAAACAGTGATTTTGGAACTGCTGGAAACAGGTGTGAGATCATTTGTGCCTTTCCCAGAGCTGCAGTTCTGTGTTAGTCCAGTTCTGCTTGGCTGTGCCTCAGCAGCTCCAACAAGCTCAGACCTCACTTTTATATCCAAGAGTTTGTAAGGGGAAGGAAAAAAGAGGTAGAGYCAGTGAGAGATGAAGGGCAGAAATTTTGCTGGTGCTGGCACCCATGGAAGACCTGGCAGGAAAAGATTTGGGACCCAGAGGGAGGCCCCAGGGCAGGAGGTGGGACAGTGTTGTCTCCCTGATGTCAAATTATCTTGGCAAAGGCATTACCAGATAAAGAAGTTTCTTCCCATTCACCCAAAAAAACTTCCCAGGCCAGGATTTATGGGAGTAGCTCCAAGGTTTGGGAGTGCTGGTTGTTTTAACTCAGGGAGAGGGGAAGGAGTAGAGGGTGGAGGTTCCTGTTTCAAAATGAGTGACTATTCATTGTTCTCCCTGCTAACATCAGTGAGTGTGGTACCCAAAAACTGCCCAGCAAATTCAGCTGACCCCAGGACAGAAATTGTGTCACACTGGGAGATGAAATTCAATCGCCCAACTGTGAAATGGAAGAATTTAATCCCACTTTAAGTGAAAAACASAGTGTAGCTTTAACTCCAAAGCTGCTGCCGACATCCCCATCTCACCTGCAGCTCAGGCATCAAAACAAACCCTTTTTGGTCTTCCTTGTAGAAAACAATCACTTTTCCTGAGGGCTCAGATTGCTGTCCATACATAGCTTCCAGTGTAAATGTAGTCCCTATTCCACTCAGGATTTCTACCCCATCTCATCCTTACCTGGGGAGCCCCTTCCAAAGCCTGAAGGGGCTCCAGGAGAGCTGGAGAGGGACTGGGGACAGGGGATGGAGGGACAGGACACAGGGAATGGCTTCAGAATGACAGAGTGGAAGTTTAGATGGGATATTGGGAATGAGGAATTGTTCCCTGGCAGGGTGGGCAGGCCCTGGCACAGGGTGCCCAGAGCAGCTGGGGCTGCCCCTGCATCCCTGGCAGTGCCCAAGGCCAGGCTGGAGCAGCCTGGGACAGTGGAAGGTGTCCCTGCCCATGGCAGGGGTGGCACTGGATGATCCTTAATATCCCTTCCATTCCAAACCATTCTGGGATTCTAGGAAAGGATTCTAGGACAGGTCTGTGCCTTTCCTGCTCCCAGCTGTGGGACCCATAGGGTGTGATGCTCCTGTTTTTGGGATCACCAGGAAGGTGCCAGYCTCCCATTACAGTAATATATACCATAACACTGAGTAATGGAGGTTTATTTATGTTATTATTATTATTACTACTACTATTACTATTATTACTGTTATTACTGTTATTATTTTTTCCCCATGTGCTTGTTTGCAGCACTTGGGATGCCAGAATGGTTTAGGTTGGAAGGGGCCTTAAAGCCCATCCAGTTCCATGGACTAGGACACTTTCCACTAATCCCAGGTTGCTCCAAGTGCATCCAGCCTGGCCTTGGAGCAGATTTAGGGCATCCCAAACCCCACACTGGGCAGTGCACTTGGTTTTCCTGGCTGTGCTCTGCTCCACAAACATTGATTTGCCCTCAGTTGCATTTGCTCCATTTTTTCAGTGTCTCACTGAACGCTCCATGAAATGATTTGAGAAGTGCTGAGCTCTAAATCTTTAAATATTCTGGAAAAAAAAAAGTGAAGAAAAAAGAAAGGAAAGACAGTTGTCATGATTTAGCTGATCCCACAGTTTTTGCAGAGGTATAACAAGATGAAACATCAGAAATATAGATAAGATGACATTGTGAATATGTGTGAGAGCTCAGTGCCTGTAAACCTTGAAAGAGGAGATGAAAGCCTGATCTGGCCCATTATGTTGGACATTAATGTAAAACTGCCTGGAGGTTTTTAATGGGGCTTTTGTTATTAAATTTCTGATGCGAGTTAAAAGCCCCTCATTCCTGGCTGCATTTAAAATTCATTTTAGTGATGGCAGTGAGGTGTTCCTGGCTCTGTCTGCTCAGCAAAGGAGCACAGGGAGATGTGTTTGAGCCCTGTCTTTGCTATCTCTTGGTTTCCTGTCATTTCCTGCACAATTGTTGGGTTGCTCTGTAGAAAACATCAAATAACATCATTTATTGATCACAGAGCGAGGGATTAGAGTGATACCATGAGCATCAAAGTGTGCAATTGGAATCTGCTCAACTGTTGATGATCTGTGTTAAACAACTGTGCCATGCCTYCCCCAGCCCCTTCAGAGCTCCAGGTCCTGATCTGAGTCTGTCACAGACAGGTAGAGAAATTATAAAAGAAAAGCCTCATAAAATTTAGCTAAATTAATAGCTGGCCTGTCACTTCTAAGTGCAGCTAAGTAGTTTGYAAGTTCCCATGTAAAAACAATCTGRGGAATGAGAGCTTTTTAACACAGCAATCTATTCYTAGGGTGTAAAATAAGTGCATCTGTATAAACAATGAGATCTGTCTCATAAGAATCAGTAGAGAAAATATGTAAACTAACCAGAAATACAGAAGTTTGATAGATATGCAAAATACCATGTACCAGCCAATGTGGATGTATTATCAACAAATAGGATTTGACACAGAGCCTTCTGATAATCCTATRAAATATAACCTACACAATAACAATYTGGCTTTTCCTTCATKAAGATAATGCAGTCTTGGCTAATTTATTACAACATTAGTCTTGGATTAAACCTCAAAGCTGGGTGCATTTCCATCCCAAGGTGCTTCCTCAGCAGGGTGCATTCCTCACAAAGGGATCCTTATTCCTTCAGCCCTTTGGAGGCTGCCCCTGTGCAGGAGGGATCTCATTCCTCTTGGAGGGCAGCATGGAATTCCCATGGCTCAGAACTCTTTGAGGAGCCCCAAATGGGAGCAGGGCTGGCAGCAGCCCAGGCCAGGGCTGGGACTCTTGGAACACACAGGGAAATTGCCAGCAAGTCCCTGCAGATGCTGGCTTGGCACAAAACTAAAAGCCTCCACTTTGAAACATCAGCTGTGCCCTTAAATTCCCCCACTTCCAGCTTCCCAGTCATTTCCTATGCTGCCTGCAGTTCAGCTTTGAAAGCTGTTTTACCAACCCCACTGCTCCAAATCAGCTGTTTTAATAAGGATGCAGGAGCTGAGTTGTCATATTTTGCATCTGGGTCAGATTCAGACATGAAAATATTTAAGAGTTGAGCAAGTGCTTAGTGAGGACGTGACCTCCTGCTTGGAAAAACAGCAGATCCAGGAGAAAATGCTGCTCCAAGGCTTTTGCTCCCTGCTGCTCACACGTGCCCTTGCTAAGTATTGAAGCTGACATTTAGAGGAAAAAGGATTTGCTCTCRTGTTTTATGGTTGCAAAGGGTAAAGTCCTGCAGGAGTGAGCCTTGCACTGGTCACAGATCACACTCCGCACTWCCCAAAGTCCTCTGAAAATTAAATATATTCATATTTAATGTGAATATTAAATAATAAAATGAAATATATGAGATTTAGCTGGTTTTAGTTGATTTTAGCTGTTTTTTCTTGCAACCAACTAAAACTCTGGTCATTTGAACTTCCTTTTACTGAGTTTGGGAAATGCAGCAGCAAAATGAAGAATATTTCCTCCTGTTTCTATTTRTGTTTCAACCTCTCCATTGTTTCCCAGGCAGGCACGTTTTTATCAGTGCCTTGTTATCCAATTCCTTGGAAATGGAGAAACCACTCAGACTTCTCAGGAGAGCCAGGAGAGGGTAAAGGCTGGGAACAAGTAGTGCTGTACCTTCCCTTTCCCGGTGGGTTGCTGGTGGTTTGAGGTGGGAGTCTCTCCACTCAAGTGTCCTTTTATGTGAATCTCTTTGCATAGCTTCAAGCATTTTTCAACATCGTTTTAAACACAGCTGGGGGAAAGARATACAAATATTTGTTTGACCTGCAGCATCTCCTGTGCTGTTATACAGAGGAGCTGAGCATAAGAGAGCTGAGGTTGGGGGATGCCAGGGGCTGCATTGCTCAAAAACTCAACAGGAGCTGCTCCAGGGAATTCTCCTTTTGAGTCAGTGAGGGTTGGATGGCACAGCCTGGCTTGGAAATGAAAATAATTGCAAACAACTCAGCTGTTTGAAAGTTTTCCTAATTTTCCCCAAGTTTCAGTAGATGGCATTACTTAGAAAAAGAACATTTCTAGCAGAGGGYATCACTCCTGCTGCAGGGGCTCGGGAGAGGCTGATCTGTGTCACCCCTTTGGAGAAGGCACAACAGGGGTGCCCAAGGATAAACACTCCTGGAATATTTGTAAATGGCATTGAAAGTGTCTCTAGAAAAAAAAAAAAGACTCAATTATATTTTATTGTGGCCTTCTAAAAATTCTCCGTGGCTTGGAATAGATTATAATCCCAGTGGTATCTCTATCCCATTTACAGTRTTCTTGTTGGGAAGAATCCTGCTGTCATGTTGGACTTGAATTRATAATTTCAAAGTGATAATTTTCAATCAACTTGATCATTTTCCTGAAGTCCTTCAATTTAAAACACTTCTTTCATTGTTAAAAACTAAAATTATCCAGGACAACTTTCAAGAAACATCCAAAAGCATCCAGCCTGCTCTTTCCTCAGAGATTCATTTTTACAGTTCTTTGTACGCAGACTTTCAATCTTTGTGCCAATACTCATTTACAATTATGAACTCTACCTGAGAAGGTCCTAAATTAGTGKTTTTTTGCCCCATTCCCATATTGCAACGCTCCAGTGTTGAGGGATGAAAAGCCAGAGTGATTTGGGGGAGTCAGGATCAGACCAGTGAATAAGAAGTTGGGGTTTTGCTGCCTCCGAAACTGAATAATGCAGAAAACAGCTCAGTTTCCAGCAGTGGGATCAACCTCTTCAGGCTGGGATGACTGAGGGAGTCAGGATCAGACCTATGAATGAGGAGCTCAGGTTTTGCTGCCTCCAAAACTGAATAATGCAGGAAATAGCTCAACTTCAGCAAGTGGGATCAACCTCTTCAGGCTGGGATGACTGAGGGAGTCAGGATCAGACCTATGAATGAGGAGCTCAGGTTTTGCTGCCTCCAAATTTGAGTAATGCAGAAAATAGCTCAGTTTCCGGCAGTGGGACACTTCCTAGTGAGTCTGGGCATTATCATTTGTGTGCCACCTCTTTATTTGATAAGGTGCAGCCTTATCTGGYTCTTCCCTTAGAAAAGCCCAGTGCCCATTAATGATATTTATTTGTCTAATAAAACACAGCATTGCCAGCTTGGACCTGTTCATTTGTATTTTACACTTCTGCTCTTTACTCTCAGTTTCTATGGGAACCTGGGCTGTTACAGCAGTGGGGAATAAAGAGATGAGGAGAAGTCTTGGAAAACACAACTCTGTTTCTCCTCTGAATTGGCAGGCACAAACACTCAGCTTAGATCCAAATAAACTGGGAAAGGAGCAATCAAGGCAGGAGGGTTGATAATCATCAAGTCCCTCCTTGCTGAAACATTTTCTACTTGGAAAATCCAGGTGTGATGGTGAAAAGCTGGKATTGAGGAGGAGATAACAGGTTGTAGTACTTGACTTTATGGCTTTATTTTAGCGCAGAGTGCTCCAGTGCAACTGAAAATTTTATCCAAGCCCTCTCTTTTAGGTGTGATTAATTACAGCTGATGAGGTGGAAATGGGGTTCATGTACAGTTCTGTACATGAGAAACACATTGCGGGTCACCCATTCCAGGGGATCCTTCAGGATCTGCTRCTTCTCTCAGTGGTTAATTCGGATGAGCTGAAATAATGAGCAGGAAATCATTAGGAAAATCCCCTTAAGGACATTTCTTGCAGCACCATGATGAGAATTGGGGACAAGATGCTGGGCTCAATGATCTGACAAGTCTTTTCCAACATAAACCATTCTGTGTTTGCACTTCAACCTGACTGGGAARGATGTGAGTGCAGTGTTCTGAATGCAGAGTGTCAACAAGGTGAAGATGAATTTTACATCTTCCAYGAGATCTGTGTTTAAAATCCAGCAGATTTGGTGAGGATATAAACAACAAAAAGGCTTTTGAAATAGTTGGCCCAGAGCAGCTGTGGATCCCTGGAAGGCCAGGTTGGACAGGGCTTGGAGCAGCTTAAGACAGTGGAAGGTGTCCCTGCCCRTGGCAGGGGTGGCACTGGATGGGCTTTAAAGTGTCTTCCAAACCATTCCATGATTCTGGGATTTCAGCAGAGTCACTTGCTCAATAGCAGCAGAGCCTTTGATGTTTGAGGCTCCTTTTTCCACAGCCCTTGGGCTGAAATTGGCTCATCCTCCCATCCCTGAATCCAGGGGAGGGGTTTGGAGCCCTGGCAGCTTTGGAAATACCACAGCTGAAGCCTCAAAATCCACTCTGCTTAAAAAATAAACAGAGAACCACATGTTTTGTGCCTTAATAAGCTAAAACATTGGCACCTACTTAAAAAGCCAGTTTTGATTTAGTCCTGAGGGCTGCAGACACTCCTAATCCCCATGTATAGCTTACAAAGGAGCTCTGCCCCCCCTGCCTTGCCTGGTGTTAATCAGGCTGAGGTGCCTGACAGGAAAATCTCACAGAATTAAGTTTGTTTGGCACAGAGCTGAGTTCAAGCCTCTCCTGATTCGTTTTCAGTCAAAAGGAAGCTCATCTGAAAGCTCCACTGCTAATTCCAGGAAAGGAAGGAGGCATTAAGGCTCTCCTGGGAGTTTCAAGTGACAGCAGAGCCATTAGCAGAGGGGAAGTGCAGGAAGATGATCTCTATCAGAAACCACATATTTGGCTGTAGAGTCCAACCCCAGGAATCACTGTTTACCCCTTGGTTAAGGATTGTTTCATTACATTGAAAAAGAAATGTTTCTGGGTCTCTCATCCTCTCAGTGAACAGTGGGTAGAGTTTGGGTGTTCACTAAAGATGCTGAGAGAGTAAAACCTGCTTGTGAAGGAAGAGATGATCCCCTTTGAAAATAGGAATGGGCTTTTGGAAAGGTTTTGTGTAGGCTGGCCACTGGAGAAGTGAAGGCCTTTATAAAGAGTCTCCATTTTTCTTGGGGAATCCCTTCAGGCACTGGAAAGCCACAATTAGAACTTCTCTCCAGGCTGAACAATCCCAGCTGTGCCAGCCTTTCCTCCCAGCAGAGCTGCTCACCCCTCTGCTCATCCTGGTSCCTCCTCTGGACTTGCTCCAAGAGCTGAAATCCTTGCTGTGATCTGGGTTTTGCCTGGAATGCTCACACARAGGGCTCATCCCCTTGGGAGGGCTGAGATTCCTGCTGGGAGAGCACAAGGAGGGTGGGTTTGGTGTRCAACATTCTGCTCCTTCTTGTAAAACTTTCCCAGGAGCTCCTGTGAACCCACCAAGCCTGCCAGAATATTCCAGGGAATATCACCACACACTTGCTCTGYTTCTTCACATTCTTCCTGTTCTCCTGAGGAGAAAAACAGGCCTTTGACCTGATCCCAGACATCCCAGAGGTGATCTGCCCCAGGGTACATCCCCAGTGAATCTTCATTTTCCACATCAGGAAATAGATCTGAAGAGAGGAAGCGAATTAACCAAAATTCCTAAAAAATCAGGTCTGACACCATCCTGCTCTCTCCCAYCTTCTGGGAACAACTGGCAGAGAAGGAGCCCAAGTGGGAAGAGCTTCACCTGCAGGATTATTTCCCCTGTAAGGAGCTAACACTGGGTCTTTATAGCATAGAATTAGGCTGGAAAATCAGGTATTTAACGTGGAGAAGAGTTCCTAGAGCAGGGCATGTTCAGCATGATCCCAGATATTAAACACTCAGMTAGTCCAAAAACCCCTGGATTTTAGTGAAATTATGTCTCCCTTTACTAAATAAGTCTTGAAAATGCTGAATTGTGGGCAATTTTCAGGCTGGAGAGTCCCAGCTTGCTCAGCCATGACTCCTGTGGTGCTATAGTTTGTATTCAGCTAAATTTTGTTTTCCTGCTGCTTTCCTGGTGATCCCTGACATTCCATCCTTCTTCTGGCCCATCAGCATGGAGCTGATGCTTTCCTGTGGTTATTTTGAGGGGAATTGTCATCCCMGAGCCTGGTTTTGGCATTGGAAGTTTGGGTTATTTTTTTCTATCTCTGTTTGATTTCATCTTTATTGGGAAAGCACTGAGKTGCTTCTGCCAGGCTCTTCTCAAGGTCCTTCTGCAGCTCATTTTGGTTCACTCTGTTTCTTTTCTGCTGCTCTKAGTGGCTGAGTGTTCACAGCAACCTTTTAGGAGACTTTGTTCATCTGATTTTGGACTCCATCAAGCAGCAGCAGCCCMAGCCTCAGGGTCACAGGKGGTGGCCTCCTGTTCTCCAGAGCAGTTCTTTCTCCATGAAAAACCTCTCCTTTTGTCTCCTTGCAGCTTTGTGTCTTCAGTGGCCTTTGCTGGGGAACATTCTGAGAGAACTTTGGGAAACCACATAACATCTGTTGAGCAGACCAACCTTAAGTGTGACCCTTTCAGGAAGCTCCATATGTCCCATTGTGGGAGACAGTAAATCAATTTTATTCTACTCTTGATGAGAGTTTTCACTWAAAAAGATACAGGCAATACAAGCCAGAGGTCCCCAGGTCAGCTCTGCAAAACTGTCACAGAATYYCAGGGTCATTGAGGTGAGAAAAGTGTTCCCAGCCCATGGAGTCCCAGCTGTGCCCAGTGCCYACCTTGTCCCCAGCCCAGAGCACTGAGTGCCCCCTCCAGCCCTTCCTGGGACACCTGCAGGGCTGGGCACTGCAAAGCTCCCTGGGCAGCCCCTGCCAAGGCCTGAGCAGCCTTTGCATGCAGAAATTCCTGCTGCTGGCCAAGCTGAGCCTCCCCTGGCCCAGCCTGAGGCCCTTTGCCCTTGTCCTGTCCCTGTTCCCTGGCAGCACAGCCCGACCCCCCCTGGCTGTCCCCTCCTGGCAGGGAGTTGTGCAGAGCCACAAGGGCCCCCCTGAGCCTCCTTTGCTCCAGGCTCAGCCCCTTGCCAGCTCCCTCAGCCCCTCCTGGAGCTCCCTTCCCTGCCCTGGACACGCTCCAGCCCCTCCAGGGCTCTCTGGCCATGAGGCCCAGAACTGGACACAGCCCTGGGGGTCCCTCAGCAGGGCCAGCCCAGGGGACAGGCCCTGCCCTGGGCCTGTGGCCACCCCATGGCTGGCACGCCCAGGGCCATTGGCCTCGTGCCCCTGGGCTCCTGCCCAGCCCTGGCACAGCCCCCAGGGCCTTTCCCCAGGGGCCCTTTCCAGCCCYTGTGCCCAGCCTGGAGCTGCAGGGCCTGGGCTGAGCCAGGGCAGGACCCAGCCCTTGGCCTTGCTGAACCTCAGCCCATGGATCCAGCCTGTCCTGACCCCTCTGCAGATCCCTCTAGCACAGCCACACTCCAGGCACAAATATTTTTAAAAGTTTTCTTGTCTCCTGAAGAAGCAGTGAGGGTGTAAATCTCCTGCTCCATGCAGGTGTATGGGATTCCAGTCTATCTGTGCTACCTACAGAAAAATTATGTCAGGAAATTAGGGGAGGGCACTGTGAGGGGAGGCATGGCTGTGGGAACAAAACTGTGATGAAAATAATTAGGATGTTTTGAAAGAAGCATCCTGCTAATTATCCTGCTCCATAAAAGCAGCACAGAAACCAAATGAGGGCGTGGAGGAGCACACAAATGTCCCCAAAGGCTGGATCTTCCTAGGGCTGTTTAAGGGTGAGCAGCACTGGGCTGGACGATCGTCCTTGGAAACGTGGGATATTCCTGCCCTCCAGTGGAAGTATGGGAAAGTGCTGGAGAACCGATGGGAGCCTTCAAAGGGAAGCTGAGAAACCCTCAGGAAGCTCCTTGCTTTTGATCCTCAGTCTTCTGAGCTGCCCCTGGTGTTGTGTACCAGAGCCCTTCGTCCCCTCTGCATTTCCCACCCCAGAGCTGCTGCTGTGCCCGTGCTGGTTTGGGCATTGGAAGTTTGGGTTATTTTTTTCTATCTCTGTTTGATTTCATCTTTATTGGGAAAGCACTTCCAGGCTCTTCCCAAGGTCCTTCTGCAGCTCATTTTGGTTCCCACTGTTTCTTTTCTGCTGCTCTGAGTGGCTGAATGCTCACATAAACCTTTTAGGAACTTTTATTCGTATGAATTTGGACTCCATCAAGCAGCAGCAGCCCCAGCCTCAGGGTCCCAGGTGGCTCCTTGATTTTGATCCTCTGTGCTCTGAGCTGCCCCTGSTGTTGTGTACCAGGTCCCCTCTGTGTTCCCCACCCCAGAGCTGCTGCTGTGCCTGTATCCCATTGAATTTTCCAGAGCTGGGGTGAGATTCCAGTGTTGGGAACATGCTTGGAGGGGTTTTGGGGGAGCTCTCATCTGTGCAAGTTCAGCTCCTRGGCTGGCACAAGCCCTTCTGCAAACCCAGCTGAGTGTGTGGGAGGTGTTTTAGGAAATGTTGTGCTCCATCAGAAAAGCAGGAATGATGTTGAACTGCTGGGATGTGCTGGATTTTTGGTGGCTGGATTCCCCAAATGAGCCAGCTTGCATCCCTTTCCCAACCAYAGAGTTACCTGAGGTGTAAAAAAAACCCCTGGGAGTTCAGGTGGTTTGTTGGGTTCCTTGTTTTCCTAATCCCTTCCTGATTAGCACAGGATAATTAATAATCTAATGTTGTCAGAGCACTTGGGAGTCTCTCCTGTGGTGAATTTCAGCACAGCAGCAGCAGAGCAGTGAGAACTCTGTTTCTGCCTGGCTGCCATGTGTTGAAGAAATAAATAAATGTCTGATAAGAACTTCCTTTTATCTGGTCAAGACAAGCTGTAAGATGGAGCAGCTCCTGTCTCACCATGTCAGACACAAACAGCTTCCAGGGCAGGCTGGAAACRCAGCTCTGGCTTTTGGTGCTCTCAGACACTACAAGGAGGGCTCTTGAGTTTCCCAGTTTATCCCAGTTGTGTGCAGATTTGCTGGAAGTGCCTCAGTGCATCCAGCTGGGTCCTGTCTCTGCCTGTGCCCTCCAGCAAGTGTCCAGAAGGGGGAGAAGAGCAAGGAGGTGCTTATTGATTTATTAATTGGCAGCCTCTGCTCTCCAGCGATTTGGGACTCGGGCCCTTCCTGCTGTCGATAGATTTGAGCATTCCTTGGTGGGTTTCTCTTCCCTGAGTCTGCACAGCTGCTCTCCATGGCACAGCCTGACCTTTTCAACTCTGACCATCTCCTGCCAGTTGTCTTTTCCCCTAGTGCAGAATCCACTCCAGATCTGTGCTCCTCACCATTGCTTTCCAGTACCTTTTCCAACTTTACTCCTTAGCTTTTGAGGTGAGGGCAGTAAAGGTGGATGAAACACCATCACCACCTCCTTATGCAGGATTTTTTCCCCCTCACTCAATTCCTACAGGATTTCAAGTGTAGGTATTACCTTGTCCCTCTGTGTCTTTAATTCCTTGTTCAGTTTTTCACCTYGGCCTTTTGGTGATTTCATATCTTTGACCAGTGCTGTCAGTTCACTTCTTCTCCTTGTTTTTCCAGTTTATCCCTAAAGATGTTCCAACAGGAAGCATCTGAGCACTGCTGGCTTCCCTCCATTAGGAAAATGAGCCATGCATTTCCCATTTTGAACTTTTTTTTTTGTTTTAATCAATGCACAGACCTTTCTTCTTATATCCTTTCTGTAAGAGCCTTTCAAACCTCGTCAGATGCCGTTAGGAAATCCAAGCCAACTGTATCCAGCAGATCTCTCCTTCCCATGTGCCTGGGGACTCCTTCAAAGAGCTCCAGTAGGCTTCGGAAGCTCCTTGGCACTTCCCCAAAGAACTCTGATTTATCCATGTGTCAAGTGCTTCTGTTGGGACAGATGTTGGGTTTAGGGGACCAGAGGGCTCTGGATCCTATCAAAAAGCCACTTCCATCCTGGARGTCACACAGAAGTGCTGGGGGAGGCCCATCTGGTCCCTTGGTGGGCTTGGGTCCCTTCCTGACACTGCAGTGGGGTTCCTCTGGAGCTTCCCTGGGAAGGAGGATGTGCTGGGAGGCTCTCCCCAAGAGCTTCCACGTTGAGCCCAGGGGTAAAAAGGGCACTGAGCTTCTCCCACGTGGCTTTGTTCTCCTTGGTGGGCTCTTTCCAGAGGGTCTCTGTAGGGTCTCCACAGCCCATGGTCAGGCTCGTGCTGCTGCTGTGGTCAGGAAGGGTTTATTATTTGGTTTGAAGCCTTTTGAAGTTGTTATTTGCCTTTTTTTGTTCTGTCTGATGGGGTTTTCCCTTTCAACTGGACATGGTTTGGTTCTTTTTTCTTTCCTCTTTCTTGATTTGTTTGAAATGACTTCATATTGGAARGGTGCTCTTGCTTTTAATATCCTGGCTCCTGCTGCCACTCAGGCACTCCAAATTCCTGCTGGCCTCTCCTAGAACCGTGCTGGGTGTGTTGGCTGTGTCCAAATCCCCACATGCCAATGCTGAGATTTCATTCTCCTCATCAGCTACTTCAGCTGCTCTTTGAATTCCCTTTTGTGACTTTTTCAAGTGGTGCTTTTWTATGAAACCTTTTTGCAGCAGTGTGAGATCATGATTTTTCTTACAAGGAGGTTCTCCCAAGGATAAGACTTTGAATTGGGCCTGGCTTATCTTTTCTTATCTATCATGTGCTTGTGGCTGCCCAATCCTGGGAAGTGTCCAGGGATTGGACAGGGCTTGGAGCAAGTGAAAGTTGTCCCTGSCCATCACATGATGATTTTAAGGTCCTTTACAACCCAAACCAGACCACAACCAGCCTTGCCCATCCTTTGGGTTCCCAGAAATCTCATCCTTCCTTGTTTACACTGGAATTTCTAGCTACAGTTGATTTGATAGTTTTTGTTAAGCTCATTTAGCACAATACATTACTCTTTTTTTAGGACAGGCTGTTTGGTGTAGCCTTCTAGTCTCCAGCATCTTCTGGGGGTGTAATTCTGTCATCCCAGAGATGGCCCTGCCCTTCTCCTGTGCCGAAATAACCTTCCTGAGAGCTGAGACCTTCTAATTCTCCTCTTCTTCACCCTTAGACCTTTCCTGGATGTTTGTGCATGCACAGGTGCTTTGGTTTTCCTGCTTCTCCAGATTTKCTCCAAATGGACTTTTCATTCTTCTGCCTTTCCCTGCCTTTTGCCAGGTAAAGGTTGTTTGTGTGGAGGTGCTGAACTCTTCCTGCCTCTGCAGGGTCTATCCCACATGGAGCCAAAAGGACCTGCATGGCCCAAGMYSTTGATTTTGYTTTCCAAAGCRMTGCTYASACAAAAARYMAA
>JACDOX010000290.1:126805-163795 GCA_014549065.1 Cardinalis cardinalis
AAGAGCAAACAAGGGGAGCACCAAACCCCTCTTTGTGAGGGAAAATCTGCTTGCTCCCACTTTTCCAGTAGGATTTTATGTGATAKCCCCCTCCTTCTTGCCTTCCTCTTCCATGTCACCTCTTTTTTCCCAAGTAAATTAGGATGGAAAATGGAACAGCTTCCACAAGCAGTGAGAGCATRGCTGGAGCATTGGCCAGAGGGATAAAAATGGAGGGACAGGACACAGGGAATGGCTTCCCAGTGCCAGAGGGCAGGGMTRGATGGGATATTGGGAATKAGGAATTGTTCCCTGGCAGGGTGGGCAGGCCCTGGCACAGGTGCCTRGAGAAGCCCCTGGATCTTTAGAAGTGCCCAAGATAAGGTTGGGGCAGCCTGGGACAGTGGAAGGTGTCCCTGCCCATGGCAGGGATGGCACTGGATGGGATTTAAGGTCCCTTCCATTTCAAACCATTCTGTGATCCCATGCAAGCCCCTCAGCAGCCCTTGGAGAAGGAGCACAAGTTCTCTCAAGGCAGAGCTCTGCCTCTTAGCAGCTGCCAAGCTGGAACCCCTCTTGCAAGGGATTTTCTCCCAGAGGGAGAAAATTTCCCATTGGGAAAAAAGAACCGAGGGCAAAGCACTGACAGAGCTGTCTGAAACCCCTGGGACTTGAACAAATGCACAGTAAATGGTGAACACAGCGAGTTGCAAATAAATGTGTCTGACATCATCAATTTATTGATCTGTTCCCCACATTCCTTAAAAAATTTAAGGAGAGAAAGCTGCAACCAAGTTGCCATGGTGACCTTTCCCATGCAGGTCCTGCCTGGAGGCTGCAGGCAAAAGGGCTCCTTGGAGTTGATGCGCTCAGCTGAGCCATTTTTGGGGGTCCTGGGATGTAATTAGCATTTTGCAATTAGCTGGGGAGGTTTCGTAGAGCATAACTGTGATTTGAGCAATTTCAAGGTGTAATTAGGCCTAGCTTTCCTTGAGATCACGTCAGGCTTTCCAAGGGTGGAATTGAGGCTCTTTCCCAATGAATCCCAACAATTTTCACTAAAATACCTTTGGTGTTCTTCAATGGTGCCTTTGAAYCCAGTTTGGGATTTATTGCCCTTGCAGAGTTCATTTGGAATTTTAATGTAAAATTCTTGTTTTCCTCAGTATCCACAGCAGCCTGGGTTCCCCTTGGTGTTTTCCAAAGGAAAAAAAAATCCCCAAGAGAAATGTAGGTRTTGCCTCTGAATTCAGTCAGAAAGTGAAAGGAAACATGATGCCTTCTTTTCCAAAGAGATTTTATTGTCTAGAGATCCAAACTGTTGAATCAGAAACTAATAAGGACAAAAGAGGGAATTCAGGGAATTGTCTCCTTCCTCACCAAAATACTCATTTTTTCCCCCTTCTAAATTATTCAAGTGCATTAAAGATCACTGTGGGAGGTTTGTTTTCCACAGCCTTTGTGTTRTTCCTTTAGGAATTGTGGGGRTGTGTGCTCCCACAGAAATCTGAGTCTGCTGAATCTGGGGGTTTAAACCCCAATTTGGCAGAGGAACCCATGATTTGAATATTAATTTATTTGCCTGTTGATAAATAATATTTTACTGCTTTTCCATTTTATACCAAATATTCCCAAATTCCCAAATTCCATTTTATACCAAAAATTCCCAAATGATTCCCCATAAATTAAAAAAAAATTCCCCCAAAACCCCCCAAAACTTCTGCAAAAGTTCCCCAAAAAATCCCCCCCGAAAAAAATCCCCAAAATTCTCCCCAAAATCCAAGAAAATTAAAAAAAAATTCAAGAAAATTCCACAAAATTTCCCCAAAAATTTATTAAAAGTTCTGAAAAAYATCCCAAAAAATTTCCCAAAAAATTATTAAAAATTCTTTTAAAAATCCCAAAAACTTTCCCAAAAAAATGCCGAAATTTCCCCCAAAACTCCCCTGGATTTGGCTCCTGGTGGCGCTGCCAGTGACCAAGGGACAGCAACAAGGGACAGGTGAGTGCCCAAAAAATGCCTCAAAATGCCCCMAAAAGTRYCCAAAAATGCCCCAAATATTGCCAAAAAATGGCAAAAATATTCCCAAAAATAGAAAAGAAATTCCCAATGAAATGAAATGAGGTTGTGAGAGGTCTGAGTGCAGCATTTGAGGTGCTGTGAGAGGTCTTCTGCTTTTCCTTAGGATTTTGCTCACTGGCCAGGATAGAATGTGATATGAGGCATTTCTTTGGCCTCCAGCTAAGATCATCCAGAGTCAAAACAAGAGACCAGAAAAAAGGGAGGGAAAAGAGAAGGAACAACCCCCATCCTTAAGCAATATCCTCTAATACTGCACAGAACAGGAAACTCCACCAGAGGAAGGAATACTCCACATCCTCCCTCCGCCCTTTTTCATTAAAATGGATTAAAATCTGGGGGGTTTAATCAGACTATCCTGTAGGGTGTCTTGTTTGAACTATTTCAGGACATTCTGGCATGAGGAACAGTACAAATGTTGTTCTACCCAGAGCTGAATCCAGCAGTCCCCAGAGCAGGAGGTGGGGAGGGTCCTGTGGGAAGCGTGGAGCTGTTTCCTTAGGAGTTCAGCATGACCATGTGCATCTGAAAAACAAATACACATTTCCATGGGGATCTCCCTGTGACTTCCAGAGARAATCAGGGGCTGTGTTCCCTAAAAACCCTCTCCTGAGAGCACCTGGGCTCTGATCTCCACAGAGTTGCCATCAGTTGGCATTTTCTCTCCTGCTTTTTTTTTTGGCTCTTCCACCAAAATTGTGGCTTTTTCTGGCCCATCAGCATCTTGTGGTTGTGTAATGGACAATTCCACAACTTGTGGGGAGGGGAGGGTTGGGATTTTGGAAGCTCAGACTCCTGGGGGCTGTTGTGAGCTTTGGAGGGAGTGATGCACTTCTCTGTGTTACAAGAGGAGAGGATCCTATGTGAATATTTGGGAGAAAAAAGGGTGAAATTTGCATTTGAAGGGGTTTTCTCTCAGATGAGGTCCCACTGTGGGGTGGGAGGCACTGAACCCAGCAGCACAAGGTGTTTAATGAGGTATCACCAATCTCTTGGCACGTTTAGGGCTTCAAGAGACCTCACTTCAGAAAATCCAGACTTTTCAAAGAGCCTGGATGAGGAGAAGCACTTTCTGAGCTGCTTTGGCTGCATTTCAGTGTGTTCAGTTACAATGCTGGGTGAGATCTGTGCAACATCCAAGTCTTCAAAGCACCATAATGCCAACAAATCTCTTTGTTTAACTACTGAACTAACCTGGGATGAGCTCGGCTTGCTGCAACAGCACAATATCATGTTTGTGGTGCTGAGCTCTCACTGAAAAATGATTTGCTTTTAAAAAAGGGGAGGGGATAAGTGAACCTGTGAGTTTTTTAACCCTCTATTTTTAATTTCAGACCTCCTTCCCCTTCCAGAGGAAGTTAGAGATGCCATGGCTTTAATGTCTGGTTTAGCTGCCACTCAAAGCTCCCTTTTCTGTGAGAAAATCTGAATCAGGGGTGTGCAGTTTTCTCCTGCTGTGAAAGGCTGTGAGTTCAGGTGCTGGGGCATCCAAGAGAAATTCCCAGCCCTTAAGGCATGGACTTGAAAAGAAATCCAGCCTTTCTTTTCCATGCAATGRTGTGGTGGTGTTCACAGGGGTCCCAGGATGAGGGAAGAGATGAGGATCTGACTCCATGTTTCAGAAGGCTGATTTATTATTTTATTATACATATTATATTAAAAGAAAATTATATATTAAAACTATACTGAAAGAATAGAAGAAAGGATTTCATCAGAAGCCTTGAAAGGAAAGGAATGGAATGATAATAAGTTCTTGTGACTGACCAGAGAGTCCAAGACAGCTGGACTGTGATTGGCCATTAATTAAAAACAACCACATGAGACCAATCAAAGATGCACCTGTTGCATTCCACAGCAGCAGATAATCATTGTTTACATTTCATTTCTGAGGCCTCTCAGCTTCTCAGGAGAAAAGATCCTAGCAAAAGGATTTTTCATAAAATATGTCCGTGACACAATGGTCTCAGCAACTGCAGCTTCAAACCCAGTGGCACCACCAGCACATGGCTTTTAAAAATCCTAAAGGAAAAGCTCTTGATTTAGATTTTTGAAGGTGTCAGATGTGGAAGGCAGTGAGAGAAGCAACTAAATCAGGAGTTAAAGCCACCTCAGAAGGATGGGTTGGAAGGAGGACACCTGACCTAAGGAATACCTGGGTTATTATTCCCATCTGTTTGCCCTGGATCCATCCACAGATCCATCTTTTCACTCTTTCAGTGTGGCTTGCAATTAAAAAAAAMCCAAAAAATTGAGAGTAGAAGACGAGTTTGATGTTCTCCTTCTTGGTCTTCCTTGACAYAGGGCAGCAAATCCTCATCTGGAGATAAATCCTCTCTGAGCAGCCAGGGTCAGTGGGTGGCATCCATCCCTCCCTGGACTGGATTGGCTTTACAGGGTAGCTAATCCCAGGCAGGAATTGTTGATGGAGAGATCCTGGAATAATTTTGGGATCTGAATTTGTGAGCAAGCTCATAAATGGCAATAACGTGGCAGAGCTGGGAATGAATTCAGCTGTTCTGTAGTGTTTGTGATGGGCAGGAARACAGGCAAAGAGATGGGCTTTTCCTTGGAATGGCAGCTTTTCCTAAAAGGATCTTGTGATGGACAAGGAAACAGGCAAAAATCTGGGTTTTYCCTTGGAAYGGCAGCTTTCCCTGAAAGGATCTTTGGGAAGTTCCCAGKTACATTTGTGCATCATGAGGAGATKGGCGTGTATGCAGAGGAAGGAGCACAGAGGCCTTTCCCRTGATGTTTCAGGTTTTAGCTTTTATATTTTTCAGATTCTGTGCTGCTTTAGTGTGTGGGTCTGAGCTTCACTTTAAGAGATGGTGAGCTCTGTGCACAGAGCAGGGAGACAAAACAATTCCTGCTCCAGCTGGGGACCAAGGACAAATGATCCAAATTTCAGGCCCAGGAGCACAAACAMCGTGGGCTGAAGAGTGAAAAAGAAAAAGGTTGGGACTGCATAAGCTAAAGCTGTAATTGGACAATGAACTCCAAKATGCAAATGGAGCAGAACTGATCAAAGTGACAGACCCTGTGCCCAGGTGTCCATTTTGTGCCCATTTTGGTTCACCTTGGGTGCAGCCCTGGCTGGGCTCTTGTGCTGCCCAAGGTGGATCCATGGAGGAGATCCTTTTAATWAATCCCTGCTTTATTCTTTAGCTCTGTCCAGCCTCTGTTCTAGGGCAGCCTTCTCTAGACATCACATGCAGGACATTGTTATTCCCTGCTCTCACTGCCTGCTCTGCCCAAGCGGCATTTTGGGGCCAGCACCTCCTTCCAGCTAATCCATGGAGACCTGGGAGTGCTCAGATCCTGCAGACGTCTGGGGAGCAGGTTTGGCCTTTCCCAACAAGGGTTGGATTCATGCCCTGGTTGTTTTTTCTTGCTCCAAAGGTTTGTCAAGGAACATCTCTGCAGAAGTCCTGACCCCATGAATTGATATCCAGAGGCAATGCTGGATAAGAAGGGTTTGCACCTGGGGTGGGACCTCTGAGAGGATGAGTGGCAACACACCACAAAGAAATAGGGATTTGCCTCCCAGGAATTTGCTTCCAGGCATTCCCAGGCTCTGGATCCTGCTGGTTGTGTCTGTGACTGTCCCTGCTCCCCTGTGTCCCCTGCCTGTGTCCCTCAAACAGGGCACAGCTGAAGCTCARCATCTCACATGGACACAAGGTGCTTTTGTTTTCACTTTCACCTCTTCCTGGATTCTCCATTGCCCCAAATCCCTGGGAAAGACATGATCCTGAGCTTTTTGGAGCCATTGGAACCAGCAGGGAAGGAAAGGGAA
Organism: Cardinalis cardinalis; assembly: GCA_014549065.1. Lineage (NCBI taxonomy): Eukaryota > Metazoa > Chordata > Aves > Passeriformes > Cardinalidae > Cardinalis > Cardinalis cardinalis. The sequence continues at coordinate 132,661 of JACDOX010000290.1, forward strand.
GGGAAGCTGAGGCAGCCCTGCCACCATTTGCTGCATCTGCTCCTCCTTACATCACTTTCAAGGATGAAGCCTCCTGGTGACAGGAATTGCAGCCATGTCCCTGCCACTTCCCGTTATTCACCTTCACTCAAATTTGACCCAGCACAAATCCAATCTAAGGAGGTTTACATGATTTTGGGGTACCAGGCAGGCAGGGTCCATGGATGGACCAGACCCAGGTGGGTTATTTCACCCCAGCTAAAATATGGGCAGTCAGATGGAGAGTAAGAATAGCCACAGAACTGAAGATTTGGGGGAATTTTTGCTTTCTTTTACACAGATTTTTTTTAAAGTGCTCCATCAGCTGAAGCAGCATTTAATAAGAAATAAATTGTGKCTKCCCCATCTTGGAAGTGTTCARKRAAAGGTTGRGAGCAGCCTGGTCTAGTGGAAGGTGGTTGGAGCAACATGRTCATGAAGGTCCTTTCCATGCCAAACTATTCCATGATTCTCTGACCCTTTTAGAATCTCACTGTATCTTAAAACCATAAGGAGAGAATTTTTAGTGGGCACAGAAATAACGTTTAGTTTTGGGATGTATTTCCCTCCTCACCTCACCTGTGGATCTCAGGCTCACTTCACCTGTGTCTCCTTGCAGGCTGGCTCTGATTATCACTATCCAGGTGCTGCAGCTCCACTTTTCCCAGTTTTTGCAGAGATTCCATAATTTCCATCCTCAGAAATGCATTTTCTCAGTGACRGGTGAGGTAGTGACCAGGCTGACCAAAAAACCAAATTAAAGGCTGCTTGTCAAACAAAGCTGGTGTCTGCCAGTGGGGAAGGCTCCCAAATTCTGGGTTTATCCCCCCAAACTGGTGGCATTTGCTCAGATCAGGGTGGTTGGTTCTCATTTGGTTGCAATTCCTGGCTGGCTGGCAGCCTGCAGGTGGAGAGGAGCCAAGTTTTCTCTGGAGATGACAGTTTGCTAACAGATGTCTGATGTTTCCCAACACGGTTAGGATGGGAATCAGGAGCTACTTCAGCAGAGCTGAGCAGTTGGGTAATTGCAAACCTTTGCTCCTCACATTTTCTAGTTTATCAGCTGCCTGGGYGACACAATTATTTCATTATTTTGTTGTTGTTCATAGTTTTAGRAGGCAAAGCTTGAAATATCTCAGAGCAATCACCATCCTAGAAGGCTGTGGCTCATTTACATGCTGGGAAACCCCCAGGAGTGTGAGGAGCCACAGGATTTCCTCTCCCCTTGGGCACAGCATTGCCCAGATATTTGGGCTGTGGCTCCTGCACTGCCATTTCAAAGGATTGGGATATTGGCAGGTGGAATTTCCTCCTGAGCCCCCTGATTGCTCTGGTGTCTTGTACGTGGTGCCTGTCCCTGCCCAGGAGGAGGCTGAGGCCAGGCAGCTCCTCAGGAGCAGGTATTTTATTTGGAGGCAGGGAAAGCAGTGGTGTTCCCAAGCCCCAGCTCTTCCAGAGGAGGTTTTTTGCCATTCAGATTCACAGGAAATCTGGGAGAAGAGCTTGGAGGCTCTGCAGGATGCTCCTGCCTAACTCAGAGCTGAACATCTCCTGTGCTGCTCTCTGAGGTCAGCTTCAGGGGCGGGCTGTGAGCCCTGCCAAGGGTGGGCTAGTCTCAGTGGGGGCCAAAAACCTGCTTCAATAAGCAAAAARTTCCATTAGGAGCAGACTGGGAGTTGATTCCCGCTGTCCCACCAGCTCCTGTGAAAAGCTCAACCTTCATTTTAAAAGCTCTTTATTAAAGAACAGACTGTTARTTACCTCTGGATCACACTCTATCTTTTCTTTTTGTGCATTTCCAGCTAGGATTTTCCAGGCGTTTTGACCTGGGATGAGCAGCACAATTACCAAAATATCTAGGGAAAGGCTCTTTCTTAATTACAGCTAATTCCACTGGAGACAAACAAGCCCAGAAATCCCAGTGCAGGAGGTTCAGGCCTCGTGTGTGCACAGCTCCAGGGTGTGCCTGTGATGCCATTTGTGCCTCCAAGGTGTCTTCCCAGCACTCCTCCCATCAATTAATTCAGGAATTTGAACTCTTCCAGAGTCAGACAAGCATTTGATTATTTGGAAAGTCTCCAAACACTGGGATTTACAATAAAACTGCCTCTCTGATAAAACAGCAATGGCATGGGGTTGTGGCATCTCCAAGGTGGGCAAAAGCACCCTGCCTTGGCGCAGGTGGATTTGTCCCACAAAAGGGTGAATTATTCCCACCTCATCCTGCACAAGTGAGGCCAAACTGTCCCTACTCTCATACCACCTCTGTTCTGGGGCTGGGGCAGAGCTGGCTGCACACAGTGCTGTGCCCTGGGCTCTGGGATGGCCCTGCTGGAGCAGGGAGGTGACACCAGGTATGGTCCCTTCCAGCTTGAGCCACCCTGTGAATACCCCAAACATTCCTGACTTGCAGATTCTTTATGCTGATCCAGAAATGAACATTTTCCTACAGAAAAAAAAAATTATTACTATTACTATTACTATTACTATTACTATTATTATTATTATTATTATTATATACAGAAGCTGCCTTCTGTATTCCTTAGCACTGCCCTCCTGTGCCTCTTGACTTTGGGAGGTAAAATCAAACACCACAGATGTTTTTTACCATTGTTCTGTCAAGTGAGGATCTCACACTGCAGAACCTTGGGAGCTTCTGTTCAGGGAGCAGCACGCTCAGCTTTGGGAATTTGGAAGGAATTCTAAACTCCATGATGAGGATCATATCCCTRGGTTCTGATTTAGCTTGGAAATATTTGTATTTTCATCTTTTTATTGAAGATATTTATCCTCCAGCTTAGCAGGTTTGGAATGCATAACAGCTTAATTTATAGGAATTTGGTGTTTAAGTCGACTTGGACTTTTGTAGCTGGGAATAAAACAGAATTCCAGTGGCACTGTTGTAGTGGGCATGGGAAGGGTTTGTTTGCTTGATTTTATCTGTGTTTTGGTTTCACTACACATTTTCGGCATTTCTTTTGCGGTTTGGAGGTTTGTTGCACTGTATTTAGGAAAAAAAAATGCATCCAGTTTGTCTCATCTGCTTTGCTGCACTTGTGTGTTCTCACTGCATCCAAGGAGTGTGGCAGAGGGAATTAGCCAAGGGATTTCCCAAAGCAATGCCAAGAGTGCAGCAAGTATTTTTACTTATTCCAATGCAAACCCAGAAGGTTTCAGCTTCCTTACCCAGGAAGGTTTCCCTGCCMATGGCAGGGAGGTTGAAATCAGATGGTCTTGAAGGTCCCTTCCAACCCAAACCGTGGTGTGACCCTGRCCCTGAAATTTTACCTCTATTTGTGCATTGGCAGGAAATTTTCCACGCTGGGATTTCATCTTCCTGGCAATTAGAAATCATTAAAGGTGTTCAACTGCTCTGTCCATTCATGATGGAAACGAGAGGCGCTCCCTGCTCTGTCAGCCCTGAAATGATGGCTGTGCTGTGCTTTGAAAGGGGACATTTCAATCCTTTTTTAGCACCAGCTCAGCGTTCACCTCGTGATGAGCACGGAGGGATCAATGAGCAGCTGTGGCACACAAGGTTATCCCAAGTTCACAGCAGGCTCCGAGCTGATTGGCTTCCAAAGTCAGATGCATCAGGAGCAAGGTCACCAACAGGATCTGGTGACAGCATAAAAAACAAAGCAGAGCTGAAGTCATTAGTTGACAGCACCCCCTGGGAGAAAATTGTGTTCTRTTGCCTCAGATTTGGGGCTTTGTGATGTGACCTTTCACATTGTTGGACTCCTATTTGTAGGTTTCTCTTTTCACTTGGAAAATGATGGAGTTTTGCTTTCTCTCYCCCATTGGCATTGAGGTTTTAAATAGAGCAGAGGAGGTGGTTTGAAGGGAATCTGTTAATGAAATAATCAGGGTGGGAATGTCCCAAAGCTGGCCAGGTGGCCATGGGGGTGGGATGGGGGCTCATCTTCCCACTGCTGTTACCCTGCACGAGCAAAGCCTCCAGTGATTATGCCCTACTGTTAATTGCAAGTTATTCCAGCTGAAATAAAGCCTTGCACCTTCCAAGCCTCCCTCCATAATCCAGCCACACTCTTTTCCCATAAAGTCACCCACAGCCAAAGGTTGGACACGCCCAGGGACTCTCCAGCAGACAAATGTCACATTTTATGGAGGGGGCGGATCCTGCTCATCCATTTCCCCTCCGAGCCTTTCTAAAAATACCCTAAACCTTAACAAGGAGCTATTTTGGGGGAATTATGGTCGTGGATAGGCATGGGAAGCTGACTCTGGCAGGCTTGCTCGGGTTGGAGTTGCGTGTTCCTTACTCGGGCGCGTGGTGTTGTGGGGATAAACAGAGAGCATCAGGATTTTTGGGACCTCCTGGCTWGGGATGGCTGCTCTGAGTGGGTTCATAGGAGGAGAACAAGTGAAGATATCCTTATAGAAATGTTCATCTGTGCCTGAAGTCATTCATTTCAGGCATTTGCAGCTTATCAGATCTGATTTCATAAAACCTGGCTGGGATTTCTCTCCAGGGACCTTTAGTGATCCTGCCACTTCCAATAAACATTTATAGAAACTGCTGCCAGCCTGTGGATATGAGAAACTCCTAGGAGAGACTTTTATCTTCCAAAAATCCTTAAAGACACCAAAATATTCACAAGCAAACCTCACCCAGGAGAAGATGGCTATAAAGTGCCCAGCCTTGGGAGCTGCATTGCGGTGCCAGGCGTTGGCTTTGCACCCTCAGTAGGGATGTTTGCTATGGAGAAAAAAAAAAACATTAAATTGGAAAATTTGGAAAACCGTGCCCGCCAGAGCCATGCTGGGATTGGGARCAGCAGAAAAGTGAATTTTGAGAGCTGAGATGGAAGTGCAGCAGGTAAAGGCTGGCCCAGGCTCCCACAGCTCAGGGGCGGCGGCGGCGCGCGCTGCTCAGGTTTGCACCTCTAAGAAATTTCCATTTTTTCGCCTCAAAACCTCCAGATACGAAGCCGAAGCTGCCTTCTTTGCCAACCTGAAACTGTCGGATTTCAACATCATCGACACCCTGGGAGTCGGAGGCTTCGGGAGAGTGGAGCTGGTAGGTGACCTCTTCTTCTTTGTGTGACATCCTCATGCAACTGCTATGTTAAAAGCTTAATTTTCTTTGTTATCACACCCCAATAACCCCGAGAAAAATGATCTGCTGGGCTTGTCTAGTGAAGAAAGCTGACTTACATTTCCTGAGACATAAAAAATGTACCAATAAATGCTTTGCAGTAGGCAAGGAGGATTTATGTCCTAGGCTGAGTGAGGAACACACATCTCCTCTCTCTCTTAAGTGGTTTATGGCATTGATTTATGGCCTTTTAAAAACAGCCTGGAGARTTGGATGAGTGCTGGGATTGGAAGAGCAACTTAAAATCTTATTTAACCAGATTCAGAGGAACAGTAGAAAGCCTCTCCTACGCATTTTTTATTCAGTTCTAGAGTGGTTGCACTTGGTTATCCTCAAAGCTGAACACTCAGCACCTGACCCATTACAACACACCCCAAACAGGGCCTGGTTTTGTGCAGAAAAGACAAAATCCAAGCCTGCTTTTTGCTCTGCTTGGAGCTTTGGAGCTCTGTGGTCCCCTTTAAAGCAGAGCCAGAGGCAGAGGCGAGCTGTTTGCAGCACCAAGGCAACACAAAACCTTGGAGTAGGAAGAGAGAGTTGGGTTACACCAGGAGGAGCTCCGGACACCGGACACTTGTGCAGAATGTCAGGAACTCCTGCAAGCCCGGGCACAGGGGGAACAGAGTCACCGTTGCCACCACAAAACCTCAAGGAAGCCTCCACTCCACAACCCTGTGGGAGCTGAAGAATTGTAAAATGGGCAAAACCGGGTGGTTTGGGTGGTTATTTGTGAYGTAAAGAGGAGATTTGGTGTGCAAAGCTCAGCTTGCTCTTCCCTGTGGTTTATTCCTGACTTTTCCTGGCTGGATGTGAAATCCTGTGGAGGAAAGAGTATCTGTGGGCCCTTCCTGGGGTTTGGAGTTTAATGTATGATTATTTTGTGTATGACTATTTAATTTATGAGTATTTTGAAGGAGTCACCTGCTTTACAGCAGGAGGTCGTGCTCAGCCTCTCTCTTGAAGTCCCTCCCTCCTCTCCTGACACCAGGGATTTGCCCCCTAAATTAACATCTGCCTTCTCCACCCTGTAGTGAGGGACCCACCAGGCTGGGGCTTGGTTTGAGCCTTGGGAAGGTTTTGGGTTCATTTTTAAGGGGTTTTGCCAACCTCAAGGTGTTCCTGGGGAGGTGCATGAGTTTGTGTCCATGAGGGGCTGCTGGTGGGACCCTCTCCAGTGTCCAGGTGACATGGGCAGCCTGTGACAGCTTTAAGGTGACAAAAACTCCAGGGATGTGAGTCCCTGGTCCAGGTGAGAGGAAGAGCAGGAGGTGCTCTGTCCCTTCMAGGTGTCAGCTCGAGTAGAAATTTTCCATTCAGAGCAGATGTTCGCACCTCAGAAGCCTCCAAGAAACTCTGGAGCCACCTGAGGTGGGAAAAACATTCCCAGAGGTTTTCTTCTAGAGGCAGGAACCCCTCTCCTGAGCAGGAAAATGCTGGATAAACTCATTTTTTTAAACTGTGAACTGCACACAGATAAAGCATATTTAAAAGTGTAGCTCAGCACACCAGATTTTGTTGGTTTTTCTTTACCASAGAAGGAAATTTTGTTACAAAGCCAAAAAATATTCCTTTTGTCAAAACTGAGCCTGGAATTGCTGCCTCATGCTTCCACCTCCTCCATTAAAAATATGATTTATTGCTTTGGGCTAAAAATGTGAAATACATCAGAGGAATTGGCTCTTTATTGCCTGAATATGGAAGTGCAGGAATGTTCCTGGAAAACATTCACAGTTTTTGTGCTTTCCAGGAGTAAAATGGATCCAAAAAGTGAAGGATGTGGCAAGGAAAAGAGATTTTATAGCTTTGGGCACTAAGTCTCAGAATGTCACCAGTGGAGACGGCAACTGGTGGTGGCTGGGGGGGAACTGGAATGTCTGGGGCTGGGATTGGCCAAGAAGGAATAACATTCCCATTGGATGTGGCTTTCCAGACACCTCTGGGAATGCTGGTGCCTTGGAGAGGTCACCCTTTCCATGCATCCATGCACAAGGTTGTGGCTTTTAGGTCAGATGGCTTAAAATAGAAATTATTTTCAAAATAGAAATTATTTTTGATTCCACAGATATTATACATGGAAATCCCCTTTTGTCTTGCTTTTCCAGGCAGTTTTGTTTTTTGTATCTCAGGAAAAAATTCCAAAGCTTTGGGATGAGTGGTTTTTGCTCAGTTTTTGGTGGCTCTTCCAACATCCTTATGGATGCCCTTTTTCATCCCAAACTGGGCTTTGCAACTGATTTTATCTAGGTTTTTCTTGAGAGATAAATCATCCAGGGTTGGAGGAGCCACAGTAAAGGGCAGGGGAGGACTTTTTGGGATGCATCCACTCCTTTTTACAGCTCAGCCTCCCTGCTTTATGTCAGCTGAGCATCTTGTGAGGCGGGATCCAGGATTAACATCAGGAAAATAGGAATTTCAAGTGCCACTGGGATAGGGAATGTCACCTCATGTGACAGGGATGGAGGGCAGGTGTCCCCAGCCCTCAGGAWTCGTCTCTGCTCACCTTTATTGCTCTTGGCTTTGTTCTTTAATTTCCTTTTCACTCAAGCCYTGTGCTCCTGAGCATCTGCTCCAGGTCAGTTCTGGGTTTAAATCAAGATTATTTTTGACAGCTCTGAAATAAATACATTGGAGTAGCTCAATATCCAGGACTGGAGTAATTTTTCTATGGAATTGGTGCCTGTAGGTGGTGGCTGAGCACAGGGAGACTAAAAATCACATCCTTATCTTCTGCACTCCTTCTGGCTTCGTGGTGGCCCCAAAAAGCAAAAYTCCTTTGCAATATGGGGATTTCTAAAGGCACAAATAAAAACATGCACATAAAACGTCCCAGCCGTGTTTTTCAGGCTCTGTACAAAGTAGACACAATGGAATTTTTCAGCTTTATTTGTGTTTTAAGAGAAATCTGGCCCCAGCTTCTGTAGTGCAATTAAAACTCTTCCAGCCTCCAGCCTGTGTTGTAAACAAAGTAATTAGTGAATTAATTAGATAATGAGGAAAAACCCACTGCAATTGTCTTCTGATAGGCTGACAGATGCAAAACTCAGATATTTATTGGTGGAAATTTCCAACTATTTCCAATYCCCAAGYCAGCTGCTTTTCCTAGGTAATGCAAAATGTTTTATTAGAAAGGTATTTTTTCTCTTGAAAATCTCCTAATTTTTGGGTTTAATTGTSAGGAATTRCCTCAAGCTGGGCCAGGGGAGGCTCAGCTKGGCCAGCAGCAGGAATTTCTGCATGCAAAGGCTGCTCAGGCCTTGGCAGGGGCTGCCCAGGGAGCTTTGCAGTGCCCAGCCCTGCAGGTGTCCCAGGAAGGGCTGGAGGGGGCACTCAGTGCTCTGGGCTGGGGACAAGGTGGGCACTGGGCACAGCTTGGCTGGCAGGGATTTTCCAGCCTCAGTTATCCCAGAATTCTGTCAATTTTTTGGCTTTTGAAAAAATGGATCTTTTGGTTGCTATGAAGGGGGAAAGATTTGGGGATTTCAGTGAGGAATTTGAGACCAAATAGCCAAGGAAATCCCAATGTCACCTGACAACATCACTCTTTCTGAGCTCAGCAAAATCCAGGGGATGATCTGACCCTTTCTTTTCCATCCTTTCCCCACATTTGCAGCATATTTCCTTCTCCAACACGTGCAGGATGTTTACTTTTATCTCACCACTTCAGGGCCATGTTTTAATTTTCCCTGAATTTTGAATTCCTGTTGAAACTAAACGCATCTTTTGTAGATGGAAGCACATCCTTGGGCTTGTCTGTTCATGGAGAGGGTCTTGGCAAAATTTGGGAARATGGGAAGTGTTGGGAGCCCATCAAATCTGGGCAGAGGCTGGATCAGGATWTGAGCTGAGCCAGAGATTTCAGCTCCGGCTGGAGGCAGGAATTAAACATAAAAATAGGTTTTTATTTCAGACAAATCCAAACTGGGAATCTGAGCAGGATCATGTATGGGATTGTTGGAGTTTAGCTCCATTTGATATTTCCAAGACCACACAGCACTGGGTTTTTTCCATTTCCCACAAATCTTAGCCATAGAATCCTTCTTCCTCTATTCACTTTTCCTTGGAATGATTTTTTGCATGAAACCCTKGACATTCCTCACTGCTTTTTAGCCTTTTGCTTCCAGACATTTCTGCAAAAATMATTTTTACCTCTGGGCTTTATAGGGAGACAGCAATTTTAACATATTTTAGATTTTTTGCCCAATTTTTGCCCAATATTTGCCCTTTACTCATAAAAAGCTTGGCTGTGTTTGTTGTCAAGCAACAAAAATCAGTTTTCAGTGCAGGGATCAGGATGTGGAGTTAAAGGGGTTTAGCACAGTTGAGTATTTGATTAACAATTGTTAAATTTGCATTTTTGAGTGTCTTCTTAGTGTATAATTTTGCAGATTATTTTTCTGTAGAGTCCCATAGTGCTCCATTTGGGATAGGAAATTTAGAGCTTTCCTAAGCATTGGAATCTAGATTACTTAAAAAAATAATAAAGTCACTGTCATGGACAATTTTGATCCTGCGGCCCACTTGGAATTAATTTTGAAGGATTCATCCYTCAAAATTCCATCCTACAATGTGTCTCATAGACTTCACTTTTACTCCATTAATTTTCTTCCCATCTTTTCCTAAAATCCCAGAGTCCCAGGATGGTTTGGGTTGGAATGGACTTTAAAGCTCCAAAATTCCACCCCTGCCATGGGCAGGGACACCTTCCACTGTCCCAGGCTGCTCCAAGTCCTGTCCAGCCTGGCCTTGGGCACTGCCAGGGATCCAGGGGCAGCCACAACCACCCTGAGCCATGTCTTAGGTGGGGTTTATTTAAGTCTTGACTTATTTTCCAGCCTAACCCAGCACAGTGTGTTCTGTGGCCAAGCCYAAATCAATGCTGGGCTTGAGATAGGGAGTGGGAATCTAATTTGTATAAGCAAATTATCATTTGTCTCTAAACTCAGGTGCGGAGAGAGGTTGAATCTGGCCTTAGGGAAATGTGGAAAGGCCTCTAAAAATCCTTATGGGCCATTTGGGCTGGAAAATCCCTGCCAGCCCWTGGAGTCCCAGCTGTGCCCAGTGCCCACCTTGTCCCCAGCCCAGAGCACTGAGTGCCCCCTCCAGCCCTTCCTGGGACACCTGCAGGGCTGGGCACTGCAAAGCTCCCTGGGCAGCCCCTGCCAAGGCCTGAGCAGCCTTTGCATGCAGAAATTCCTGCTGCTGGCCCAGCTGAGCCTCCCCTGGCCCAGCCTGAGGCCCTTTCCCCTTGTCCTGTCCCTGTTCCCTGGCACCAAACCCTGACCACCCCTCTGGTTGATTTTGGGGAATTCTCTTCCATCCTGGGAGAAGAGGAATCCCTTCAGCAGGAAAAGCAGGCTGTCCCCTCTTGCTGGGACAGGAGCAGCCACTCTGTGTGTGCAGCTGCCAGCATTAGGAAAGCTCAGCTTGCAAACGCTGCCCTCAGCAACAGCTGCTGCTATTTTTGTTGGTTCCACCCGATCAAGCTGGGAAACAGGAAAAATGCAGGACCWTGGCAATGGCCAGCAAGCAGGAGCACTTGGAATTCACCTCCCAAAGCACTGCTGTTGAGTCAGTTCTTATTTAATGTGGTGGGGAAATAGCCACATTTCAGCAGAGCATGGATTTCTGGCTCCTTTCTATTGGAAGTGTTCCACAGGAAGCAAAACTCCCTTGGATGAACATCTTTGTTTTGGAGATTCAGAAGGACACAGAGGGAAACTGGGGTGAGTGGGGAACTCAAAGCCCACCCAGTGCCACCCCTGCCATGGCAGGGACACCTTCCACTGTCCCAGGCTGCTCCAGCCTGGCCTTGGGCACTGCCAGGGATCCAGGGGCAGCCACAGCTGCTCTGGGAATTCCATCCCAGCCTCTTCCCACCCTCCCAGGGACCAATTCCTCCCCAGTATCCCATCCATCCCTGCCCTCTGGCACTGGGAACCCATTCTCTGTGTCCTGTCCCTCCATCCCTTGGAAATATCCTGGAATGTTCAGTCACAGAAATAAATCCTTTCTSGGGGCTTTGTCTGCATCCTGGGAAATATTTATGAAAGTTTCCACTTTCCCAAGGTCAGCTGGGATTGGATCAGCACAGGAATTGCTGGAGTTGCAGACTGTATATCACACACATAGGGATGATTTATAGGGAATACAGGCAGGGAAGGAGGAAGGATAAGAAACACATAACTCTGTTTTTTCCTCTTTTCCATTGAGCTCTGGGTTTCATCTCCTCAATACCAATTTTCCCAGGCAGCCTGAGAAAGCACCAAGGTGGAAAAATATTTATTTCTGTGCAAGTGCTAAAAACCAGACAAAAATCAGGCCTGGTGTTCTCTGTGTGCCCTTGGAACTGCAGAAGTTTAAAACCATAAAGCAAAGGAAGGATTTTGGAGTGGTTCCAACAGGAGGAGCCAGCTGTGATCCTATGAAACAAAGATATGGAAAAGCCAGAGAGGCTGCATCTCTCCTTTTTCCCTGCCTTTTTTGGCYCATAGAATTCCAGAGTGGTGGAAGGGACCTTAAAGCCCATCCCATTCCACCATTCCTCCTGGTGTTTATATGGGGATCCCATCCCTCCTGGTATTTCCACAGGGATCCCATCCCTCCTGATATTTCCCTGGGAATCCCACTCTTCCTGGTGTTTCCCTGGGGATCCCATCCCTCCTAGTGTTTATATAGGGATCCCTTCCCTCCTGGTGTTTCCCTGATCCCTGAACCAYACCAGAACAAAGCAGGTGGACAAGAAACTCTTCAAGTTCAGGATGTGTGGCCGGGGAAAAGCCATGGGGAAAGTTTGGATGACACTCCTGGGAACGTGGTGGGATTATTGAGGTGTCTGAGGGCCTGGAGTTGAATAATCCTTGAGGGGCTCTTCCAACTCAGCACATTTCATGGTCCTACAAAAGTGCCATGTCTCATATCTACCCACATTCCTGTCAGCAAAACAATACAAAACCAGATCTGGCATTAAATCAATTCTGATTGCCTGAGTGTTGCCTCCTAACCCTAAAGGCAGCCTGGGTTTCTGACAGGGCTCAGTGACAGCCAAGCTGCTTCCCTCTGGCAGAAGCCAAATTCCTACAAGGACACCCAAACAGAAGTTGCCAGATGCACCTCTTGCTCCACAGGGGGAAAGCACCTCACTGGAATATTGTTGTGAGCAGCTGCTGGGGGAATTCAGCGGGCTTGGAGGCCTGGGAGGTCAACGGGGGGGTTTCTTTGAGAGGGTTGGCCAGGATGGGAAGGGTGGCTGCCTTCCAGCTGGATTTGGGATAGGGACCTGCCCCTCGGGGTGGCTCAGGGTTCAGAAGTTGCCAGGGTTACCCTGAGAGCAAGCAAACAGCTCCTGTCAGCCTCAGCTTGGGGAGCCAGGCTAAAAATAGGGGGCAGAGGCTTAAGGTGAGAAGCCAAGCCATGAGCAGGGAGTGCTGCTGGGAAGCCAGGCCTGCTCATCCTGGAATTGCTGGGAAGCCAGGCCTGCTCATCCTGGAATTGCTGGGAAGGCAGGTCTGCTCATCCTCTGCAGCCATCCCAGCCCTGCAATTCCTGCCCAGTGCTGCTGGGAAGGCAGGTCTGCTCATCCTCTGCAGCCATCCCAGCCCTGCAATTCCCAGCCAAAGGCAGCACAGGTGGGGTGACCTGGAGGAAAAGGGGTTGGGGAAGCCAGATGTTAACTGGCAGCATCTCCTGACCCTGTGGGGGTACCAGTTGCTGGGGTTCCAGTTGTTGGTTTCTCTGGGTCTGGATTGAAGGTACTTGAGATGGTATTTCATGTTCAGACTCAGGTGTTTATTATTTCTTATCAGTTAAACAGCCTCACTACTGTGAGTTGGGCAGCTTTTCGTTAGAAGGCACAAAATGGCCAACAATCTCTTGTTTCAAGGGCTTTTAAGACTGAGCTGTCCAATTAAGAGCTGACACCTGGATTATTTTCCCTTTTAACCCAATAACTGATCCCAAAGAGCTGCAATGGGGACCTTTCTGCCCAATTACAAAATGCCACCCAAACCCATGGAGAAGGAGGAAGAAGAAGCATGAAGAAGAAACCCAGGATGACACCCTGTGCCCTCCGTCTTGCTTCCATCCACTACACACTAAAAATCCCAAACCCTAAATTTCTCACCAAGTGACACACCTGCACTGCTCTCTGTAATCTATTGCACACTTTTGTGGGTTCCAGTCTATTCTGGAGTTTAGGAAACTTTCTCCATGAATGAGGGGCAAAGTCAGTGCTGCCCTGGGGGTCAGGGTCAGAGAAATTTTCCCGGTGCTCTGGGTTTCCACAGACCCCAGAGCAACACCCACATTTGGCTTTTCCCTAACAATTGTGACGTTTAGAAACGGCTTTTTTAGGAGTCAGCCCCACAGTTACAAACCTGGATCGTGACTGGAGAGGTGGGAGGAACTCCCGGGAGGCAGGCAGGTGGGATTGCTGGCAGGGAGGTGGGACTCCAGCRGGGCTGTGGCCTGTGTRTGACCCTGTCCTGTCTTCCCAGGTGCAGCTGAAGAGCGAGGAGGCCAAGACGTTTGCCATGAAGATCCTGAAGAAGCGGCACATYGTGGACACGCGGCAGCAGGAGCACATCCGCTCCGAGAAGCAGATCATGCAGAGCGCCCACTCYGACTTCATCGTCAGGTACCTCCCTGCTGGATTTGTGGGGTTCCCCACATGAGGCAGGAATGATCAATCTGACTMCATGTTCTCAGAAGGCTGATTTATTATTTTAAGATACTGTATTGTATTAAAGAATGTGATACTAAACTATACTAAAGAATACAGAAAGGATACCTAGTGAATGCTCAAAAGCTGATAATGAAAACKTGTGACTCTTTCCAGAGCCTCGACACAGCTTGGCCCTGATTGGCCAATAAGTCAAAACATAAAACCAATGAAACAACCACCAGTTGGATAAACAATCTCCAAACACATTCCACATGTGAGCACAACACAGGAGAAGCAAATGAGATAAGAATTGGTTTCCTTTTTCTCTGAGGCTTCTCAGCTTCCCAGGAGAAAAATCCTGGCAAAAGGATTTTTCAGAAAATATGACAGTGACAAGGCACTGGACTCACCATCAAGAATTTATATATACATATAAGTATATATATGTATTCATCATGACTTGGCTTTGCCCCATATCAAGGTTACTTTTCCTTTTCCTTCCCAATTTCTGAGTTTTCCTTCCCACTAAGGGAAGCTGGAAGGCAGGGCTTGATCCTTTGAAATGGCACAGTGCCATGACAATGAGCAGCTATGTCCAGCATTTCCCTTTAGGGAATATTAACAACTCAAGTTCAGCATCCCTGGACTCCTCACAGGCAAACACATTAAAACCATCTCCCTGCCCCAGGGAGAAAAAGGGGCATTTTTGGTTGTTTCCACCCTAATAACACCATTCAGTTTCAAGCTGCAGCAAGGGAATTATAGGTTGGATATTTAGAAAAAGTTTTTTACAGAAAGGGTGATAAAGATCTGGAATGGTCATCCTGGGGAGGTGGTGGAGTCACCATCCCTGGGTGTGTTTAACAAAGCCTGGCTGTGGCACTGGGTGCCAGGGTTTAGCTGAGGTGTTGGGGCTGGGTTGGACTCCATGATCTTGGAGGTCTCTTCCAACCCAGTGATTCTGTAAATTCCCTGGCTTTTCAAGGACTTTTTTTTTTGAGGACAAGAGAGGGAATTCTTTCAATGCTGTAGGTCAGGATGGAGCAGTGGGTGCTGARGATCCCTGGAGCCACCTTGAAGGGCATCCAAGCCAAAGCTGCCTCATCCCACCCTCAGAGATACCTGGAAAACTTCTCTGCCTTAGGAGATCAGCCCTGCTCCCAGAAATTGCTCAGGAGATGCAAACAAACCCAGGGTGAAACCAAACCCCTGGGATGAATCCAGAGGGAAGCACGTGGCCAGGCTGGGGCACTCAGGGGGTGTTTCCTTCTCAGGCTCATCCCTGGGATTCCCCATGGCTTCTCCTGTGATTCATGAGTGACAACTGGAGCCCGACACTGCCCGGCTGCCATTCCCTTCAGGATGTRCTCCTGGATCCTGAAACATTCCCTGTAACCCAGCCCAGAGCCAAATATTCCCTGTGGGCCATTCCAGCCTCTGGAGTTTTGGAAGGCTGAGCTGTTTTGGGATGAGAGGGGAAGTGCAGGGCCAGCCAAGCCACCRTTCCCAGAAATACCCACTCCTAAATAGAACCTGAGCCTCCAAACRTTTCTTAATGGAGCCAGTGACACTCATGGCTGATCAATGAAATTCCCACTCTTCGTCCTTCAGCAGGGAAGCAGAACAAGGATGTTTTACCTGTGCATCTTCTCCTTCCTTATCCTGCAGTGCTTCCCACCTTTTGCAGCAACAACCATCCCTGAATTATATTTAATATCCCGTGGAAACCCTGCTCTGAGGAGGTTTCCAAATCAAAAATCCAACCTTTTGCTATCGCTAGAAAATATTTGATTTATCAAACTCTTGCCCATCCACAGGGATTTGAAGTTTTCCTATAGTATCTCTCCTAAAATTATTCAACTTATTTATTGTTTAGTCAATAACTTGTTTATTCCATTTCTTGGACCAGCTGGGATAATTTTTTGGGGGGGTGAAATGGGGCAGAAATTTGAATATTTCAGTAGATTAATTCAGTTTTGAGCTGATAGATGAAAGATGGGTTTAAAATAATCTCAGAGCAAGGACACAACCTCTGGGATGTTAGAATGGGAAAGACAAAATTCCTGAAGAACTGGGTTGTTTTCTTAATTCATTGTGTTTGTTAAAAGTCTTTGAAGAATAATTTAGTTTGGTTATTAAAATGAATTAAACCAGGCAAAAGGAGCAGGAGAGGCCAAGTAGCACTAAATAAAATTGACTTTTACATAAACTAAAACTCAAACAGAACAAAATTGCTCTGGCTTGGATCAGGGGCCAAACAAGTGCAAATATTTCAAGGAATAAAGAAATAAATAAAGAAGTTATTCAAATATTGTTTCATTTAAACCTAGGAAATAATGTCCTTTCATGTGTCTAAACTTTATGCTTCCATGATAGCTGATAAATAATATTTGATTTTTTCTAGATCTGTGCATTTTAGGCCAGATTTAATGCCCATAAAATTTTCAGCAGGGCTGCCTTAATTAGGGAATGTACTTCAATACTTGGTAATTTAAATTACCAAGCAATTAAAACCATGAAATTACAATTTGGATTCTTGAAGTTTTCTGTAAACTTTAATAGTGATTAAATGTGTATTAAGATAAATGATATTTTTTCCAAGTGGCAAGAAATGTGGGGGCATTTTTATTAAAACCAGCAATTTTAGCATTATTTAATGGTCAGTTTAATGGTGTTATATAAATAGAAATGGATGTCTTCCAAAGGAACCAAATCCTGCAGTGTTTTCCTGCTGATCCACCCCACAACTCTGTCAAAATAATAACTGGGTTTAGCAGGGAAGTGCTGGAATCTGCAAAACCCACCTGGTTTCATTTCCATTGTGTGGTGGCAGCTCTTGAATTTTTAACTCCTGGAATTTTTAATTCCTGAATTTTTAACTCCTGGGAACTGCCAGGAATGCAGGAATTGCACCAGAAGTCGCCCTCAACATTCCTTTCTGCTGCAGAAATTGTTAAAATTATTATCCAAAAATTACAAATTAATTACAAAAATTAATTACTTAATTACCAAAAAAAAATTACAAAAATTACAATTACTGTGCAAACTATCTGCAAGGAAACCTTCCCTGCATCCGCACCCTGCTGGAAGCCTGGGTGGATAAAGCCACACGTGGAACAGGAAGTACAAAAGCAGCTGAACATTAAAATCAAGTTAAAAAAAAATCTGGTTTTTTTCCACCATACTTATTTAATATTATTAAACACATCTATAAATCCAATTAATGTACTATCATTAGAAAATCCTTTTGAGCACAGCACATGGATTTTGGAGCACAGTTCAGAACTCGAGGATGGGTTCACAAAGCCTGGYCCATCCCTTGAGGCAGTTTTTCCTCCACATTTCTTCCTGGGAGGAAGAGGAAGAGCACTTCAGCTTCTTTAAACTCTGTCAAAGCAGTGAGTTTAGTGCTCAGATAATGGATTTATTTGTGATTTTCTGGTTGCCACCCTCAGGCTCTACAGGACGTTCAAGGACAGCAAGTACCTGTACATGCTGATGGAGGCCTGCCTGGGGGGAGAGCTCTGGACAATTCTCAGGGACAGGTGAGCTGGGGCTTGTGCTGCACTCTGAGATGTTCCAAATGTCACAATTCCAGCTGGAAGGGCCTCAAAGCCCATCCAGTGCCACCCCTGCCATGGCAGGGACACCTTCCACTGTCCCAGGCTGCTCCAGCCTGGCCTTGGGCACTGCCAGGGATGCAGGGGCAGCCCCAGCTGCTCTGGGAGCTCCATTCCAGCCCCTCCCCACCCTGCCAGGGAACAATTCCCAATTCCCAATACCCCATCCCTCCCTGCCCTCTGRMAGTGGRAGCCATTCCCTGKGTCCTGTCCCTYCATCCSTKGTCCCCAGTCCCTCTCCAGCTCTCCTGGAGCCCCTTTAGGCCCTGSCAGGGGCTCTGAGCTCTCCCTGGAGCCTTCTCCTCTCCAGGTGAGCACCCCCAGCTCTCCCAGCSTGGCTCCAGCCCTGGAGCAGCTCCATGGCCTCCTCTGGATTTGCTCCAGCAGCTCCAGGTCCTTTTGATGTCAGTTTTTAACTCACAATTTCCCATCTCAGAGCTTTTCCCACCCCTGTGTTTGCAGCCCTCCCTGTGTAAGTGAATCTCAACTCTCAGCTCTGCCTCATGGACACTGCTAAATAATATCCATAAATATTTCCTGGGATTTGTGGCCCAGCCAGGACTGAGAGCAACGAGCAGGGGGAAACTGAGAGCTGTGCAGGGTCTGTTGGTCCAGAAGTCCCATATCACACCAGGGCTGCTGATTCAAGTGGCACTCAGAATCCACACCCTGCCAGGAGCACTGGTCCATCAGGATGCAGCAGTGACATGGGAGAAAAATGAGTTAGGAAAACATGCATGCCCAAAACCCACAGTCCCTGACTTGAGAGGGGTCACCTTGGAGTGTTTGGGGCTCCTGGGTGCATGTGGGATGTGCCCACAGAGCAGGAAAAGATGCAGGGAATTGTAACTCTGGAATAGCCTCATCACTGGAACAGAATTCCATTAAATTTGGAAAGATTGATCAGAAAGATTAAATTGTCTTTTAATTACCCAGAATTATTTTTTCTCTAGTTGTCCCTTTTCCCAACAGCCTTTTTCTCACTGAAAGGGGAGCTGAAGCAAAGTTAGAAGGTGCTGGGTGGGATTTTCCCTGATTTTTTGTCAGAGCCTGATAATTTCATCTTTAATTCGCTGGGATTTAAACTGAGGTTCTGCTGCCATCTAGCTTAGACACCCTCTGGTCTCAGCCAGCCCCCAGCAGGCAGGGGGATGTGGTTTTCTTGGAAAACTTCAGAAACAAGGATCCAAAGGTGCAGTTTGGAATTTGCATTAACTCTTCAAATCCCACAGCTTTGATTTTTCTGCCTTTTGTCTCAGTTAGGACCATTAACACAGAACTTATCTGCACTCCTCAAAGGAGTTTTAGCACTCAAACCCCAAAGTTGTAATTAGAAAAAAAAAAATACCTTTTTGCTTACAGGACAAGGATTTTAAAGTTTTATTTCTAAATTTTGGAATAAACCTTAAAATAGTTTCATATGTTGGAGGCAAAGAGGCTTCTCCAAAAATGGAAATTTAATTAGATTATAGAGATRTAAAARKGAATATATATATAKAGAGAGAGAGATAAAAGTGTGATAYATTTTATATAGAGAGATATAAAAGTGAATATCTATATAGMGAGAGAGATATAAAAGTGAGATTATTTTATACATAGAGATATAAAACTGACTTTAGCACCAGGAACTTTCCAGAGGTTAAAAAGTGATTTTACAGCAGCAATAAAAGATTAAACAGCAGAATGAATTCCATGGGAAGGAAACCACTTCCCAAGGATTCATCTAATGGCTTCATCTCCTTTTCCCTCCCTCCTTCCTTCCCACAGGGGTTCATTCGAGGATTCCACCACCAGGTTCTACACGGCGTGCGTGGTGGAAGCCTTTGCCTACTTGCATTCCAAAGGGATCATTTATAGGGACCTCAAGCCAGAGAACCTCATCCTGGATCACCGAGGTTATGCCAAGCTGGTGAGTGCCCCAAAAAATCCCCCCAGCTTTGACCAGAAAGGGTGAGGAGCAAAGTTCCCCCCACAGGGTCCATCAGGGGATGCTGGGAGGAGATCAGGGCAAGGTGGTGTCATCATCATCATCATCATCATCTGGGATGTTTTCCTGACTTCCAGCAGGGCTCAGGGCATGGCTGAGCTGAGAAATGCTGGCTGTGAGGACACAGTCTCAAGCTGCACCAAGGGAATTATAGGTTGGATATTTRGAAAAAGTTTTTTACAGAAAGGGTGAGAAAGCTCTGGAATGGTCTGCTCAGGGAGGTGGTGGAGTCACTATCCCTGGATGTGTTTAAAAGCAGCCTGGATGTGGCACTGGGTGCCAGGGTTTAGCTGAGSTGTTGGGGCTGGGTTGGACTCSATGATCTTGGAGGTCTCTTCCAMCCCAGTGAWTCTGTAAATTCCCTGAATTCTGTGATTCTGGCTTGGGATTCAGGTCCATGCTCCCGGACTGCAGAGAAAAGAGCATCAGGAGAAAGATGCCTGGCTGTCTTGGCCAAAAAAATGACCCAGGAACGGCACCCTGCTTTATAGGGGTACCCCAAATGGCCTGGTGAGAGCATGGAGAGGGGCAGGAGAGATGAAATAGTTCCCTTGGTGGGAGGTGCTGCAGGATGCGGGCCCTTGGAAAGGACAGGAGCTCTAAAAGGAGCTGGTGCAGGAGGGGCTGATGGCCCCTGGGGGTCGTGGGGGGCTCTGTGTCTTGGTCTGGGGGCTCTTTGGGGACAGTAACTCAGCCCATCATCACAGCCTGGTGGCAGCCTCCAYGTGTCACCTCCTGAGTGACATTGGGATTTGCCCTCTGCAGCATCTCCCTGAGCCTGGGGCTCCTCTGAGGTGGAGGTGCAGCACTGTCCTTCTCCCACCCCAGGAGCATCTGGGACTGGGTCAGTGCTGGTCCCTCAGCAGCCCCCAGCTCCTCAGGCATGTCCCTGAGTGTCCCAGAGCCCTGGGACCCTGTGGGTTCCTGACCAGCCCCAGAGGACTCCACTTCCCAGCATAATCTGATTTTCCATGCCTGACACTGCTCTAGGGCCACAGGGGGGCTGGTGAGCCCAGCACATCCCAACAGCCAAACCCTCGTACTGCTTCACTCCTGATGGTGGGAGAGGAACCCAAACTGGGCCACAGGTGCCTAAATCACAGAATCCTGGAATGGTTTGGATGGGAAGGGACCTTAAAAACAATCCCATTCCAAAAAAAAAAAAAAAAAAGGTCACGTCGTGGACAGATGGACAGTTTCCACCCTGCTTGGAATTCATTTTGAAGGATTCATCCTTCAAAATTCAGTCTTGTAGACTTTGCTTTTACTCCATTATTTTTCTTTCCATCTTCTCTTAAAATCCCAGGATGGTTTAGGTTGGAATGGACCTTAAAGATCCAAAATTCCATCCCTGCCATGGGCAGGGACACCTTCCACCATCCCAGGCTGCTCCAAGCCCCAGAGTCCAGCCTGGCCTTGGGCACTGCCAGGGATGCAGGGGCAGCCCCAGCTGCTCTGGGCACCCTGTGCCAGGGCCTGCCCACCCTGCCAGGGAACAATTCCTMATTCCCAATATCCCAKCCAGCCCTRCCCTCTCACAGCTTAAAACCATTCCTTGCCCACGTTAATTTAAATTTAAAAGAAAAAAAAGCAAAATAAATCAACCAGACTGTGAGTGACATCAATTCCAACCCCCAAGAAACCCTTGGTGCTGGTGTTTGCTTCCCTCATGGGAGTTTTCCCAAGGATAAATCAGCAAAAAGGTCACTGTGGTTCCCTGGTCCTGGAACGACCCTTGGTGCTTTAATTGAGAGAACATTCCCATGAGGAATCCTCCTTTCTGCCTTGCTTCACTTCAAGAGGAGCAGAGCCCAGGGCTGTCATTCCCTCTGATGCCCTGCCCTGACTCTCTCCTGCCCCTTCCCCCAGGTCGATTTTGGCTTTGCAAAGAAAATAGGATTTGGAAAGAAAACATGGACTTTTTGTGGCACCCCGGAGTACGTAGCCCCCGAGATCATCCTGAACAAAGGTCATGACATTTCAGCAGACTACTGGTCCCTGGGAATCCTGATGTATGAGCTCCTGACTGGCAGGTATGGGCATTGTAATTCATCCCAAGATTTCTGCCCTTCTCACCCTGATGAGGCCAGGGCAGGGGCAGGGCTGGGCCAGGGAGCTCCACAGTGGCTTTTCCACTCAAATCATCTTTTTTTGGCTCTGAATGGGCTGAACATGATGGGAAAAGGGGAAGGGTTTGGTTCTGAAGGGTCTGGAAATGCTGGGAAAAGGGGAAGGGTTTGGTCCTGAAAGATGGGAAAAGGGGAAGGGTTTGGTCCTGAATGATGGGAAAAGGGGATGGGTTTGGCCCTGAAGAGTCTGGAAATGGTGGGGAAAGAGGAAGGATTTGAAGGGTCTGGAAATGGGGAAGGTTTTGGCCTTGAATGGTCTGGAAATGATGGGAAAAGGGGAAGAGTTTGGCCCTGAAGGTTCTGGAAATGGTGGGAAAAGGGGAAGGGTTTGCACTCAGCTGGGGAGATTCCTCACTGCTGGAAAGGAGGGGCAGATTGGGCACCATCCATCCCTTCCCATATTTAATTTGGGGTATCACTGCTGCTCTTGGCTTCCTGCAGCTCCCTCAGCTCACCCCCAGGAGATCCATCCCCTCCACCTGCCCATCCTTCACACACAGCCCCCCATCCATGAAAAGCCAATTAATCCCCACTGGAATCAGGAATCACACAAAGATAAGCCAGGGGATGCTGCTCAGAGCCTCCTGCCTTGGGCTGTTGGGATGCAGCTGCCATGGGAAGAAGAGGKTTAGCATGGAAAACTTCTTTTTGGTACTTCTCTGAATTCCAGAGCTCCTTGAGAAATGGTTAGGATCGTGGGAAGCAAAGCATTCCTGGTTGACATCTACCTTTTCTCATCTGGGTGTATTTTATTAGACTTCAATGCTGTTTTAAAGACAAATTTTTATGAAAGACAAGTTTTTAATCTTTTTTTTTGTCCTTCCCTGTGCCCTCTGAAGTCCCCCTTTCTCAGGCCCAGACCCCATGAAGACCTATAACATCATATTAAGGGGAATAGACATGATTGAATTTCCAAAGAAGATTGCCAAAAATGCTGCTAACTTAATTAAAAAACTATGCAGGTAAGTGGATGTAAGAATAAAACAAAAAGCCTTGATGCTGTTTGCAAAGAAATGAGCTGGGCTGAGGGATTTAGGATTTGTTCTTCCTTTTACAGGGACAATCCATCAGAAAGATTAGGGAACTTGAAAAATGGAGTGAAAGATATCCAAAAGCACAAGTAAGTATCTTCTCCAGCAGCCATCAGCTCCAACCCCAGAAAGGGGCATTTCAAATACCTCAGTTTTCTCCTAAAAGCCACTTCCTATCCATCATGTAAATTCATCCTCCCTTTTGGTCCCGTGGGAGGGATTCCATGAAGTCTGAGGGGTTTATTGGGATAAGAACAGGTGAGAGAACCATTCCAGGAGGAATTTCTCTCATCCATCTGTGCTGGATCATCTGTTCTCCCATCCCCAAAGCAGCAGGAATGGATTGGATGGATATTTTTGTGGGAAGGCTCAGGGTTCATCCACCCACCACAAGTGCACGTCCTTGAGCATGAAGTTGGGAGCTAACCCAATTCCACAGGGAATAAAGGTCTCCTGTGGGATGGATCCACCCTCTGGAAGGGAAGGAGCAGCTTCCAGGACACCTGCAGCAAGGAATGGTTCCCATCTGAGCGTTGGCAATTTCCACTTGTGTGGTGTCACCACGGGGTCGCTGCACACTCTTCCTTCTTGGTTCCCAAAAAAGATGACAGGAAAAATTCCAAAGGGAGATGAAGGCAAAGTCTGTGGGGGATGAAACCTGTTGTTCAAGCAAATTTCTTTTGGTTTTGTGCCACACCTGTCTAACTGTTGGATTCTTCCTTCCCTTCAGGTGGTTTGAAGGCTTTAACTGGGAAGGGTTACGGAAAGGGACACTGACACCTCCCATAATCCCAAGTGTAAGTTTTCCTATCATTGTTTTCTCTTCCATGGCCAATTCCTGTGATRCTGTGAGCTTTGGGCAGTGGTACACTGGGTTAAGTGGGAATAATGTGCTTTATTTCTTCTGGAATGCTTGAAAAATAACTTTAGGCACATTCCCAGCTAAGCTTGCTCTCCGGGCAGGCTCTTCCCTGGGAAGGCAGTGTGAGGAGGGCACAGCCATGGAGAAATCCCCACAGCCATGGAGAAATCCCCTTTGCAGCAGGAGACTGAGGCAGGATCACTCACTCCAGCACATTTTCTCCTCTCTCACTTGCTCCACTTGTTTCTGCATCTCCTTTTCCCCTTTCCATGGAGAGCTGTCCCTTCCACCCCTTCTCTCAGCTGCCCTCCCCTTCTCCTTTATTCTCATTTCCTTTGCGAAGGCAAGTGGGATTTGGATGCCATCTTCCTTTTCTTTCACATTAACCTTCCCTTCTGTGCTGTCTTTTGTGCCTGTGCCCCTCTTTGCCCTGCATCCATGTCCTACATGAAAAGCTGTTGATGTTTAACCGGGAGCGGGCGCGGAGGGACAGCTCCGCTCGTTTTCCTTTGCACCAAAGCCCTTCCTTTGATGTCTTTGTGAGCTCCCTGCCCTCAAAGCCCCGCTGCAAAGGGAAACCAAACAGGATTAGCTGACAGAAATTACCTCGGCCCCTTCTGTCCTGCAGCCTCCCCTCCTTGTTCCAGCTTAATCCCTCGGGATCACCGGGAGAATGCCATTAATGGGGGTTTAATTGCACCCCATTGCTCCATCCTGCAGCTCCTGCAGCAGGGGCAGGCCCAGCTCCAGGGGAGGAATCTGCCATCCCAAAGTTTGCTTAGGGAAGGAGCAGGAGGGTTTCCCATCCCCCCTTATGCCCTGTGGGATGCAGGAGCTGCTGGAGTCAGTGGGGAAAGCAGGACTTGGCAAATCTCTCCCGTAACAACTCAGAAATGTTTTAGAGATCAAAGCTGGGTTTGGTTGGGGTTYTGTTTCTCTAAAGCTCAAGCTATGAGCCTGGTTTGGGTTGGAAGGGACCTTTGAGCTCATCCARTTCCGTCACCTTCAATGTCATCTTCCACTCCCACTATCCCAGGTTCCTCCAAGCCTGGCCTTGGCCTATTTTTAATGCCTATTCATTCATCAGCAGGATCACATTGCAAGTCTGGCAATAAAGTCAAGTTTACTCCTTCACATCCAGCTGCAATTCCTGCTTTAGGAATGCTGGATGTCCGTGTAGCCTGAAAAATCCCCAGGATGTCTTCCTAACTGGTTTTGGATTTTTAATTTAGTAGGAGCATTTCYAATCCTGCTCTTACCCACACAGCAAGGCTGACTGGAATAGATGGGAGCATCCTTCCCTGTTCCAGGACAGCTCCAGGCTGGCCCTAATCCTGGTTCAACCCAGCTCATCCTTTCCCTGAGCTCTTGGGAGCAGCAGCTCCTCCAGACCTACTCCTGAGATTCCCTCCAAACCCATGAACTGTGAATTTTATCAACCCCACAGCTGTCAATCCTACTCCAGCTCGTTTTCCACAAGTTTTTTTTTTTTTGCAAAGTCCCAACTGCCACTCTAAAAAGGGACCCAAAATACAGCTCTGGTGGCAGGCATCCACTTTTCCTTCAATCCACCTCTCTTTGTTAGCTGGGAAAGAGCCAGCAGGACCAAACATACAGATCAGTTCCTTTTTCTTTGAGAAAAAAAAAAAGGCTTTTTCCAGCTCTTTAACTCTTATTTCTTATGTGGCTCTGCCAGTGAGGCAATCAAAGAGCTCTTGTTCCATGGGATTTTTGGAAAGATCCCAATTTACAACCTGCTGCTAGGACACTGCTGAGCCTTGATATCACAGCTGGAATCTGTGATTTTACCTCTCCTTAAAAGTTCAGGACTCTGCCAAAGATGAGCTGAGCAAGCAAAGGATGAAGTAGCCCCAACAAAGTCAACAGATCCAGATAATCTGAAAGAAATTAAGATTTTATAGGGTGAGGTTTTTGTTCCAAAATGAGTTCCATAATCCTGATTTGCCCTAAAAAGTGTTCAGCAGCAGGAAAATGCTGATGCAGTTGGGCAGCACATTAAATGTGGAGCTGGAGTTGCAGCTCCTGTCTTTTCCCAAGGCTTCCAGCAGCATCCAACATCAAGTGGGAATGTTAGGAGGGTTAACTAGGCCAAGTGGGTTGGGGCAACCCTTGAGATCAATCCAGGCTGGATACTGGGAAAAAAATATTCCTGTGGGCAAAAATATTCCTGGCAGGGTGGGCAGGCCCTGGCACAGGGTGCCCAGAGCAGCTGGGGCTGCCCCTGCATCCCTGGCAGTGCCCAAGGCCAGGCTGGACTCTGGGGCTTGGAGCAGCCTGGGACAGTGGAAGGTGTCCCTGCCATGGCAGGGGTGGCACTGGATGGGCTTTAAGGTCCCTTCCTACCCAAACCATTCCAGAATTCTGGGATTTAATGCTTGTCAGTTGTCCCCTGGCTCAGGCTCTTCCCAAATGAAATGACTGAAAACAGCAGCGAGTGTTTTCCTGCTCTGGGTAAAGCTTAAAGTATTAAATTTCYAGTAAGACTCTCATTGATTTGGGCTGGAGACTTGCTGGTTTCCTCTTAAATGGTTTATTTTTTTTTTATTGTCTTGACTTTATCAAGTCCTCACTGTAAGAAAGTTTCCCTGACTGTCACAAAGCTGGAAAACCATAAATTCTATAGCCAGGGTAGATTTCAAATGGCGTGATTTCCAAAAAAAAAAAAAAAAAAGGGCTTGGCCTTCATACTGGGTTTCTCTGGAAGGATCCTGAGGCTGAGCAATGTCAGGAAACTCCAAGGCAGCAGTGCTCAGCATCCTGGAGCCATGGATGGGAAATCCTGGGCTCTTTTCCCAAGCCTGTTGTGATAACCTTGTGGGAAYGGGGGAAAACTCAGGAGAGTAGGGGAGCTGAGGGAAATCCCCCAACAAAAAGCTGTGCATGCAGCACTTCCCTGCCTTGCTGGGGATTCTCTGGGATGCCCGTGGCTGTGGGATGAAGAGGGAATGCCAGCCCTGGGATGAACATCCCCTTCTCCTTGCTCTTCCCCCCGCAGGTCGCGTCTCCCACGGACACGAGCAACTTTGACAGCTTCCCAGAGGACAGTGACGAGCCACCCCCTGACGACAACTCAGGATGGGACATAGATTTTTAATGTTCTTTCTCTTACCTGCTTCTGCCTTGCTGAGGACAGCTTTTCCTGGGACGTGGCTGCCAGCGGAACGGGAAGACCGGAACGGGGGAGGATTCGTGCTCGGGGTCACCACGATGCCTTGATTGATGCTGCTCCAGTAACTCCAGTGGCATTAGGACTTCTTGCTTAGTGACAATAGTGCTCTCCATGTTTTCTGTTGGAACGTGACCTGGCTTGGGCACGGTGGTCCTGGCACAGAGCCTTGCTCCGGCACAGAACTCCTCTTCTGTGGCCTCAGAGATCCTGGCCCACTCTTGATTAGCAGAGTGAGAGATCCGTAGAGTAAGAGGCACTTAATTCCAGCTGCTTTTTCCCTAGGATCAGTAGTAACTTATGAAGTGCTGCAGCTACTCCAGTGCAGGATTTGGGCTATTCCCACCCTCTGAGCTCCACAGGGCAGCGCTGGAGCCCAGGAGGAGCACGGGCAAAGCGCTCCCGTCGAAGCAGTGGGGAATGTGTCCTTTTCCTTCCCTAGCAGTATTCCTGACGAGACTGAATGTTCCCTCTCCTCTTTGTTTTGGAAACATTTTAGCTCAGCCTGGTCAAACAAAAGCACAACTGCTGCAGATGCTGTCGAGGCAGAGGTTGGGTCGCTTCCCTCACGTGGCAGCACCACCTTTGGGCTTCAGTTCTCCTTTCCCTTGGTACCAACACATGCACGGAAAGAGAAAATCATGGAATGAATCCATTGTTCATCCACTGATCCATTGAACATCTGTCGATCCATTGTACATCTGCTGATCTGTTGTACATCTTTTGAGCCATTGTACATCCATTGATCCATTTCACAGCCATTGATCCATTTCACAGCGCTCCAATCACAGCCCTGAACAAAGCAACAGCAGCCCACCAGTGTGATCAGGTATAAAATTAAGGATAATTGGATCTTTTTGGGCTCAAAGGGAAAAACATGAGACCTGTGATGTGCTCTCGAGGTGCTACATCCATCCCTCACCTGGGAACAAACCTGACCCTGACCCTTCCTGTCAGGAATATGTAGCAGAGGCTCCGTTCTACCTTTTGGTGATTCCATGTCTCCATGTCTGCATCTCTTCCATGTTTAAAGAATCTCATTAAAGTAGAAATCCTGGCTCTGGTGGAGCACTGCCAGTAATCCTGATGCCTCTCCAGGCTAAGGAGCTCCATGAGAAAGTCAGTGGAATTCARTGGGAAGTGGATATTGGAAGATCCCTGTGAGGTCTCCAGCATGCCACGTCCATGTTTAACACAGGGATGGCCAAATACATATGGAAAAAAGAACTAGGGAAAACAATATTTTCAGGATATGCTTTTCCCTCACTTCTACTTCTTTTCCTTTGCTTGAATTCCCTCCTCTGGTTTGTAGGATGCAGCAGAGGGATCCTGTCCTGGGTGCCCATTTGTTGCATACACGCAGGACTGAAAGTTTATCCCATTATCCAACAGGAAACATCAGCTTTGGGTCTCTCTGAGAGACCTGGCCCCAAAAAATCACAGAATCATGGAATGATGGAATGGTTTGGGTTGGAAGGAACCTTAAAGGTCCTCTCATTCCAGCCCCTGCCATGGCTGAGCAGGTGCTGCCTCCTTTTAATCTCAGCTGCCAAGAGCTGCCCGTGGAAAGATGAAGTCTTGCTGACAAGGACTTTTCCCACATGTTACATGGAAAAGGTCTGTTTGAGCAGTGAAAAATTCCTTCCCTGATGCTAAGTCCCAACTCTTTTGCATGTTTTTCATTAAAGGATRTAATCAAAAGGGTATTTTGACAGTGTGGGCCATGTCTGCTGTTCAACAAGAGCTGGGTCGTGTGACACCTTTGAAACCAGTCTGTGGCTCTGGAATTCCCTGTTTCCCAAAGGGTGAGGCCACACCTCTGGCAAAGTCACTTCTGCTGTTCTTTAACCATTAAAACTTCGTTTGCCTTCAAAGTCACGGGGAAAAGGCAGCACCCGCTGGCTTTTCCACCTTTCTCCAAGGGATGGACAGCACTGAGAACCAAGGCTGAGCACGAGGGCTAAAACATTCACCGGGCATCTTAAACAGGCCTAACAGCCAAATGCTTCCCTCCTCACATCCCCCTGGACTTTCACTCCATGGGGACAGCTTCCTGTAGGCGTTTGTCCCAGGATGGTGACACCTGATGCAACTGGCAGGCAAGGAGGACAAAGCACCGCAAGGATTTGGGGATCAACCTCAAAAAGTGACAGGAAGGAGGGTCTGAAATGGGCGGAGCAGTTGGGTTTCTTTTTCCTGTCCCTTTTTTCCTTGTGCCAGGCATGGGAATTGACACCTGCAGCGTGCACTGTGCTGAATCTGAGTTTATTTTGATATCAAACACCTCACTCGATTTCCATGGCCTCTCCTGAGCATTAACACTTTGCATATGTATATGATAAGCCTTCAGTTATAATAATATATTTAAGTTGCTTTATATATATCTCTATATATCCACAACAAGGGATTGCCTCTGTGTTTCCACCTCCTGTCCTTACTTGTTTGTCTCCTTTCCTGATCTATGGGACGACAGCGTTTTTAGGGAAGGGGGAATCGGCTCCCGTGTTTCCAGAGGGGGCTTTGAGTGGTTTTGTGGCTTCTCCTGGAGCTGCACTGCCCACAGCAAACTCTTCTTCTTCAACAACAGGACCACGAGCAGATATTTCTGTAAATAGGTATTTTCGTGTCGATGTTTTGTGGGTCACACAGGACTTTCTGTTCTTTTCCAGTTCCATGGCATTATTCCTTCATTTCCTTATTTGTAATGTAATGTTTTTAGGTCGAGGTAGACTTGAATTAATGTCATATTTGTCAGTATGATTAAACTTTCTGTCAGCTGTCCTGTTCACCCACCCGTCCCATAGTTCTAGAACGTCACTGGCTATCTGGCATTGTTGCAAGTGCCTTAAATCCATGGCATCTTATTGAGAAAAAGAAAAAAAAGAGACAAATTCGGTGTTATGCTGCATGACRAAGACAAACACACCTCAAACCGTCGTCCTTTCTTAGCTTGCTGCGTTTTACAGTTCTTTCTGCTACCGATTTCTAAGCCTTTATTATCTGATCTCGATGAATTCCAGAAATGATGACGTCGTTCTCTGATTTCTGTTCAATGTACCAGAGCTGTGTATCTGTTAATGAGATACAGAGTCATTTCTGTGAAATGTATAAATGTGATGTGCGGGTCAAATTAATCTCTGACATCCTAGCAGTCYGTAGACAGGTATTCCTGTTTTGCTAAGCTCTGCAGATCCCACCCATCCGTGCTGTCCCACACAGCCCTCCCTGGGGAAAATCCACCCTCCAGGCATTTTCCTGACCTGAAACCCCCGTGCAAAGAAGAGGCTCCTTTGCACCACTCAACCAAACAGGATCTGTGCTTTTCCCTGCATCCACAGGGATGAGCCCTGGAAGCTCCTCCACAGCTCCCCAGCCCTGACACCGAGACTTGGGCGCTTTTAGGGCTTTCTCAGAAAAAGGGGAAATTCCCATTTGGAGTTGCCTCTCCCCCCAAGTCCTGATTTATGCTTGTTTTACCCCAGCCCTTTGTTTTCTACTCTGATTTTCTCTCCTTCCATGGCAGAGGTTTGGTTTGTCGGGCTGATGTCGGTCACACCCCGGCCATCGGCTGCTTGCACTCTTTGGATGTTGACTGAGGAACTTTTGGGTTTGTTTTGTTGTTTTTTGGGTTTTTTTCATAAACTTCCACGGCTTTTGTTTCGCTCTGTACTCCCCCTGCAGCTGTAATTGCCGAGTGCCTGTTGTATACTTTATAGAGTTGAAATAAAAATAATTACTTTTGAACGGCTGTCAGTGGGTTTCTTCCAGAGCAGGAGCTGAGTTTGGGAGAAATCTTCTGGAAGGTGGTGAAATCTGGGGTTRCAGGGGTTCTGCTCCCACAACTGGYTGTGCAGAGAAGCTGTGGCTGCCCCTGGATCCCTGGAAGTGCCCAAGGCCAGGTTGGACACTGGGGCTTGGAACACCCTGGGATASTGGAAGGTGGGTGGCACTGGATGGGCTTTGATGTCCCTTCCAACTCAAAATCATTCTATGATTTGATGATGACACAGAGGTGAGCCAAAGCTGGGAGAAAGGAGCAACAAAACATCCTCTCAGGAGGAGAATAAATGTGGCAACAGCCCAAGGAGGAGCTGGCAATCATCACCGATCGTTCTGCGGGATTCAGCAATCGCAGGTCGAAGTTAATAATGCAATAAAAACTTCAGGGTGACGTGGCCCTCACCTGAAACCGCCGGGGGAAYACCGAGATTTCAGGGCGAGGCGTGGCTCTCGTTATTCCAGGCTAAAAATAGGGAAGGCAGGAGGGGTGGCCGGGCTGTGCCGGGGATGTCGCCCGGCCGTGACTCAGCCGCGGCTGACGGCACCTGCCCGCCGCGCTCCCGAAACCTTCCCAGGCAATTATTAGCCCGGCTTTGAGCCATTCGGGGCTGGAACAGCTGATAGGGGATACCGGGACAGCGATACCGGGAGAGGGGGGGCGTTCACTGCAGGAATTGCCGCGTCCGGGATCCCCCACCCCGGGGATTTTGGGGGCCGCTGCTCCGGCTCCTCGTATTCTC
>JACDOX010000290.1:173261-183686 GCA_014549065.1 Cardinalis cardinalis
GTGGGATGGGCAAGGAGCCCGTGTGGGTTTTCCAT
This sequence comes from Cardinalis cardinalis, assembly GCA_014549065.1. Classification (NCBI taxonomy): domain Eukaryota; kingdom Metazoa; phylum Chordata; class Aves; order Passeriformes; family Cardinalidae; genus Cardinalis; species Cardinalis cardinalis. The sequence goes on from JACDOX010000290.1 coordinate 173,297, forward strand.
GAGGAAGCGGCACTGTGCCTGTCCAGGAAGGGTTTGAGGATGCCACAAGGAAAGGGRTGAAGCTGCTGCAAAACCTCAGAAGTATTCCATTCACTTTTTTTCCATAACTGGGAATAAAGGGTTGTTGCTGTGGTGGAAGGAGGGAACGATGCACCCTACAAAGGTGGACTTTGGGCTTTGCAGCTTCAAACCCCTTTTATTTTGTTTTTTAATATTAAATCCATAGGTGACACAGAGTCAGGATAGATAATTCTGGGAAAAAAAAAATAACCACAGAGTTGTTAAGGCTGGAAAAACCTCTAAGAGCATCCAATCCAATCAAAATCCAGGCAGGCAGCTCAGAAAATATTGCAACTCAGAAGATATTGCAACTCCAGAAGCACAGAACAGTGGAAAACATGGGATGAGGAGGTGGGAGCGTGTTCCCAGGAAAATGTGGCAGCTGCCAGGTGCCAAAGGCAGGGCAGGAGAGGTCTGGGAGGCTGTAAACAATGCTCAGGACACGACTGAGGGTTATTTTTGTCCTTCCCTATGCAAGGAGGAGCTGGAGTGCCTAACTCAGACCAAACCCAGGCTGGGCAGCTGGAGTCACAAATAAATCTCCTGGCTGGAGTCACTTGGGGACAAGGGGAATTCATGGAAGGCACAAATTTGGGGGGGGTTACTGGCTAGGAAATCTCTAAATGCTGGTTATGGGCACTGGGAAGGATCATTCTGGAAGTGTCTGGAGCTGGGGGAGGGTTTATTTAATTATTAATTGAGTTTTTCTTGGACCCTGGTTCCTTAAGGCCTTGTTGTAGGGCTCCTCTCAGATCCACAGGGAAGTGTTGATTGTTATTTATTTATCTATAATTTTATTATTTTWTCTATMTTTTWAWTACYATTTCTATATATTTTATTTATTTTTCTACATTGTTTATATACCATTTTAAACTAAACCGTCCTCTGAAACACGTCATTGGTCGAAGATGCTGATTTTGAGAGGAAAAAGGGATTTTTCTGGTGGGAAGTGTCCCTGCCCATGGCAGGGGTTGAGATGAGGTGATCTCTCAGGTCGATCTTCCTGTAGCAAGTCAGGTTTTCAAACCACYCTTGTCTTTGATATTTGATATCAATAATTGATATAAGATATTTGGTTAAAATATTTTAATCAAAATTTTTGATTAAATGTTTCAAAAATTGAAATATTTTATTTTATTGTGCCTGGTTTAATATTTCCAGGGCTTATGGAACTGTGTGTAAAATACACCAATTCCACTATATATCAGTAAAGAATTAGATGGGTTTTAAGGTTTTTCCATCCCTAGGTATGGATTTTTRTGGCATGAAGAGAAGGGCCAAGTGTTGAAGGACACATTCAAAGAYTGAGTCCCTTTCTCTATTTTTTTAAATTAATCCTGACAGCCACAAATGAAAGTATTTCTATAGAGCATTGATCTTCTTTTAATTCTCTATTTTCCATTTATTTATGGAGGGGATTGTAGCTTCACCACCAGTGCAGTTGCTCCTTGAAAATGCCAACTTTCCAATTTGGGGAGAAATTGGACAATCCTGGAAATCTCAGACCTCACCYTTCTATTTCTGAACACCTAGATTCACACAAAGAACAATAAATCCAAACCATAATGATTTTTATTTAATTTTTTTTTAGCATCTCTCCATTGAATGGGGATGGTTTCAAAGTTTGGGGTGGCCCCAAGGTGTGTGAGCGGTTTTGGGGTGTCCCTAAAGTGTGTGTGGAGCTCTCTGCAGGTTTGGGGTGCTGTGTGAGAATGTCCCCGGTGATTTGGTGCATAAAGAGGTCTCTGCTGGGGGTTTGGGGTGTYCCCAAGGTCTGTGAGAATCTCCCTCCAGGTTTAGGGCACCCCAAGGTGTGTGAGGATGTTCCTGGTGGTTTGGGGTGTCCTCAAGGTGTGTGAACATGTCCCTGGTGTTTTGGGGTGGCCCCAAGCTATGTGAGCAGGTCCCTTCAGGTTTGGGGTGGCCCCAAAATATGTGAGGAGGTCCCTGGTGGTTTGGGGCACCCCAAGGTGTGTGAGGCTGTCCCTGGTGGTTTGGGGCACCCCAAGGTTTGTTCCCTGTTCCTTTGGGCTGTCCCACAGGTGTGTGTGAGGATGTTCCTGGTGGTTTGGGGCACCCCAAGCTGTGTGAGCAGATCTTTGCTGCTTTGGGGTGTCCCCAAGGCATGTGAGCAGGTCCCTGTTTCTTTGGGGTGGCCCCCAAATGTGTAAGGAGGTCCCTGGTGTATTGGGGTGACCCCAAGTTGTGTGAGGCCAYCTCTGCAGGTTTGGGACACCCCAAGGTGCGTGAGGCTGTCCCTGGTGGTTTGGGGCACCCCAAGGTTTGTTCCCTGTTTCTTTGGGGTGTCCCACTGGTGTGTTTGAGGATGTTCCTGGGGGTTTGAGGTGACCCCAAGGTGTGTGGGGAGGTCCCTGCCAGTTTGGGACACCCCAAGGTGTGTGAGCAGGTCCTTGCTGCTTTGGGGTGACCCCAAGGCATATGAGCAGGTCCCTGTTTCTTTGGGGTGGCCCCCAAATGTGTAAGGAGGTCCCTGGTGTATTGGGGTGACCCCAAGCTGTGTGAGGGGCTGTCCCTGGTGGTTTGGGACATCCCAAGGTGTGTGAACAGGTCCCTGTTTCTTTGGGGCATCCCACAGGTGTATGTAAGGAGGTCCCTGGTGGTTTGGGGTGACCCCAAGGTGTGTGAGGATGTCCCTGGTGGTTTGGGACATCCCAAGGTGTGTGAACAGGTCCCTGTTTCTTTGGGGCATCCCACAGGTGTATGTAAGGAGGTCCCTGGTGGTTTGGGGTGACCCCAAGGTGTGTGAAGATGTCCCTGGGGGTTTGGAGTGCCCCCCAGGTGTGTGAGCAGGTCTTTGCTGCTTTGGGGTGTCCCCCAGGTGTGTGTGTGAGATATCCCTGATGTTTTGGGGCACTCCAAGCTGTGCGAGGATGTCCTCGGTGGTTTGGGACACCCCAAGGCATCTGAGCAGGTCCCTGTTTCTTTGGAGTGTCCCCCAGGTGTGTGAGGCTGTCCCTGGTGGTTTGGGGTGTCCCCCAGATATGTGTGAGGATGCCCCTGATGTTTTAGGGCACCCCAAGCTGTGTGAGGCTGTCCTTGGTGGTTTGGGACACCCGCAGGCATGTGAGCAGGTCCCTGCAGCTGTGGGGTGTCCCCAAGCCACCCCTGCCCCCCGAGGCTGAGCCCCCCTTCCCTCTCTCGTGGCTGGGCCATCCCAGCCCTCCCTCCCAGAGCAGGTTTGGGGCCGTGCCAGCAGCGCTGCCTGCCCATAAATGACCGTGCCAGGAATGCAGGAGCCCGGCAGGGATGAGTGATGGCCACGGCACTGCCAGCCCTGCTCCTGCCCCTATTTGGAGCCCTGCTCTGTGCACACCACAACCCTCCTTGGCGAGGAGGTGAGGGAAGAGCCTGGAGCTGTTCCTGCCAGGGCTTGTTCCACCCCATCCACAGGGAGATCATGGACTTGGAGTTTTCAGCTTAGGCCACAGATCCTTTCTGCAGGAAGCTGCTTTTCGACCTGATGGGGGTTTTGGGGTGTTCCCAGCTTTTGTGCAGGAAGAATTCCTCCCTGGAAAGGGTGATGAGTCCCTGGAAGGGATGTGGTGMAGTGCCCAGCCCTGCAGGTGTCCCAGGAAGGGCTGGAGGGGGCACTCAGTGCTCTGGGCTGGGGACAAGGTGGGCACTGGGCACARCTGGGACTCCATGATCCTGGAAGTCTTTTCCAACCTGATTTTAMTGATMCTGGMTGAGCCCAACCTCTCTGTCCCCAGGCTTGGTGGGACCAACATTTCATTCCCTCAGTGCTCCTGCTCAACCCCAGCCTTGTCCCAGAGGGGATTTTAGAGGAGGTTCATCCATGCGAGATGGAATTCCCCTGCCAAGGCCTGGCACTGTTATGGGCAGTATTGAAGTGTTTTGTCCCCTTGTGTTATCTCCCAGCTCCTCCTTGGTGAGGCAGATGGAGACTTGGGACACCATGAAACCTKTCCCCGTGCCAGTGGTCTCCTCTCCTCCCAGGTAATGCCATTCCAGAGCTGGATCCTTTGCCCAAGCAAATGTTCATTCCMTCAGAAGGCTGGCAGTGCCCACTGGCAGGAGCTGTCAGAGCCACCAGGCAGCAGCAGCAATGCCGAAGGGGAGCTTTGTACCCAAATTATTGCTGTATTTTAACCCCTGCTGAAGGATTTCCTGCTGCCCCACGAGCTCAGGAGCTGGGGACAGCACCAGCTCCACGTCACTGAAAGCTGGCAGGGGCTGCAGGGGTCCCACCATGATAAGGGGAGACACTGGCATGGAGAGGTGGGATGGGTTCCTGGAAAAACCCATTCAGCAATTCCCTSGATTTTGTTTGAGACCAAAACCAGCCGGGGTTGATTTTGGGAGGGAAAATCCCTTTTTTCAATTAATGTCCCATGCATTTAAAATTTTCTCTTATAATAATTTTGGTTTAGAGATCATGTTCTAAAAAAAAAAAACCAACAAAACATTTAATTGTTGGCCAAAGCATTGCATTGGGTAAAGAGGCTTCCAGGTGACCTGTTTGGAACCCTTTAAAAATCCATCAAGGTTGTTCTGGGTTCAGTTTTTGTGGSGGGGTTTTGACAACTGGGAGCAAGGAACCATCATGGAGAGGTTTGGGGTGGAAGGGACCTCAAAGTCCCTTCAGTGCCACCCCTGCCACGGGCAGGGACGCCTTCCACTGTCCCAGACTGCTCCAAACCCATCCAGCCTGGCCTTGGACAGTGCCAGGGATCCAGGGAAAGAATTCCAGTAGGGTTCCTATTATCCCACTGCCTCCTCCATGGATTTGCTTATATCCTGTTTGGTTTATGAGTATTTACTTTTATTTTAAAATGCCCCAAGAGCACTGACCTGCAYTGAGGAGCACCAATTCCCTCTGCTGACCTTCTCCCAGGTTTCCCTGCTCCTTAAATCTGATTTCCATGTGGAATATGCAGCTGGGTGCTGCCCTGGAGGTCACTGTTTSTGACCCAAGAGGCAGCCAAGGAGGGGTGACCCCCCCAAACTCTGGAGCTGCCTGGATTTTGTTCTGTTGAGCAACCCCAGGTACTGGCTGGGATTTTTTTCCCATTTTTGCTGCCTCCAGATCACRTCTCTGCACTGCTGCACTTCCTGGCCTTGGGGAAAGGCCAAGTTCTGCCCCTGATGGAGCACAGGGTGCTGCTCACGTGGCCTGGGGGTGCTGAGGTGCCCTGCTGCATCCCCCAGCTCCCAGGAGGGTTTTGGGACCCCCTGGAGATGGGATCGTGCTCCTGATGGTGAATTGCAACTTCTTGGGTCAGAAATGGCTGAGAAAACCAGGCCCTCCTTACCGGGGCATCTCGATCCTGCTTTAGATCTGCCTCTCTCTGAAGTTGTGGGTGTAATTRAATGAAATTATTTTAAATATAATTACCTTTCAAAGCTCAAAGTTTTCAGTGTTGCCACAAACCCCTAGACCTGAGCACCTTTTCCAGCCTAATTCAGAACCTTCACTGTCATCAAAATGAAGAAGACTGCAGCCCACACTGGCTTTGATAAGATAAATATATTTTCCAGAAGTAACTCAACCTCAACTTTTTAGTTTATCCCTTAAATCCTGTTGAGCCTCAGACCATCACTTCTGCACGTATTTCAGTTTTAATTTCCTCCTTGTCACTACAGTTTTAATCACTTTGAAATCAACACTGGGCACTTTACATCTAATCCTGTGTAACAAGATAAGGACCATGTGTTTCTCCATTCAGGACAAGTTCTGAGGTGGATCTTTCCAGGTCTGTATTTCAGGAAGGGCTCTGGGTTTGGTTTAGTACTGACTTTATGTTTTGCAGGGCTGCCRAAATAGTGGGAATTTTTAAATTTTAAAAAAAAATTTAATTCCCACAGTGGGGGAATTTTTGAAATAAAATGTATGGCTTCTTACTGACACAAACTCAAATCCTTTCTGGGGTGAGAAACCAGAATATAAGCAAAATTCTTGAAGAAAAATAAAAACCTYAGTATTTTCCTCCCTGCGTGACTTGGTGTGCACATGAGCTGTTCCCCAGGYTGAGATAAAACAGAGATGAGTAAGAAAAATCAGATTTTGCCAAGAACAAGGTGAGCAGGGGATCCTGCTGGGCCTTTGTTTTTGTTTACTTCCTTGGGGTGTTTGAGGGAAAGGAGATGATGAGGTCACTGGGAGCAGGGCTGGTACAGACAGAGCTTTTTAAGGCACAAGTTGGTCCTTTTATCTCCCTCCTTATCTTTACTAGGATGGCTGGGGTGGGGTTTAGTCAGAGCCAGAGCTTCTGTTGCAACCTCTGAGCCTTTGGGCTCTCCCTCCCTCACCCTTCAGGCTGAGCCTCACGTTTGGAATCTGCTCCTCTCCGGATMCCAGCACGCATCCCTGGGATTGTGACATTCCCTGCTCTGCCCCAAACACCTCTCTGACCCTTTTATGGTCATAAAACCATGGAAGRGACCCACAGGGATCATCCAGTCCACAGACCCCCCAGCAATCCCACCCTGGGCATCCCTGGAGCAGTGTCCAAGCTCTCCTGGAGCTCTGGCAGCCTYGGGGCTGTGCCCATTCCCTGGGGAGCCTGGGCAGTGCCAGCACCCTCTGGGRGGAGAACCTTGCCCTGAAATCCAACCTAAACCTGCCCTGGCACAGCTCCTGGGTCCTGTCCCTGTCCCAGAGAGCAATGGAGCTGCCCATTGGAGGTTGTTGAAGACCCCAAAGAGGTCTCCCCTCAGCCTCCTCTTCTCCAGGCTGAACAAACCAAGTGACCACTTGAAAAGCTGTTGGAAAAGTCCTTTTTGTCTGTTTTTGATGGTATTTTGTTCCTTGCCCTTCTTTTGCCTTCCACCCTTCTTGGCTCGTCAAACACAGACAAAAATTTCTTCACTTTCAGCATTCTGAGGYTGTCTCTAGAGCCCGGACATTGAAAACTCCTGACGAAGAACCATTTTCTCTCCTTCCCCTTGCTGGAAGCCTCCCAGAAACTCCAACCTRATGACTTTGTTGTTGCCCCTGGAATAATTTCTTAGGTTCCTGGGATCATTCCCAACCCCCTTTCCCACCCCCAAACTGCCCTGGGAAGAGGGGAGGCTCCTCAGGGCTGACTCACAGCACCTTTTTCAGTTTTTTATTTTCTGTTACACCTTTATTTGCTCCAGCACAACCAGGATCTCTTGTCACTGCTCTGTAGGTAGCAGAGGATGAAGAAAATTACAATAAATGACAATAAATGACAATAAAAGAGCAGGAGAAATGCATGAACATGTTTCAGGCATGATTTTGGGGTGAAAAGGATGCGTCCTGATGGGAGAGGGGGACAGCAAGAGACACAGAGCAGTCTAGACCTGACCTCTACCACCCACCCATGTATATTTGGTAAAAAAAACAGCTCTGCCTGCTGGATTTTATTTTTCTCACTGAGGTACACATGGCTCTTAAATAAACATGATTATACCCTACGTGGAGCTGCAGCTCGGGCCAAGCACTAAAAATAGTGGGCAGAAGGGAGAGACTTCAATTAGATGCAGAGTGCTCAACAATTTAACTTCTAATTGGCTTGTGGTTATCCCCCAACGAGGAACCAGCCCTGGTGTGCTGAAAGGATTCGAGGTCTGGCAAAACAGGCACTCAAATGGGGTATTTTTGACCAAAAAAATAGGCCTGGGTGTTGCATGTCGAGGAACTCGTGTGTTTGTGTGACATTTGCCTTCAGCTCAGGGGTGAGGCCTCACCTTGGGGCTTTCACGGGTGGGTTCAGCTCCACGTCCTCTCYTCAACTCCAGTTTGGGGGCCACAGGAGGTTTTTTGGGTTGGATTTGGTTCCTGATTCAGCTCATGGTGCAGAACTGCAGGAGCAGCCATCAGAGGCATCCCAAGGACTCCATGATTTTCACCCTCAGCTCCAATCCAAACTCTATTTTCCTTCCAGCTCCCAGCAAGCCTTTCCCATCATCATTCCCTAATTTTTACCTGCATTTAACTTTTCCTGCTGCCTCAGCCTGAARCAGCAGCACACAGTGGCCTCCTCACCATCATGGAGAGATCTCCCATTCCCTGAAGCTGGCTGTGGGGCAGGAGGAGGCTGGSAACAGGGGCTCCATTTTTGGGAGAACACCAACCCCCAGCCCATTCCAAGCTCCCAACCCMGCTCTGCTCTGGCACTGGGCAGCCAAAGCTTTGCCAAGGCTTTGCTGGGATAGAAGGGTGGATTTCAAGGACAAAAATTTGTGTAGTAAGAGAGTCTGGAAGAAGAAGATCTGGGATCTGGAGTGAARCATAGCAGGAAGCAAATAACACAGGGCAGGAGCTGGCTCGGGTTGGTCCCTGTTTGGGTTTGGAATAACTTTCCCTGTTTATTTGGGAATTCTAGAAGGAATTCTGGGAGTTGTGTGTGCCTGGCAGCTCCTGGGAATTGCTTGACATTTTTCAGGATCAGCTCCCTGGTAGTGGGTTCCCAGGAGCCTTTTCCTCTGTCTGCATCCACTATTTTTTTTTTCTCCCCAGGATATGGGAGTGTGGGAATCCTGCCCTTATTTCCAAGCCCCCTTTTCCCTCCCAACTCAAGACCCCCAGGCAACACCTGCATGATCACCAAGCTTGGTCTTGTACATATGACTGTGGCTTAACTGGAGGAGAACATGGCAATTTAGGGGAAAAAAAATCTTAATATTTTAAAATAAAAATAGGGAGTGTATTCCAGTACAATCCATGCATTGTAGGAAGGTGTTTTTCCCAATTGTTCTYCATTGTTGCAGGTGTTTTTTCCCAATTTCTTCACCTCAGGAGTTGTCTAGRAAAGCTTTTCCACCCTTGCACTGGGGAAGAGACCACACGAACTGCAGAGTGTTTGGTGTGCTGAGGCTGAAATGGAATCCAGCYCTTCTTCCCAAAGCCATGTCCCTGCAGCCAGCCCTTCCTCATTTCCCTCCAGGAGTGTCCCAGAAGCCACYGTGGCCTGGCTGGTTTCAATCCTGAATTTTTCAGTGGAATTGGCTCCTGTAATTATCTGCCTTGTTGCCAGCCATGTCCACGTGCCCGAGGCTCTCCCACAGTGACAGCCACGGGGTTTTGGCAATATCTGAACACCAAAAGTGAAACTTTGCCCTGTGGCTGGTGGAGAGGAAAGGGAAAGGTTTGGAATTGGGCATGAATTTTGTCAAGGACTGCTCCCAAACTGAGTAGTGGTGGGAAGAAGAGGACAGAGAATCCTCCTGGGAGGCACAGCTCACACCTCTGGCAGCTCTGGGTGAGGAGGAGGAAGATGGCCAAGGATTCAAGGCAGAGTGTGATTCATAAAATCATGGAATGTTTTGAGTTGGAAGAGGTCTTAAAGCTCATTCCAACCTCCTTTCCTGGATTGCTCCATTGTCCCAGGCTGCTCCAAGCCCCAATTCCAACCTGGCCTTGGGCACTGCCAGGGATGCAGGGACAGCCCCAGCTGCTCTGGGCACCCTGTGCCAGGGCCTGCCCACCCTGCCAGGGAACAATTCCTTCCCAACAACCAACTTAATTTCTCCTCTGAAGCCATTCCCCTTTGTTCTGTAATTCCTTGTTCCTGACGATTTGTCCCTCCCTGTGACCCCTTCAGACCCCAGAAGGTTCTGTGAGGTCTCCTCAAACCTTTTCTTCTCCAGGCTGAACAGCCCCAACTTTATTTACTAATATAATATATTTATTCCAAATAAATCCCCATTTGCAATAACATTTGGTGTGTATTTTTTCACTCCTTGGCCTGCTCTCTCATTTACTGTATCAGGTATTCCATCACAATTAATTTAAAAAAATCCCACCACCAAAATTAAAAGTTGTGTTTTGCTGGTTTCTTTTGTGAAATAGGGTTTCTCCTGCCCTTCAAGCAGAAAACTGAACTAAAGTATAGGAGTGAAATGATGATTGCATTAAATCCACCTTGATGAGAAGCCAAGGAATGCTTTGAGTCCCAAAAGGTGAGACTGTGGCATCATCAAGCAGCAGGGCCGACACCTCGGGAGCCTCCCATGGGAAATCCTRTTCTTGCCCAGTCTTGCATGTCTGGGCTTGTTGGTTTTTCTCCTGCTCYTGGAATTTCAGGAAAGAAATGCCCTCTTGTTCCACCAATCCATTCCTGCATCGCTGCCCAACATTCAGGAACAATTTCTCCATGGAAAGAGAGGTCAAACAATGGAACTGGGCTGCCCAGGGAAGAGGTGGGTTCAATATCCTTGGAAGTGTTCCAGAAATGAGTAGATGTGGCCCTTCATGGTTTYGTGGCCCTGGGGGTGGCTGACCAGAGCTTGGATTGGTGATCTTGGAGCTCTTTTCCACCCTTAGTGACTCCATGAGTCCCTGATTGTTGAATTATACTTTTTCWGGCCCAGASATGRGSMA
>JACDOX010000290.1:183811-209902 GCA_014549065.1 Cardinalis cardinalis
ARKKKTKSYTKGCCTATCAGCTTTTTGTTACACTATGTTGGAGATGTCTTAAAGCTAATCATCTAAAATTACTCTTTGTGGYTTTACTACAATGCTTTTTTCATAGTTTTATTTTTTTAAAAGTATCTAGTCTTATTTGCAAGGCTATAGCAAGGTTGATAGCCTTATTAAAGTTGATAGCCTTAGTTGGGGAAAAAAGCAAATTATTTTGTTGCAYACAACAGGACCAAGATTGATGTCCAGAAATGTAGGCAAACATTCATATTTTGGGGAGGGAATCTTGGAAAATAAAGTTTTGCTCCATCTAATATGGATTGGATGCCCAAGGGAAGGACTGGAAAGCTCCCATCCCAATGCTGAGCACCAGCACGAGCCCATCCATCATTCTCCTGGAGCTCCCAGCAGCAGCAGCAGAGTGCAGCATGGATCCTCATCCTGYTCTCCTGCAGAATTTCCAGCCCCAAAAGGTGTCTCCTGCTGAAATCCTGCTGCATTAACTCCTCTGACAAACCCCACAGTGGCTAGATATGGGAAAATCCCTACTCAAGSTTTGCCAGCCAAGCTCCAGCCCTCTCCAATCATTCTCAATTCCAATTTACTGAAAATTGGGATCTGGAGTTAAACACAGCAGGAGACAAATAACACAGAGTGGGAGCTGGCTTGGGTTGATCCCTGTTTTGGTTTGGAATAACCTTCCCTGTTTACTTGGGAATTGTGGAAGGATTTCTGGGGGTTGTGTGTTCCCGGCAGCTCCTGGGAATTGCTTGACATTTTTCAGGATCAGCTCCCTGGAAGTGGGTTCCCAGTTCTGCAGGCTGCACATGGAATATTTAGGGATGCATGGAAACGAGAGTTTATGGATGAACRGATTCTCCCCCAGGATCCTTTCATTAAAGCCTTGATGGGCACCCAAACTGAATCCCAYCATGGAATTTGAGATATCCGGGTCTCAACCCTGTTGGCTGGAGATCCCAGTGGGGAAAGGCTTGGCCACCACCCCAAAACATTTCAGTCCTGCCTGGATGGGTCACGGAGCATCCCAGAAACTCATCCTGTGTTGGCTTCTTGTGCTTTCTCGTGTGAGTTTAGAGGTGTAAGGAGGAGATTTGGGCTTCCCAGAGTGAATCCCAGAATCATGGAGKGGTTTAGGTGGGAAGGGACCTTAAAGCCCATCCCATTCCACCACCCTGCCATGRGCAGGGACACTTGCCACCATCCCAGGMTGCTCCAAGCCCTGTCCAACAGGCACCCCAAGTGTCCTTGGACAATGAAGCCCATGGATTTGATCAAACTCCCAACTCAAAGTACAGGTTCCCTGATATTGAATAGTGAAGGTGGGATGCTGCCTCAGGTAGAGAAAAATCCATGATCTGCTGTCAGAAATACAAATTAAATTCCCAAAGGAGATGTTAAACCCTCAGATCAGTCCCAAGCTTCCAATATTTATGGAGAGGAGCTTAAATGTCCCACCACAACCACCAAAACCTCATTCCCCACAAGATGCCCACTTCTTTATTTATTAATATTTTATTGTGTAATGTGGCCTGAGACATTCACTGCCCTCATATTTCAGGTGGTGCCTTTTTTTTTCCAACCATTCCAGGATTTTTCCTGAGGCTGAACAGCCAGGAAAATATGTTTGGGTTTAGGTTTTTTTTTTGTTTTTGTTCTTCCCATAAATATCCTCTGTGCATGGCTCCTGATGTGATGAAGTGATGGATGTGAAGCTCGTTGGCATTTCCAAAGTCACGCTCCAGATTCCTGCTTCAATCTGACCCCAAACAGATCAGGGGGATGAGCTGAGCTCTGCTCTTAAGCCTCACTCAACTGCTGCTTGAGCTGCTGATCTCATTTATAATTTTGTCACCAATTTCTAAAACTGGAGGAGTTAGTAAATGATGGACAACTTTGAGGAAGGCCAGGAGAAAAGCACATCCAGGACTTTTTAATGCCCAAATTCCCATCACAGCTGCTGCAATTTGTTTGTTCCCAGAGCAAAAAGCACCTGGAAATTTCTGYGTAGAGAATAAATGATGAAAAAAAAACACAGGCAGTCTCCTGGCTGTAATTTAGGCAGTGACCAGCAAAAATAAAAGTTATATTTGAGTAAAGGAACCTGGAAGGGGGAACATGCAGTGGGTCAGGACGGTGCTGGGTGCTGTGAGTAGGAATAAAATGATGTTAATAATAAACAGCTCCACTGCTCTTTTAAATAACTTATTTCTCCAACACATGCAGAAAGTTAAAGTTACAACTCTGTGAAATTTCTGCAGGCTGCCTCATCTGTTTATCATTGACTCCCTGGATGCTCGTGGTAAGAATTCCGGCTTTTGGAATAATGTTTGTGGTAGGTGGTCCCTTCAAAGCTGCTCCCTCACACTCAGCCAGTTTGATTTGCTGGGAGAGACTCTGCTCATGCAAAGTTTTCCTTCAACTGCATCCAGGGCCGTGATGAGCCACTGCAAGAGAAACTACTGTGCTGTGATTCCCCTCTCAAGCCACTCAGGCACTTTGAAGTGGAATTTTTCCTTCATTTTTGGGGCCAGAGAAGTTGTTAAGTTGTTAGGGTTTTTCCACCCCCCCTCCCCCTCCCCTTTCCTCCATTCCCAAGGGAAAAATAAAACATCTACACACATGCTGGTGGTCTATATTTATCAAAATAAAATCTAAATATAGCATTGTTTTTGCACCCATTGCTGGGGCTAACCCAGCCATGAAATAAACCCACTTTCTGCTTTCTAAAATTACATTTTTAAAAAAAGGTTTACAATTATTATGGCCATTATTATGATATCAAGGCAGAAATGCAACTGCTTTCCCTCTSTGTGCTCATCTAAAGGAGGGAGCTTCACATTCTCTTCCATAAACTTTCCACCAAGAAGGGATAAAATTGAAAAAAACAAGGCTGCAAAATAAGAATTTAACCTTTTTTTATAAAGATTAATATAATAAATCAGCATAGTCACTGTCACACCAGCAGACACTGATGTGAGGTGTAGCTGAGCTCACACTGTGGGTGGAAGAGATGAGTGCAAGCACAAAAAATCAGACAAAACCTTTGAAAAATTACCCAATCAGTTTAGAAACCTCTTCCCAATAGTAAAAGGAAAAAGGAACAGTTTGTTTGGGTTAATATTGCACTGCTCTCGAGGCAAAAACTGCCCACAAATAAAACACTTGTGGGGAYTGTTGTGTTTATTTTGCTTTTGTTAAAGTCTAGAAATCTATGAGACTTCAGGCAGTTTGCTAATTCTAAAAGTCCATGAGACTCCAGGCAGTGAATATTCCAAGAGGAGCTAAAAAAGAAGAAGATGGGAAGGAAAAATCCCAAGGTGAAAATGGGCATAAAAAAATGCAAGGGAGAAGATGAGAAGCAAAAATGCCAAAGGAAAACATGGGATAAAAACATGGACAGGGTTTCTCCTGAGTTCTATTTCTCCCACAATTGATGAGCAACTGGAAGAGGCATCACTGGAGAGCAGTGACTCTTTAATTACAAATGGATGGATGCYGTAGGTGATGGATCCAATGTTTTAAATGCAGATTTTTTTAAAAAATATTGCTTCTATATTGATTTCTAAATTATTTTAAAATTGGTTTTCCTTGTCTTTGGTTAAACCCCCCCCAAGAGCCAGCAGCCTGTTCCTGAGCCCCTGTGAGCAGCAGCTCCTTCCCAACTCCTCATCCTGGAAAGGCACTGGCAGGAGAGCTTCAGCTTTCTTGGAGAGCCTTTGTGTGCTCTAGAGAGCCCAGAGATGGAGGCCCTACATCAACCTCTAAATCAGCTCCCAAATTAGCCACTAAATCAGCCTCTAAATCAGCTCCTAAATCAGYCTCTAAATCAGCTCCTAAGTCAGCCCCTAAATCTGGCCTTAAATAAGCCCCTATATCAGGCTCTAAATGAGCCTCTAAATCAGCCCCTAAATCAATATTTAAATAAGCCCCTAAATCTGGCCCTAAATCAGCCCCTAAATTAGCCCCAAATCAACCTCTAAATCAGCCCTAAGTCAACATCTCGATCAGCCCCAAATCAGCCCCTAAATCAGCCCCTAAATCAGGCCCTAAATCAGCTTCTAAATCAACATCTAAATCAGCCCTAAATTTGGCCCTAAATCAGCCTCTTAATCAGGCCCTAAATCAGCTTCTAAATCAACATATAACTAAACCTCTAAATCAAGCCCCAAATCAGCCTCTAAATCAACCCCTAAATCAAGCCCTAAATCAGCCCCTAAATCAACCTCTAAATCATCCCTAAATCAAGCCCTAAATCTGGCCCTAAATCAGGCCCTAAATCTGGCCCTAAATCAGGCCCTAAATCGACACCTAAATCAACCCCTAAACCAGGGCCTAAATCAGCCTCTAAATCAGCCCCTAAATTAGGCCCTAAATCAGCTTCTAAATCAACTCCTAAATGAGCCCCTAAATCTGGCCCTAAACCAGCCCCTAAATCAGCCCTAAATGAGTCCCTAAATCAGGCTCTAACTGAGTCCCTAAATCCCCCTCCCTGTGTGACCTCCTGACATGAGCAGCACGCGGGAAGGTGTGGGGTGTGTGTGACAGCCCCACTCAGCAGCTCCCCAGGGAGCTGGGATTTAGGGACTTGACCCCAAAAAATGACATTCGGGCTGTCCCTTCCAGACAAAAAATGGGACCCTGCCCTTCATGGTGTCCTTGCCAGGGGGAGAAGAGGACATTGGGATTATCTGCCCATGGCATGGGGTTGGAATGGGATGAGAGTTTTAAGGTCCCTTCTAGTCCNAGTCAGGCTTTAAATCAACCTCTAAATCACCCCTAAATCAAGCCCTAAATCTGGCCCTAAATCAGGCCCTAAATCAGCCCCTAAATCAGCTTCTAAATCAGTCCCTAAATCAGGCCCTAAATCCACATCTAAATCAGGCCCTAAATCTGGCCCTAAATCACGCCCTAAATCAGCCCCTAAATCAGCTTCTAAATCAGTCCCTAAATCAGGCCCTAAATCCACATCTAAATCAGGCCCTAAATCTGGCCCTAAATCAGCGTGTAAATCAGGCCCAAAATCAGCTCCTAAATCAGGCCCTAAATCAACACCTAAATCAACCCCTAAACCAGGGCCTAAATCAACCTCTAAATCAGCCCCTAAATTAGGCCCTAAATCAGCTTCTAAATCAACTCTTAAATGAGCCCCTAAATCTGGCCCTAAACCAGCCCCTAAATGAGCCCCTAAATCTGGCCCTAAACCAGCCCCTAAATCAGCCCTAAATGAGGCCCTAAATCTGGCCCTAAATCAGCCCTAAATGAGCCCCTAAATGAGCCCCTAAATGAGCCCCTAAATCCCCCCTCCGCGTGTGACCTCCTGACACGAGCAGCACGCGGGAAGATGTGGGGTGTGTGTGACAGCCCCACTCAGCAGCTCCCCAGGCAGCTGGGATTTAGGGACTTGACCCCAAAAAATGACATTCGGGCTGTCCCTTCCAGACAAAAAATGGGACCCTGCCCTTCATGGTGTCCTTGCCAGGGGGAGAAGAGGACATTGGGATTATCTGCCCATGGCAGGGGGCTGGAATGGGATAAGAGCTTTAAGGTCCCTTCTAGTCCAAATCATTCTGTGGTTCTGTAGTTATAAAGTCCTCTGTGATTATGAAATTCTGTATTATTCTAATTAAATCTCATTATTCTCAAGGTTTTAATTTCAAATTCCCTGCTCCTGGCAGTTGGAATTCACGCTGATTTTTGCATCCTCCAGCTGGCAGCAGATGGAGAATTCCTTGAGAGCAGCACTTGATGATGGGCAAGGCTGGGAGCAATGCTGGGGTGGTGTGGCTACTCCAAATATTAAATTTTTCTATAATTTTACCATAAATTTTACTTCTTTCCCTTTTAAAACCATGTTGCTTTCCCCCCTGCTGCAKCCCCCACATCCCTCCTCCCTGGCACCCAAATTTGTGAGCTCTTTCCCAGCAATTTTGGTCTGGAAAGAAAGCAGGAGAAGGAGAAAAAATTAGGAAATTCTTCCCTGTAGATCCATTCCTTGTGGAAAAGCTRCTCTGTGTCCTGGGATTGCTTTCAGTTGAACCACAGGCTGAAATTACATTGTTCAAACTGTTCAGAAAAGTGATAGAAAAACAAACCTCAGTTTCTTGTTGGCTCTGTTTAAGTTTTGGCTGTGCTTCCATTGGGCAGCTATGGGTGAAAAAAACCATTTTTTTTTCCCAAATGGGAAAAATCCTTGTGTTTAAAACCAGCAGTGGGCAGAAAACATTTCTGGGGTGTGGGTGAACCTCCATGTGGACACTCAGCTCCCATTTCCAGCAAAACTCCTGGAGGAGAATCCCCTTTATCCATTGGGAATGGTTTCTCAAGGCCAGATATGTTCCTCTGAAGTTCCTTTCCAGGCAGCAGCTGTCCAGCATCCTTATCCCATAGACAGCACCTGAGTGGGGTGGGCTTTTCCTTGTCCTGGGCATGGGGAATTGGCACATTTGGGGTGGATGTCCCCCCCAGGCAGGTCCCCACCCCAGTGCCATGCTGGCCTTTCCTGCTCGGATGTTAATGGGATAACGCTGCCGAGGGCTTTGAAGATGAAGGAGCAGCCTGGACAAACAGGGCCAGATAAACACAGGCTTCATCTCYDAGAGGAACCATGCCCAGAGTGCTCCCAACTATTTTTCCCAGTGTCTCCACACACTGGAGGAARCYCAGGTCACYGCTGAGCTCTCCTTCCCCCCTTCCCAAGGCAATCCATCCCATTTGATGCATCCCTGCAGGATGCTGCTGGGAGMACACACGGGTTAATTGAGCAGCATTAACCCAAGTCAAACTATAACCCGCTGGGTAAACATTTCCCTATTGTTTCTGGGGATTACCGTGCTGGGAAGTCATTAATAACCTGGAAGTACATTCCATTTATCTTTGTTTATTAGCTGCTTTTGGCAGACTCCAGGAGCGTCCCCCTGCTCTGACATCAGCCCAGCTCCAGCCCCTGTAAAGTCAACAATCTGATTTGGTCATTAATCTCCCACTTCAAAAGGGCAGGCAGGAGGTGCAGGAGGAAGATCTCACATCTGCTCTTCCACTTGCTGCTTTGCCGGGGCTGGCTCCAGATAAAAGCCTGGTCTAGGATCCCCCTGCACTGCCTGACCTCACCAGCATCCCCAAAAACCCTTCAGGAATTCATTTCACCCCTCATTTGCACCTCCAGGCAAAGGGGAAGTAGTTCCTCATGTAGTTCCTGGAGGTGTGGACTGTCTCCTGAGGAACAAGACCTGGAGATGTTCCACACCTCCAGGAACATGAGGTGACCAAACCCCATCCCTAGAACCCCAGTAGGTACTTCCAAGGATACACCCAGCTCATTTTTGACCTAAAGACAATGAACCTCGCTCCAAATTCCAGGGTCCTGGTGGCTCCAGAGCCCACCACTGAATCCAYGGCTGCAGAGGAAGCCCAAGCTCACTGCAGACCTGCCAGGACCTCAGAGGGGAAGGTCCACCAAGCAAAAAGGCATCACCTCCTCCAGTTCAGTGTGCAGTCATTCCTACATCCCTTCTCCAGCCTTTTGAATAGATCTGAATCCAAAATTCCACCAGACTTGCTGGAGGAACCAATCAGAGTTAGAAAACCCACTGGATTTGCTGGAGGAACAAATCAGAGTTAGAAAATCCACCAGACTTGCTGAAGGAACAATTTGGCATGTTGGAAGTGCTTAACCCCCTTATTATTTTGGGAGGGAGGAAAACACTGGTAAAACAATTTATTCTTCATTAATTACATTTTTTTTCCTGCTGCCACACATCCAGGACAGGAGTTACTGCAAGGAGGGAAGCAGGAGAAGGCCATGAGTGAAGAATTCCTTGTGGTTAAAGGCACCTTGGAGACACCATTGCCAAAGCAAACCCAGAATTGTTTTTCCTGGGCAGGGTTTGCTCCTCGTGCTCCAAATGTTTGCTTCCCAAATCATTTCTTCAAACCACAAATGCAAAATTTTCCCTTCCACATCCAGAGCCTTTCACTTGCCCTGGGAAAGTCCTCAGCTTCTCTTCCGTGGGAAAACCTTCATTAAAGTGAAARTTTTGTTAAAATTCATTAAAATATAATGAAATTTCCTGATTTTACCAGGGTATTAATTTGTTTTACTTCTGTGGGTAAAAAGGAAGATGACAGCCTCTCTTCTATATCGCCTACAAGGACACTTGCTTTCATGTGTCATTTTWAAAGAGAGGGATTTTATTTTATTTTATTTTATTTTATTTTATTTTATTTTATTTTATTTTATTTTATTTTATTTTATTTTATTTTATTTTATTTTATTTTATTTTATTTTATTCATTTCATTTCATTTCATTTCATTTCATTTCATTTCATTTCATTTCATTTTTTTATTTTTGAATTTTATTTTATGCTTCCCAGCCCTCCAGGAGAGGTGATGTAAGGATGGGTGGGTGGGATGAGATCGCTCTTTCCTCTCCTCTTGTTCCTGCTTTTTCCCTGGATGCTCTCCTGATATTGGAGATTAGATCCCAACCCCTCCAGGCAAGGAGGAACTTCAACGTGCATCTCCCACATCCTAAAGGGATGCTTTAATCGCTGTGATGCTGCATCAGGAGAGGGACGGAGAGGGAAGATAGGACCTTTTATTTTGCTTTCCTTAGGGCAAAACCCAGCAGCGGTTTCAAGACCTCCTGAGCCCTCCAGGTGACGAAACTGCCTGAAAAGACACCTTGATTTCCCTGGACTTTGCAAAATTTTCTGGCTTCATCTATTCCTCTCCACATCCCCTGTCATGGACCTGGYGGTGTGGTCGAGGAAGATCCAACTCCCCAAAATTCCCTGGAAGTATCCAAGGCCAGGTTGGGTGGGCTCGGAGCACTCTGGGATAATGGAGTGTTCCTGCCCATGGCAGGGGTGGGACGAGATGGCATTTGAGGTCCCTTCCATCCCAAACCACCCTGGGGTTCTATTATCATTAATTTAATATACAAATACAAATAAATGTATCAGATATCTAGAAATGTTTATAATATGTCACAATCTTTGAGTGATTTCTGATGTCACTTTGCGTTACCTGAAGCTGCTCTAKGTGACACTGTGCTGTTGCTCATGAGGGTGTGCTCCACTGCATGTCCAAGGAGAAATTAAAACGCTGCTTTAATTAAAAATAATTTAATTTGATCGTGTAAATGATCACTGCACACAGACCTGCCTTGGTGTGTTCTACAAAACAAACCTCCGGGGCTTTGGAGGGCATTTTTGGGGAATCCCAAGAAATATCCCTTCCATCATGGTTGATATTATAGCTCAATATTAAAAATTCTTAAAAATGATGAATGCATTTGTGCTCACAAGCCTTGGGATAGTTTTCCTGCTTTTATTAGAAACTCAGGCAATGGGGAAAAAAGAAAGAAAAAAAAAATMAAATTGCTGSGTGTCRTCTCCATCCTGTCCGAGCAAACATTCCCTCTCCGGGAYGGTTTTTTGGGAGATGCCCGGGGGCAGCACGCGGAGCCTCCCAGGGCGGTAGTTTAACCATTAAGCCGAGCTTAAGGCTCGGTGCCTAAGGTGAGGGCACGAAGAAAGGAACGCCAGGGCTTTGATCTGGGCCAGGTGTTAATTTGGGAGATTTGGGAGCTGTTAGGAAGCCGGGGCAGCGCATCCCGAGGGTTTATCAGGACTGGGATTAGTTAGGCTGAGGACAAACAACCTYTGCCGGGACAAACAGGGCAGCTGCCACATGAAAGTGCCACCAAGAGGTGGCCGTCCCTTAATGGGGGCACTGGTTTTAATGGGGACTTTCATCTCGGCGCTCCTGAAAGCAACGGGAGATGGAAAAAACAGGAGGAAAAAGCGGATTTGGAGCCGGGAGAAATCACCTGCTGCTCGGGCAAACACCGGGGATGGGCCCTTGGGGCTGTGCTGGGGGATAAAATGAAGAGTTTATTTCCAAAGGGTGGCAGCAAGGGAAGGAAAAAAAAAATAAGAGAAGTAGAGGTGATTTTCCAAAGATCTATTTATCCAAATCCCAGATTCTCCAATAGATGCAGCTCCCTCTCCTACACACCTGACTCATTCTACCCTTGAAGACCTCTGTGGTTGCATCCACCACTACCAAACCTTGAAAATGTCACGACATACAAACTGCATCCAAGAATTTCACTTTTAAACAAATGCCCTGTTTGTTTAAGAGGTTGTGGGATGTCATTTTCACAATGAAGGAAAATGCTGGTCCCTGAGGGCAGGATTAATATTGGAATCTGTGAGCTTAACACCTCATAGTTTGTCTCCCTGACATGATTTTAAACAACAGACCTTCAATTAAAGGAAAAAAGATGACTTGAAAATCCTTTAAAAATCAGCATAACCCATATTTCACCTTTCTTGTGTTGATGACAAAAGTAAGAACCCACAGAATCACTGCTGGTTGCACATTTTCAATCAAACAATATCCAAATAATAAATACTGAGGAGGAAATCTCTTAGTCACTATTTTGAAGAAGTTACCACTGAAGACCTGACATCCACATTTTGTTGCTTATGGAAA
The DNA here is from genome assembly GCA_014549065.1 of Cardinalis cardinalis. Taxonomy (NCBI): domain Eukaryota; kingdom Metazoa; phylum Chordata; class Aves; order Passeriformes; family Cardinalidae; genus Cardinalis; species Cardinalis cardinalis. The sequence goes on from JACDOX010000290.1 coordinate 194,325, forward strand.
CATCCGTAAGGCACAAAATCTCTTGAAGCCCAAAGATTTCTCCAGCTGAACCCCGATAATTTTTTGTTTTCCTTCAGCACCAACCATTTTACCCCCATCCCACACCACTGGATTGCGACAGGCTGGGAGTGGGAGAAGCAGCACTGTGAATGTGACACTTCCCAAAGGTGTCGCAGATAAGGTGGGGGGTGCTGGTGCCTCCCAGTGCCACCTGGGCTGGGAAGGAGCACCTCTGCCCTCTCCTGGGGCAGCACAGCCTGGCCTGGCCTCCACAAGGGTTTCAACCCCCCTGGGCATTCACAACCACCCCTCGAGGTGGTTTGAGCAGTACAGAAGCTACAAAGATGTGGAAATGAGATGGTGCAGCTCCAAACCCRGGCACTGAACCTCAGCAGGGCTTGGGACTCACTGCCTTTGTCAGGGGGGATTCCAAGAAGGGGATTTGGGGCAATTTGGAAGCCCCTCTAAACCAGCACATCCCTTCCCTTTGGCTCATCCTCATCTCGCTCTCACTTGTGGTCCAGGCTCCCTTCTTTTATTTTCCTGGCTGCCTCTAATTCGTGGCCATCCAGCAACCGCTGCTCGAGGCCTGCTGGGCTTGGTCCCCTGGACAGAAACTGCTCCCTGTCACCACAACCATCCCAGGAAAATCAGGATGGGGATGGAATATTTGCCCTCWGATTGTTTAACAGCATCTGAGAATTCCAGCAATTCCCATGAGACCCCGAGGAATGCGGAGCCAGARGAGGAAGAGCCCTGTGCCAGAACCGACTCCTTTTCATTTCTTTTGGGCTGTGGAGAGTGGAGCCAAGGAAGAGCTGGGATTAAGAAGCCCATGGTGGTTTTAATTAGCTGCAAGCCTGGAATGTGGGGGCTGATTGTATTTGTTTAATGAGGAATAAATTTGGAATGGTGTGGGTGGGTGCAGGAGATGATCCAGGAGCCTCTAATAATGCACGGGGAATATAAAGAATGTCCCTGCATCATGGTCACATCCCTGCTGGGCTCTTCCTAAGGGATATCTCTCTGTGGAAGGCTTGGGACTGGCTCCTTGGGCTTGTTCCCAGTGTGCCAGGGRAGATTTAGTGGAAGGCAGCCCTGGCTGTGGCTGTGGAGTCACACCTGGAGCAGGATCAGGTGCTTTGCCTGGAGAGATTCTCCACAAAGCTCTTGGGCCAGAAGCAGGGAATGGGATAACCGTGGCACAAGCAGCCCTCAGGGAAAGAAATAGGTCCTGGGAACACCCTCCTTCCATATGCCAGCTGCTCCCTGCTGGTCAGCACAAGGCTCCTAACTCAAAGGACCATAAGTCCTGGCTTTTTGGTGGTTTGGATCCCAAATTAGTGTGAGCAGGAAGGGTTCTGCCCATCTCTCACTGTTGCTACAGAGGAGGCCAAAGCCCAGGCAGCCAAGAGCAAAGGATGGGAACATCTGGGCTCAGTCCATACCTGTTTCCAGGTATCTGGGGTGTGATCAGCAGTAATCAAACCTTCTTTTGAGCTGTCCCAGGGGACCAGTCCCTCCCTGCCGTGTGGAGCACAGTTAGGTTGTGTCCCTTGCCCTCAGATCACCATGGAGAGTGGATAATGGCTTGGTTTAAGGATGTGTCAGAGCTGAGACGCTGGCCTAGGGTGTTTCTAGGGTCTGCTGGAGGTGGTGGAAGCTTTCTGTGTGGTTGTACTGCAGCTAATGAGTGGTTGGTCAGTGGGGGAATACACCCAGGGTGGAATCCTACACCTGGAATTTCAGCAGGAGGAGCAACAGCAACCTTGCTGGTCATGCTGCCCTCTCTGCCCGGCTGCTCTGACCTGGAACACCTCAAACCCCTTGGACACATCAGTGAGGAGGCAGGGTTTGCATGACTTGACTGGGAGCCACCTCCAAAGTGTTCCTGGCACAGCTCYGATGCAAAAAGCCACGATGGAGAGTCATGAAAACACCCTGGAAACATGCTGTGTGGGAATTGAAGCGCACAAGCACTTTGAACTGGAATAAAATTTGCTGAAATATGTCCAGAGATGGATAATGGAGCTGGGGAAGGGGCTGGAGCCCCAGGAGGGGCTGAGGGAGCTGGCAAGGGGCTSAGCCTGGAGCAAAGGAGGCTCAGGGGGGMCCTTGTGGCTCTGCRCAACTCCCTGCCAGGAGCTGCAGTAAGGCAGGGATCAGYCTCTTCTCCCAGGGAACAGACTGMGAAGGAAACAGCCTCAGGAAGTGCCAGAGGAGGTTCAGATTAGATATTATGGAAAATTTCCTCACCAAAAGGATTGTSAAGCAGTGGAATGGGCTGCTCATGGTGTCACCATCCCTGGAAGTGTCCAAAAGGGTGGGGTGTGGCACTGGGGACATGATTCAGTGGTGCTGAGTGAGCAGATGGACTCAATGATCTCAAGGGCCCTTTCCAACATTAAATGCTGCGTGAAAATGTTTTTCCCACACAAATGCACACCAGGTTTAGGGCAAGTTTCTAAAGCTTGGTTACTGACAGGAGGTTCTTTTACCCACCATAGGACACAGCTACAGTTTGCATAAAATAGACCTAAAACCTTGACTTCCTTCTTCCCACCCCAGCCTGTTCTATCCCCAAACCCACAGGGCATCCACATGGAGATGATGCCTTAAGTTTCAGCTTTTTCATTTTTCAGATTCTGTGCGGCTAGAGTGTGCAGTTCTGAGCTTCACAYTGAGGGATGGTGAGCTCTCTGCAAAGGGCAGGGAGACAAAACAATTCCTTCTCCAGCTGGGGACCAAGGACAAATGATCCAAATCTCAGGCCCAAGAGCACAAACAACGTGGGCTGAAGAGATAAAAACAAGCAGGAAGGGACTGCATGGGCTAAAGCTGTAACTGGACAATGAACTCCAATATGCACATGGAACAGAACTTATAAAAGTGACAGACCCCATGACTGGGTGTCCATTTTKYRCCCATTTTGGTTCACCTTGGGTGCAGCCCTGGCTGGGCTCTTGTGCTGCCCAGGTGGATCCATGGAGGAGATCCTTTTAATAAATCCCTGCTTTATTCTTTAACTCTGTTCTAGGTCAGTCTTCTCAAGGCTTCAGAGAAACTGCAGTTCCTGTGACCAGGAATGATCCAAGCTCCCTACCAGGACTTGCTGCTGTCATCAGCATGGGGATGACAGCAACAAGTCCTGGTAGGGAGCTTGGACCATTCCTGGTCACAGGAGCTGCAGTTTCCAGTAGGATGGGAGCTTGGATCACCAGATTTTCACCTGGAAGATGAAAATCCCCACTGCAAATCCCCAGTGTGCCCCATCCTTGCTGAGGTGACCCCACGGATTCCTCTCAGTGCTGCACACTGAGGAGCTCGGAGCAACCAAAGGCCCCATCTTGCTGGAAGATGCAAAACTGTGCTTGCACCTCCAGCATCCCTTCCCTGCCTCTCTCTGGGCTGATGTGAGCCCCCAGGCTGCAGCCCCAGCCGCGGGGAGGGAGCTGCTCCTTTATTACCCTTTTCCTTTCTGGCGCAGCAGCCGAGGCCAAGGCGGAGCGGCGTCCACGGCYGGGCCGCTGTGGGAGCGCCGGCATCTGGAGCTGCAGCTCCTGGCGTCCTTTGAGGAGCACAGCCAGGCAGCTGCCGAGCACATGGCAGCAGGGAAGGAGCTGCTTCTTGCTTCCAGGGATGCTCTGAGGAAGCCTCGCAGCCTCAGCAGCTCCCTCCTGGCTGGGGCGGCTTCCTGGAGCCTCTGGGAGCCGCAAGTTCAGGGAGAGGAGAGSAGGCAGCTCCCAGGCCGAGGGTGAACCTCTTGGGAGAGTTGTGTTGTCTTTAAAAGTCACTGAAAGAGATGGGGGTGTTTAGGTATGGGGGTTGTGAGCCAAGGWGTTCCAGCATCACGGACTCAAAGCATGGTTTAGGCTGGAAGTGGCCATCCAGTGCCACCCCTGCCATGAGCAGGGACACCTGCCACTGTCCCAGGCTGCTCCAAGCCCTGTCCAACCTGGCCTTGGRCAMTKCCAGCTGCTCTGGGCACCCTGTGCCAGAGCCTCCCCACCCTCCCAGGGAGCAATTCCTTCCCAATATCCCATCTAACCCTGCCCTCTGTCAGTCTGAACCCATTCYCCCTTGTCCTGGCACTATATTCCCAGATAAAAAGTCCCTCTCCGTCTCTTTTCTAGGCCTCCTTCAGGTACTGAAAGCCTCCTAGGAAATAACCCAGCAGCTTCTGACTGTTTGCTGCCAGTTGGGAGACCTGCACTAGTGAACCTCCATTTGCTGGCTGTTCACAACATTTTTGTTCCTTCACCCCCTGCATTTTCTCCTTACAGCTTGGGACATTTTTTTGGCTCATAAAGAGTTTGGTCCCAAGGAAAAGTCAAGATCTTTCTGGAGAAGGAATTATGATGCAGCATAAAAATGATCTCTTCCTATCTCTTCCYGATTTAGGGCAGGAGGCCACCCCTGTTCCCCAAAACAGCATCCAGAGATGTGTCACATCCTCCATCCACTCCCTCCCACCAGGCACAAATTAAATTCTTCCTCTGGGAGAAGCTCTGGAGTGGGGAATTCTGGTGGAAAAGCAAGGTGTGCTTAGAGGGAGGTTTGGATTTGCTGAGGTTTGATCTTTGCRTGTTTAGCAGGGCTGGGAACACATTAATGTGCATTTTCCCCTTTCCTTAGCCATTTTCCCCTGCCTCTCGCTTGGGAAGTGGAGCAGGACATGCACAGAAACTCCCTGTTTTCCTCCCAGTGTGCCCACACTCATCGGGGATTCCCCAGAATTTACACCAGCCTCCAGCCCTGCACAGGGCCAGCACGGCCCAGCTTTGGGATGATGGGGAAAACATCACCTCTGACTCTGCACCCTGCCAAGGGACAAGTGGAACTCATCCATGTTTTCCCTGGGGGCAAAGCTGTGTTTTCCCTGGGGAAAAAGCCATTTTCCCCCTGGGAGCAGCRGGGAAATTGTGCAGAGCACAGCTAAGCCTGCGCGGCAGCCACTGCAGGATGTGGGGTTTGCTCTGCCAAGAAAAATTAAATAATAAATAGGAGGAGGGAAAGCCTGCAGCCTGCTCTCACTTTCACTGATTTAATTCCAATGGTGCTAATTTTGGGAACGCCAGCCCTGCCTTGCACGAGTTCCTCACCCTCACTGAATGGCAGACAGCGCTGTGTTCTGCTGCCCTTCCACCTTTCCCCTATGGACTGGGGGGGAAAACAACACCCCCATTCCCAAATTTTTAACACCCCAAGCCAGAGGAGTTTGGGAGAAGTGCTAGAATGGATGTAAACAGGGAATTACACCCTTCCAGCTGCACGTGGGGTTATAATTACCCGGGAATGCAGCTCGGCCGCTGGTGCATCAGATGCGCCACGCTGTCGCCAAATTTGCAGATGTTCAGCCTTACTTTTATTAAGCATGACAATGCCCAGCAGGATCTATTTTCCCTGATTATCCTCAAATGGAGAGGAATATTAAAAGGCAGGATAATTAAAAATAGATGCCTAAACAAAAGGATGTGTCTACAATTCTTTTTCGTAGCGCTTTGAAATAGTTTGAATTTCTCGGCTGGCTCATGTGTACAGGGAAGCCAAAGGATGTCTTAAATTCAGACATATGTCTTCATTCTGTTTAATGTGCCAGAACAAAAACAGAGCTCGAGACCACCATGAATTGATTTGGAAGCGACGGCTCCTCATCCCTCTCTGCCAGACTCCGGGGCAGATTTTGCAGTGAGGATATAATAGCTTCCTACTAGATAAAGGGGGGAAAAAAAAGAGGGAAAAAGAGCCTGTCTGCTGAATTTGGTGTTGGGGATGTTGCATGGGGAGTGTCCCCAGAAATAAACTCTGTATTATTTTTTTATCATATTTTTAATATGAATTGATTTGGAGCGATGGCTCCTCATCCCGCTCTGCCAGACTCCAGGGCAGATTTTGCAGTGAGGATATAATAGCTCCCTACAAGATAAGGGGGGGAAAAAAGAGGGAAAAGGAGCATATCTGCTGAATTTGGTGTTGGGGWTGTTGCATGGGGAGTGTCCCCAGAAATAAACTCTGTATTATTTTTTAAAGCCCAAGTGCAGGGGTGTTTTCCAGGAAGGTTTTGAAAGAAGGATTTCCTTAAATCCCTCTGATATTTAAGGCAGACTTTGAAATAAGCATCCTGCCTTGGGTTTCTTTGAAGGATGAGGATTCAAGGAGAGCAAACAACCTGATTTGGAGGAGATCCAGCCTGTCAGATGGCAAATTAAGGGTGCCCAGAGAAGCTGTGGCTGCCTTATTCCCTGGAAGAGTCGAAGACCAGGCTGAGGCTGGATGGGACTTGGAGCAGCCTGGGATAGTGGAAGGAGGTGGAATGGGATGAGCTTTAAGGTCCCCTCAAATCCAAACTCTGCCATGATTCTGTGATTCTGACATAGCTCAACTGAGAGCTGGAAAATTCAGGAATTAGTCAATTCCTCAGGCCAGGAAATGTATCTTACACACCAAAGAAGGCAAAAGGCACAGGTTAAACTTTCCAAATGTGCACAGCTTCAGGATGAAGTAGAGAGAGGCACAGGGTGAGGGGCTGGGAGCGACCAGTCTAAGTTGGGAGTGGTGCCCTCAGACCCAGAGACACGGCAGGGACAGCTGGGAAGATGAGGAATGAGGSTCCAGAGGATGGGATCTGGGAAAGCTGTGGCTCAGTGGGTGGTGCTGGTGCTGCCTGTGGAGGGAGAGGCAAAGCTCTGCCTCATGTGAATCCACCTCCACCCAAAAACAGCCACCCCCATCCAAACCCAAAGCCAAGAATTCAACCTCTGCTCCATCTCTATATATTCCCCAATGTCTGGACACCAAGCCACGACTTTTAACTGGATCTTTTGGGGCTAGGAGGGAAGGAACTTGAGAGAGTGAGGAGGAAAAACCCAAATCCCAATGCCATTGATCCAGCACAGCCTTGCAGGCATTGGGGGTGCCTGGCAGCATCCCGAAGATTAGGCTGGAATGGGCCAAGCTCAGCCATCATTTCCTGGGCTGTAGGATAGGATGGTTTCCTGGGAAGAGATTGGAACTATGATTTTACTCCCAAATGCAGCTTTGCAAAACCAGACAAAGATTTGCAAATCTTTGTTCGAGTTTCAGGTTCTTTTTTCATCCAATTTTGTGTAGATGAGCCGATGTGTCCCATGGTTCCTTCACCCCAGGGAAGCTGAGGGATTTAGCACAGGCTGCAAAAAGTTAAAAAATGCTCAAAAATTACAGCATCTTGGTGTCTAAAGCTGAACCCCAAACACTGATCTGGAAAATCCCAAGCCTCCTGCCTGATCTAAAGGGATCTTGGCTGTGGTCTGAAATCCCTCCAGACACCAGGGCTTAGGCTCAGGGTCTGTATTTCATCCAGAAACTGATGGCAAACATTCCAGGAGCCCCAGGGAAGGGACTGGGATGATCCTGTCTCCCAAAACTACCCCAGAATTGCCAAATTTAGCCAAGCACTTGACTTGCTTTCCACTGTCATCTGCAAAGTAKGTTTTATGTGCTGGGTTTTAGGCAGGGGAGCTTTCCACAGAGACAAAACTTGGGCAAGTGGTGGCAGAGGCAGCAGTGCAGCCTCAAATCCCAGTTTTTGCTTTGGAAGTGCCCAGTGCTGTCCCCCCTGGAGGACACCAGTGCCTGTGGGCTGTGTTTCCTGGCTGTGTTTCAATCTGGAGGAGTGCAGCAGCTCCCATATCAGTGGGGTTGTATTAATCTCAGTTTGTGGTTGCCAGTGTTTTCAAGAATCCTACAAAACATCMCAGCAGCAATGGGAATTAAAAGCAGTTTAATGACTTCCCGCTGGCTGGGAATGTCCAGGCTCCTGCCGACTCCTTGGGCTGGGGATGCCCAAAAATGGATTTGCAAATGCATCCACTGTTTGTTTTCTCTCTTCTCCCCACACAGAAATAACCTCTGCTCACCCTTGCAGATGCTTTGGGGCCATTGCAGGATCCCATAAAAGCAGGAAGGGAGGTTTGGGAGGCAGGGAATTGCCAGGAAGGTGATGCTSTTCCTGAGAGGAGAGCAGCACCAGCAGCACCAACTGGAAATGTTCCTGCTTCTCCCATGGCAGGGTTGATCAGGGTCCCCCCCACCACAGGAACAGAGGAAGTGAGGAGAACAAAAAATGAGTTATTTCAGGAGGAATTATAGATTAAGGAGCTGGATATCCTCTCTATAAATCTCATTRAAACACAAGTTCTGTCTTCCCAACACTGCTTTCACTCCGAGCAATTTCCTGGGATCATAAAGGGCTTCTCCAAAACGCTCCCAGGATCTTCTGGATGGAGGTGCTGGGGTTCATGGAATTATCCCTGCCCTCTCCCATGCCTGGTGATGCCCTGGGAGTGCAGAGGTGGGTCCAGACTCTCACAAATGGTCCCTGACCCTCTGGGACACCTCAGTCCCAAAGGTGTCCTTGAAGGGCCAGGTGAGCACAAAGTGCTGGTTAWCAAACCCTGGTTAAAACTCAATTTTCAGATCTCCTTTTAGGATCTCTGGCTCCTCATTATCGAGGTTTGGAGGGCTGTTCTYTCCACCTCCCCCTTGTGCTTCTTGCGACCAAGAAATAAATAAATTGTAAATAAACTGGGTAAGACTGTCCCAAAGTGTCAGGGATGGGGGTCATCTTCCCACCCCCACCTTCACCTCACAGGACCCAGCAGCCCCCTCAGACCAGTCCTGTTTGGCACAAAGAAAAATATCCATGGATTTCCTATACAATTTTTAGTCACTCTGTTTGTACACACTCAATAAAAGAGATCAAGGAGAGAAAATAACCCCCAACCCAAACCAACCACAGCCCTTCAAGCTTTGTTTTCTCCCACACTCGTTAAGTGCTAAACCAACATCTGGATGCTCTATAAATGTGTTCTTTAAGGAGAGAGAGTGTTTATTTGCAGTGTCCTCRTCCCTGTGGCAGAGGGGCTTTGTGACGTGGGGCTCAGTGGCAGCTCCTTGCATTGAAGTGACTCTTTTGTAGTCTCAGTGTCTGTGCCACTGCCAGGGCCAGCAATCACCACATTAAAAATGCTTGTCAGCCTCATTAAGGGGCTCTGCCTTGCAGCATCCGGCRGGGAGCTCACTTGGAGCCTGATTTAAAGGCAGGATTGCCTTGCTCAGACAGGGRGAGAGCCTGTGGGATCACCAACACTGCTGTCCCTCTCCCTTTCCCTTCAGTGGCCAGCATGGATTTGCTCCACGAGGAGGGAGAGATGTTTGAGGCATTTCTGACTCAGTGATGGGGGTGAAATGATGTGGCTGCTCCAGGAGTGGCCAGCATGCTGCAGGGTTGGGCTTTGGGCTCTTTGTCACAATGTGGTGGTATCTCTGTGGGGACCGTCACATCTCATCACCGGTGTGGGATGAGGAGATGAAGAGCATGGACCTGCAGGGGGCATGTGGGTTTATGTCCTCCAAGAAGATCTGGGAAAACCCTGGAGACTTGAGACAGTAATTCATGTTCAGACACAGGTGTCTATTATTTCYTATCAGTTAAACAGCCTCACTACTGTGAGTTKGGCAGCTTTTCATTAGAAGGCACAGAATGGCCAACARTCTCTTGGTACAAGGGCTTTTAAGACTGAACTAYCCAATTAAGAACTGACACCTGGATTRTTTTCCCTTTTAACCCRATAACTGATCCCAAAGAGCTGCWATGGGGGCTTTTCTGCCCAATTACAAAATGCCACCCAAACCCATGGAGAAGGAGGAAGAAGCAGCATGAGGAAGAAACCCAGGATGACACCCTGTGCCCTCCATCTTGCTTCCATCCACAACACACTAAAAATCCCAAAACCTCAATTTCTCACCCAGTGGTACMCCTACACCACTCTCTATAATCTATTGCACAATTTTGTGGGTTCCAGTCTATCTTGAAATCCAGGAAAYTTTCTCCATGAATGARGGTCAAAGTCAGTGCTCCCCTGGGGGTCAGAGCACCCCAGAGCAGACASAGAAATATTCCCAATGCYCTGGGTTTCCACATCCTGGAGTTCCTCTGGTTGGTGCCTGGGAGCTGCCAGGCCCATCCTGTGTAAATGCTCCTTCCTGTGGCAGCCATGAAAACTCCTGAAGGATCTCCAAGCTGAAGGCTGAGTGACGGGATCCATGGAGACATTTGTGGAAGCCTGGGCAGTCAGGAGTTCATTCCAGAACYCCAGGATGGTTTGGGTTGGAATGGACCTTAAATCCCATCCCATTCTCCCCCTGCCATGGCAGGGACACCTTCCACTGTCCCAGGCTKCTSCAAGCCCCATCCAGCCTGGCCTTGGGCRCTKYCAGGGATCYAGGGGCAGCCACAGCTGCTCTGGGCGTCCACCTCAAAGGCCCCCAACCCATCTCCAGAAAGATCCAGAASAACAGTCTGCATGGGCTCACTTATTTACAGGAAGAGCAGGAAACCAAATCCCAGGGTGGGGAAAACACCTGTAAGAAGGTACCCCCAAAGCTGGACTACTGCCCCAGGGCCCTGAACACCTGGATTGATGCTGGATCCAGGATGGGTGATCTCCTTTCCTCTCCTTTTTGGTATCTGCTTTTTGTTCTTCCCACTTTTACTCTTTTGTCCTGCTTATTTTCAGAAATTGTGGACAAGAATGACACCAATTTCCATGCTGAGTGTGCAGTCTGTCRATAAAACTTTGTGACTTCTCATTCTTGGCTTTTGCTGTGCTTTTTCAGCCATGGGCATCTACAAATCTTCCCAYAGCCACTAGATAAGTTGTAATCTAACAGCTTCCCTTCCAAGTCCTGCTCGCCTTCATCACCTTTTGGAGGAGGGAAAAGCAAATCTGGGAAATGGAAATTTGAGGCCCATAAGAGAGTTCATTAGAGAGGAAGCAACTGTGATTTTCAAGGCAGGAATTCTCCTGGACATGCTCTAAAACACACYAAGAAGCTCAAGGAAACAGTGAGCAAACATTCCACTTCTCCTGGAATGCTGGACCAACATTTTTCTTCAGGGAACACCAGGACAGAGTRCTGGGAGGACAGGAAATGATTTACACAGATCAAACCAAACCAAATTCCACGGCTGGGAACATGGCTCCAGCTTGGATTTTACATGGAACTGGAAATACATGGCTGGATTTTCCAATAGGGAGTTTCAAACTAATTAAAGCCAYGTCAGCTTTGTTTTACTGGAGCTGGGTGGCAAAGGAAGATCTGGATGGAAACACTGCAGAGGGTTTGCAGGAGATGCTGCTGCTCCTGGTCAGTGATATTTTGTTGAAAACCCTACAGGGGAAGGAAGCAAAGCAATGAGCAGCCTGCCAAATCATGAAAGAGTTGGAAAAGACTCATTTGTTGAAGAAAAGAGTTGGAAAGAAGAGTTGAAAGCAGCAGTTTTTTTTCCTGGCTTTTCATGTAAAGGTGGCACTTGTAGAATAAGCACAATTTGTCCTGTAAATAACAATTATAAAAAAATAACTCCTCTTTAATTAGTCCTAGGCCATGGGAAGAAGTTGCAAAGCGTCATGACCTCATGCTTTTAATTATCTACTGCCTACGCCATTTCCAAGCTTTGGTGAGAAATTAGGAAAGGGAGGAATTTTGCGTGATTGGATTTTATTTTGCTTGTTTGCCTCTCATTCCGCCCCCCAACATATGGGAAAGAGCAGAATTCTGCAATACCACTCTCATGTAATAGAGAGAGGCCTGGCTACAGCCAGATGTGCTGCAGGAAGAGATTTCAGTGCTCTTCTCCCTTGGGATTGAGAATTGGGATTGTTAAATCTGGAGAGGAGAAGCTTTGGGATGACCTTATTGAGGCCTTCCAGGACCTGAAGGAGCTGCAAGAACCATGGAGAGAGATTCCTTGCAAGGGATGGAGGGATGGCTTCCCACTGCCAGAGGGCAGGGCTGGATGGGATATTGGGAATGAGGAATTGTTCCCCGGCAGGGTGGGCAGGCCCTGGCACAGGGTGCCCAGAGCAGCTGGGGCTGCCCCTGCATCCCTGGCAGTGCCCAAGGCCAGGCTGGACAGGGCTTGGAGCAGCCTGGGACAGTGGAAGGTGTCCCTGACATGTGAGGGGTGGAACAAAACAGGCTTTAAGGCCTCTCTAGACTCAAACCATTCCATGATGCCATKGTAATCCTGACTGCCAAGTAGGATTTCCTGCCATTCCCCTTCCCAGCAGCTCTTGGCTCATCTGCAGAGCCAGCACTGAAAGCCCAGGGAATGTGAGCTTGGGTGAGGAGATGGTGAGGCTTGAGCMCGGCTGCTAAAACAGGAATTAAATTAATTAATTATTTAGGGAGCCGCGGTGATGTCACATCTCCCTGTGTGCCCCTCACAGCGTGGTGTGGCTGCTCACAAAGGGGATCCTGAGGAGTTTTCCTTCTCTTTCCAGCAGAAGGTTTGCTCCTGATTATCCCCTGAAGGAAGGGCACAAGTTCCTGGACCACCTCTGGGGGAATCCACAAAATCAGAGGGTTTTGGGAAAGCTGCAAAAGGCAGGTTGCAGAGACAGCAGAACTGTGAATGGAGCTAAGCAGCAGCCATGAGATTGGTCAGCAGAAAAATTATTTTAAAAGTAGAAAAGCAAGGACAAATAGAACAATGGTCTGTGTATTAATGCTTGTTTAGAATAACTCCCTAAGCTGCAGAAAGTTTATCTAGWGAGATATTAGGAAGTTTGAAGCTTAATAATGGAGCTCTGTGCATTGTRTTTTAAGGCTTACAAGCAGGTATTGTATTTGAAATAAGCAAGCAKTGTTTAACCAAAGGTTCCTGTGCTTATAGTGGTTGGATAGAACCACTGTCARTGTGCTTTTGCTTTGTGTGATTGGTCAAASAACTTWTAAAGTGAGTTGTAACATTGAGTTCTTTGTCTGGGATGTGAGCTGSTGGCATCTTCCCATTGTCACAGCCATGTAATGAGAGTGATGCTGGAAAATAAAACAGCTCAAGGCACGTTCCTAGCAGTCCTGTTCCATTTGTGATTTTTACAGAGCCCCCAGCCAGAGATACACCTGGAGCCAATGTCCCTGCCCAGCTCGGCAGGACGAGGTGTCTGGCAGAGGAAAACGAGCCGTGGGTTAATGATTTTCCTCTGCCATGGCCGGGCTGGGGTTTGGCAGGCAGGACAGGAGGGAAGGGAGCCGCTCCCCGGAGAGGATGCGCGTCCCCGGGGATCGGGGATGATGAATGGCTTGCAGAGCCGGCTGGGAAAACAGCGGCGCCTGGGGAAAGCTGTGAATCATCCCCCTGTCTCACTCTGCTTCCACTGCAGTGGCTTCCCCTCTGGAAAAACGTGGCAATTCCTTTGATTTGAGGCGCTGCAAAGAAATGYGTCAGTGCTGGCAGCTCCTGGGACAGGCTGGGAGTGGGGATGAGTCCCCCACCCCRCCGGGGTGGCTGCTCCTTGCAGTGGGGCAGGCTGGGATCATCTCCACTGCTGAATTCCTGTGAAAAAATGTCTTGATCCTTGGTCCAGTTCCGCTGCCTCTCAGATCCTCAAATCACTGATCTTTTTCTGAGCAGGGAAAACAAAAATAAAAAAATCCAGGCTGGACAGGGTTTGGAGAAACCTGGGATAGTGGAAGGTGTCCCATGGCAGGGGAAAATGAAATATGAATAAGCCATTAGGGATATTCTTTTAATTAGGGCATCCACTGATAGTAGCTGCCCCTGGATCCCTGGAAGTGCCCAAGGCCAGGTTGGACKYTGGGGCTTGGAGCAGCCTGGGACAGTGGAAGRTGTCCCTAATAGATTATACATATTTCTTTTTTCCAATTTTCTTTGTGAGATATAACTTCCAGGTACCTGAGCTCCATTTAATGTAGTTGGAATTTAAACAGGATAGTGGATGCACTCCATGYGCTCAGTTTGACTTAGTAACAGAAATCAAAACACAGATCAGTGTTGGAGTTTCACTTAAATTCTGACAAACAAGAGGAATAAACCTGGAGAGAGGATGGAGTGAAAAACATGCCCTTGAGAAGGTGTGGGGGAACTATATATACAGAGGTCAATAAATAGAGCTCCTGTTTGGGCTCTGTCAGAGCTGTCCTGAGCTCCCCAGGGCAGCAAAATATGTTGGTTTTGTGTAACCCCTTGGACAACAACAATATGATCTGAAATGGTGGTGAAATGCACTTTTCTGCCCTAAATTAGCAGGCAAACTTTGTGAACCCAAACCGGGCTTTGCCAAAGTCACAAAACCTCAAACACCTCAGACCTGAGCTGCAGGACCACTGAAGGGGCTCTTTGATGGTGCAGCCTAAGCCCAAGKTCTGGGAGGGTATTAGAAAAGTGAATTTTTATTGAATATATCAGGGGCAGAGAATCAGTGGGAATTTTTGGTGCTCTCCATTAACTATGAAGTTCCAGAGAGAGTCCAGCAGAGCACTGGGTTGTTGAAAGAGTTTTGGCTGAGCTTGCTGGCCCTGAAAGTGTGAAAATCCTAGAAGACCCTAAGGGACAGAGTCTAGTTTAGACCTACAAACATCTAGCTCAGGCTTAAGCAAATCCCAGCCTTAGCAGGACACCTGTAAAACCCACCTTAACCAAACTGGCAGAAAACCAAGCCCTGAACCAAACTGGGGGAAATGCAAGCCCTGAACCCACCAAATCCTGAACCAAAATGAGAGAAATCCAAGCCCTGAACCCACCAAATCCTGAACCAAACTGGGGGAAATCCAAGCCCTGAACCCACCAAGCCTTGAAACAAATTGACAGAAAACTGCAGCCACTGCAAACCACTATAACTGTAAAGCAATAATAGTTGTAACTAGCAGTTGTAAATCCAAGTTGTAGCAACTTTGAAGCTTCTCCCTCTCATACGTGGTGAGGGTCCACTCACACTTCATGCAAGAGAGAGTAARTCCCAATTTCCTCTCCCTCCCAGCACTTTTTCCTTTCTGCTTTTCCATGGCACAGTGAAGTATTTTTTGATATTCTGAATTCATTGGTGGAAGTCAATCTAGATTTTATTTCTCCCTTTATTTCCCTTTATATCCAAAAGGGCTGGAAAAATTCGCTCATCCCAGACTGATTCCCCTGCAGTTTAACATTGCTGAAGGAGCTGAATTKGATGGTTTGGAATGAATGAGAGGCTGGGTTTGGGTTGGTTGAAAACTAATTGATGGGAATGGGAATTCTAGCCCAGGAGTCACTATTTAATGTTACCTTTTTAATCATGGAATGGTGTGGATTGGCAGAAACCTTCAAAATCATCTCATCCCACCCGTGCCATGTCAGGGACACCTTGCACTGTCCCAGGCTGCTCCAGGCCCCAAAGTCCAGCCCAGCCTTGGGCAMTGCCAGGGATCCAGGGGCAGCCACATTTTGTTAAGCTTTATAATGCTTCTTCCAGCTTCCCATTCAGCCCTTCTTGCCTGCCTGCAGCTGAAGGCAGGGATTTGGCCTCTGGGTATGACATCTTTCCTGAGCCAGCCTAAAAGTGTACTGATAAAATGTCTGTGGAGTCACTGAGYCATTCCCTAAAATCAGTGGGAAAAGTCTATAGGCATCTAACTATAATCCAAGCTGCAAAATCGTTATTCCTGCAAAAAAATTGAATTATCACAGGAGAGCTCCATGGAGCAACCACCCATTTAAGCCTTGTGATAAGAAAATATCTTTTCTCCTTAGAAAT
>JACDOX010000290.1:212825-236004 GCA_014549065.1 Cardinalis cardinalis
CCCAGGAGGTTGTCAACTCCCTGGCCAAGCCAGGATGCTGCCCTGGGCGTCCCTGGTGCTCCCTGGACCTCAGGCATCCACAGCTCCCTGGAGTGAAGGAGCAGTGTCAGTCCCACAGCAGGTTCCAGCTGGGAGCCCCAACTTCCCAGGAATTCTGGAAGAGACAGATCATGGAGTGGCCACAAGGCAGGGATCTGAGAGTCCCCAGAGGAGCTGACTTGTGCCCAAGAGGCTCACAATGAGTTATCAGAAGGAGAAAAGCCCTTCGCTGTCTTTATTGACAGACTCTGTTTGTTTCAAGAAATCACAGAAAGTGGAAATCAAATCCAAGCTGCCAAAGCAGAGAGAGACTGGAAAAAYTCAGGTGGGCTCATGACCAAGGGACAGTCCTGATCATTGAGGTCATGGCATCACTGAGTGGTAAAAGCTCATGGAAGGAAGGAGAAAGGAGGTGGGACACATCCATGCTTATGGAATTTGGCTTTTTGAGAAATCACTGTCCGTGTTGAGGATGTGCAAGTGCCTGAAAAGCCACCTGTGGATGGAAAGAGGGAATGAATTCCTCTTCTTGCTCTGCCTGCGTGCACAGCTGCTGTTTGTCTTCTTAAATTGTCACTACCCAAACTCATGGACCTTCCCCCCTTCCATTCTCCTCCCCATTTCCTGGGGGTGAGTGGAGAGGAGGGTAGCTGGTCACTGGCCAGGGTCAATGCCTGCTGGCCCCTGTGCCACACCTCTGTCCCCACCGATGTCCCCAGAACTGTCCCCAGCCACACTGGCCCTGCTGGCTGTACTGCAGTGAGTCCCTGGGCTGAGTTAGAGGTTGGAGTGGGGATAGGGAAGCTCCAGTGAGCACCAGTGAGAGSAGGAAAAAAATTCCAGCTGCTCCTGTTGCCCCAATCCCTCTGTCCAACACATGTAGTTACACAAATCTCTGCCTTGGCTGTAAATATTTGGAATAAACCATCCATGTCCATCCAACCTGTGCAATTCCCAGCAGCCCCAAAGCTATCCCATGGGTAAACACAACCACAGCAGCCGTATTTCCAACRGGGAAAAGTCCCTATGGGAGAAAAAAAGGCTGAGGCAGGTGGATCCTAACTGAGAGGGAATTTTGATTGCACCTTTTATTTGATCTCTATTTCTTTTAAGCAYGACATCTTTTGTTTTTCTTGCTTCCAGGCTCTGATCTGTCCCTCTGAGCAGGTGTCAAGCAGGTGTTTGCAGTCCTGACACCCATCCTAATATTGGATATGGAGCCTATAGAAATCCTGCCAGTTCCCAGGCAAGGAAACTCAGGGAGAAGGTGGGGATGAGCACCTGTGTCTGTGTTGATTAGCCCAGGGCATTGTGAATTATCAGCCAGGCAAGTGTCTGACAACTCCTGTAGCTCTTTTTGAGAGGATCTGAAAGCCATGGGATGGGAGATGGATCTGTGTCAGGGAATACAGGGATGGGTRTAACTCTGTGTATCCTTCATTCCTAGAAATGCTCTGGAGTTGTGGGATGTTGTATTACAGAGAGTCTAAAGGACGACAAGGTCAAGTCTCATACCTTCTCAGTACTCTCTCGGGGGCAGCTCTTCACAGCACTGACTTCTTCTTTAGCAGCTCATTCTTCCTTAGTCAGAGCTCTTTCTAGGCTCTTTCTGACTAGCCAGCCCAGCCCCTTTTTATCTCTGTTATCTTGACTAGCTACAGCTGCAGCCCATCAAGAGCAACCAGGAGTTATCAGGGCACAGCCATTTATACAATACATGCTACATTTTCCCCTTTATTTTTAATTTCAGAGACATGTTTACATATTCCACATATTTCTTTTTACTATATCTCAAAGGCTGCCCATACTTTCCTAATACAATACATATATTTCACTATACCTCAAAGGCTATGCTAAAAGGCTATATTCTTTTACAGTCATTTATACAATACATGCTACAAGTTTCTCTCAGTTTTGGGCCAGTTCAGCCCTTCAATTCAAAGGCTATATTCTTTTATAGCTCTCAGGCTGCTGCACWGCYCRATCACRTCRGGGTCACCAACTGTTGTATTACACYGAGAGTCTAAAGGAYGACAAGGTCAAGTCTCATACCTTSYCGGTGCTCTCTTGGGGGCAGCTCTTCACAGCACTGGCTTCTTCTTTAGCAGCTCATTCTTCCTTAGTCAGATCWCTTTCTAGGCTCCTCCTGACTAGCCAGCCCACCCCCTTTTTATCTCAGTTATCTTGACTGGCTACAGCTGCAGCCCACTGAAGGACATCACAGCTGCAGCCCATCAAGAGCAACCAGGAGTCATCAGGGCACAGCCATTTATACAATACATGCTACAGTRGGATCTGCACAGGCACCCTAAAAYTGATGGTCACCTCTTCTGCTGTGACAAACCCAGGGTGCGGCTCTGGTTTGGCTGTACATTTATTAAATTATGGAAAAAAATATGGTTTTATTGCCATATGGCAGCATCCACCTGGAGGAACCCTCAAGATCCAGGTCAATTCTGGTGGTCCATGGCTCCCCCTGACTGAAATTTGGGGTTGGGGAGGTCCCTGAGGCTCACGGGCAGCTGTTGGTGAAATATCCACTGGGCAGGTGGGCAGGGATGGAATAAGGAGAGGAAATTAGCCCAGTTTTACCTAGGAAAAGGCAGGCAGGAGAAGGGGAATGGCTCCTTTGGGTCAGGAATGTTGGGATGGATCACTGTGTGACCCCTGAGGGTGGCTGGGACTGAGGTCAGGGGAGCAGATGGGACTTTGCATGAGCCAGGTGAAATTTGCTGTTCCAAATTCTAATTTGGATATTCCATTAGGAGCTGGGCAAAGGCTGTGCCATCATCCTGCATGGATTGAGGGATTTCCTCTGTCTCAGGAGAGACTAAAAGGGTGAAATCTCCCTAAACCAGAGGCTCTTTGCACCAGTTTGGGCTGAAGGTCTGCACTGGTGAGTGACAGGGTAAAATGGAGGGAGAGAAGGCTCAGTGTGGAGAAACATCAGCAATGGATTCAAGTGGAGCAGCACCAGCAGGTCCAAGAAGGGGCAGATGCATTTGGGATGGAGTGATCTCCCTGGATGGACCATGAAGAGGATCCCCAGTGCAAGCACAGCATTTTCTCCTGTCTCAAAGGACATCACTCCTAAGAGTTCTCTCAGCCTCGGGAATCAGGGATGATTTTTAGTGTCCTTAAATMAAAAAATCAATTAATTTCTCTTTTTCTGATCACAGCAAAGATTAACCAGATAATGATTCTGAAAAAAAATTTTAAAATGGGAGTTTCCTTGTGTGCTTCAAATTCCCTGAGTTTGGAGAAGGGTTTCCTCCTTAAATCCTCTAATTCTTTGTTTTTTATTCATGATGTGTGCACAATAACAGAACACAGACATGAGGCATCAATTTAACACAAAKCAACATTTCAAGGCCCTTATCAGCCATGTATAACCCATTATACAGGTTACAATATATATAGATATATAAAATATACATATAAAAGAAATGGCAGCTAGAACAGCTGTGAATTACCTTATCAACCCTAATTATTAATAAAAAATTATAATTATCAATCCTTCCTCTCTGYTTTCACTGTTTTTCATGGTACTTTTTAGTAATAACCCCCCAACTAAATAGAAAGAAAGATTTTTTTCAACAAGGGTGGACTTCTGGACATCTTGCAGCATCCAAAACCCTTTAAAAGGGAGAAGTTTCCTATTTCTCAGTGCACATGGCTTCACCCATGTTCAGCCTGGGGCTGCGAGGGTGTCCCAGCTTGCCAAAACCAAGGGAGGAAAAATGGGWTCTGAGTCAATCTGTCCTGCAGGGCTCTGTAAACTCCTGTTTGTACAAACACATAAGCAAGTCCTCCCTTTGAGGGTAGAGTTTCTCCAGCTTCGTGGCTTTAGATTTCTACACGTACAAACAAAGAGTGAAAAATCAAACACTTGGCACAGGGCTTTTCCTCAGTGGCTGAGGAGCACTGCTTCATGCTGCTTAATCAACAAAAGCCAATTAACTCTTCAAAGGCAAGCATGGACTGATCCCTGCTGCCGTTTGCATGGGGAGCTACGTTCCTCTTTCTCCCAGCTTCCATGGAAGCCACGATGGCTCCTCACACTGAGGAAGAAAGAGTTCAGAGAATGATTTCATGGGATCATTTCACAGAATGATATCACAGAATGATTTTATGGAATAATTTCTTAGAATCATTTAACGGAATGATGTCATAGAATGATTTAATGGAATGATTTCATGGAATCATTTCATGGGATCATTTCACAGAATGATATCACAGAATGATTTCATGGAATAATTCCTTAGAATCATCTCACAAAATGATGTCATAGAATGACTTAATGGAATGATTTCATGGAATCATCTCACAGAATGATGTTGTAGAATGATTTAATGGAATGATTTAATGGAATGATGTCACAGTATGATTTCACGGAATAATTTCATAGAATCATTTCATGGCATCATTTCACAGAGTGATGTCACAGTATGATTTCATGGAATGATTTCACAGAATGATGTCACGTTATGATTTAATGAAATCCTTTCATAGAATCATTTTACAGAATGATTTCACAAAATGATTTTATGGAGTCATTCAATAGAATGATTCCATGAAATAATTTCACAGAATGATTTCATGGAACGATTTGATGGAGTCATTAAGATTGGAAAAGATCTTTGAGATCCTCAAGTCCAACCATCAGCTCAGCACCGCCACCGTGGTTCTTGTGTATTTTCTAGTGCTGTTGCTGATGGCAGTGGAATCAACCAGAGAGCAGCAGCTGAAAGGTTCTCCAAAAGGGATGAAAGAGCTGCCAGGTGTGGGGTCAGGACATTCTGGATGGGGTGACCTGCCAGAGATGTCCCACTGGGTCAAATGTAGGGAGTTGGGAAGGAGGAAAAGCCCTGGGTTTGTCTCTCAGCTCCTCCACCAACAGCAGCACCTCCCTCACTGCCCCAGTGAAATATTTGTCACTGTACAAGATTCCTGCAGTATTGATGAGGCCAAAATCCCAGGACAGGCCCTCTGACGGGGAAAATATCTTGGCTACAAGGGTTTTCTTTGGGGACTTGAGTCCTCATAACATTTCTCCTCCCCAAAGCTGCTGTTCTACTCCACCACTGTTAGGGTGACAGACACAGCACTGGGGACAAGGGATTTTCTGTGAGTGCCACCGGAGATTCTGCACATGGAAATGAGTGCCAGGGAAAGAGGCTGAATCCATGGAATAGCCTGATTTTCTTGGGGCTACTCTTCGTGCTTGCTTTCCTTGCAGCCTGCAGGGCAGACAGAGCAAGCCATCYAAAAAYAGGGATGAGAGGAAAGGGAGACAARGAGCATTTAGTGCTCTGAGCCTCCTCCAAGGGAATTCAGTGTGGGCTTTCCTGGATCAAAGTTGCTCCCCCACAATCCATTGTAATTTATGTGTGCTGGAGCCATAGAATAATGCTGAGCTCATGTGGTTTGGTACTTAAGTAAACATGTTTGTGGAGTTCCTAATGCATGACAGAAAGGCTGGATCGAAGCTTTTCCTGGACTAGGAGGAGAAAGGAAAACAGCCATGTGGAAGGAGCAATGTGTCCCACTGAGGAATGCAGGAGAAAGGCTGGGAATCAGGATTTTAGTCTTGGATAAGGAGCTATTTCTGGTCATTATGGGGCTGAAAACCAAACATCTTGGGCTCATCCCATTATTCCTGAGCTCATTCCATCATTCTTGAGCTCTTCCCATTATACCTAGGCTCTGGAGCTGCTTCTTCGAAATTCTTATCCTCTTTCCTAAGGTCATATTCTGTCTTAGGGCAGTAAGATGCACAGAAGCCAAATGAGGGCAAAACACAGCAAAAAGTTTGCCTTAGCTGAAAGAATAAAGTGACAAAAATAAATAATAAAAATAAAATAAATAAAAAAGTAAAAAAAAAATAAAGTGACCTGTCCTGTTGTGGGCAGGATGTAAATTAAATATTATGACTTATTTTTCTGTCTAGTGGAGTCTCATTTATTAAATCGGACTGTGCAGCTGGATAATACRTCATTAAAATAAAATAACAAGGTGTTTTTAATAAAAAAAAAATAATTTTACAAGGTTTTTTTTGAGTCTTGTTTGGGTAGGGGGATTTAGTTAATTTTGAGGCAACACCAACACAAATCCCAAGGCCCTCGTAGGTGTTTGCAGAATGAGCAGGGGAAYCATAATAATGGTTTTGTTTGATGTATTTTTAATGTATGTTCTGAAGGATCCTGTCTGATAAAGCATCCTGAGAAATGGACCTTCCCCAGCATTTCCTACCCCAGCAGATGGATTTGATCTCCAAAGCCAACCACAAGAAGCAAACCACGTGTTAACAGCGTGGGAACAGCAGGGAGAGGGACCTTTCTGGCTGTCTTTGGAACACGAGGAGGTTTCAGGATGGTTTTTGCCCCACTGACGTCTTTTCCATCAGGGAGACAGATCCCAGAGCTTTTTGGGGATAACAAAAGCAACTGGAAGCAGGAAAATGAGAAGGTGTGGAGGGTATGTGAAGTGGGATGAGCTGGGAAGATCTGCAGATATTTCACAGGTTGTGAGACTGAAGTGCTGATGAATCCCACAGATTTCCAAGGAGAAACCCAAAGTTGCAGGACAAACTCTGGATTACATTCAGGATCCACACATCCAGATGGGAACAGCACCCCAAGCACTTGGTCTGGAGCAAGGCTGTGATCCTGCCAGCATCCACTCATGCCAGAGCTACTCCAGTGAGAATTTCCTGCAGGAATGAGGACTCCTGACAAGGAAAAGAAATTCCCAGGGGAGGCAGGACGTGACAGACTGTTCTGGGACAGCTTGGATGGCATGGAGAAGAGGAATGGGGGCTGGAATCTACTGTGCATGCCAGGCATTAGACACAGAACCAGGAGCAGCAAAGTTAAAACAAGCCAAGGAGATGCTTTGCTGTATCCCATCCCAAAAATCTCCTGGCTGGAAGAGGATGCTGGAGCTCTGCAGCCATTCAAAAGCATCAGGCTGTTTCAAATACAAATCCACCTTGTGGGAAAATGACATCCCACCTCCAAATCACCAGGGAAAAGGGAAGAGCAGCTCGGTGAACTCTCAGTGTGGCCTCAGTCTGGGTTTATGTACTGATGAGGGCAGGACTTGGCAAACCTGAAGGGCCTGGGTTTAGGCTGGGTTTTATCTTTTCTTCTCAGCATAGCTGTAAAACAAGGCACAGCTCAGATTTTGCAGGTTRGGGTGAAAGAAAAGTCAGTGATGGCCCAGTCAGTGTCCTCCCACTGCCACCCCAATGCCAGCTGGGACGGGGGCATCTCRTGCTGAGATCAAACCTCACAGTTACAGAAGAGGAAAATGGGGCTTCCTAAACACACACACCCCAAAATATGATCCACTTGAGCAGCATTTCCCACTGCTGCTGATGGGGCTGAATTCAACAAGTTATCATGGAATCATGGAACCTCCTGAGCTGGCAAGGACACACTGGGATCATGCAGTCCAGCCCCTGGCCCCGCAACAATCCCATACCCAAAAATCCCACCCTGGGCATCCCTGGAGTGGGGTCCAAACCCTCCTGGAGCTCTGGCAGCCTCAGGGCTGTGCCCATTCCCTGGGCAGCAGCCCTTTTTCCCAATATCCACCTGGCCCTCCTCTGGCACAAGCRTTCCCTGGGTCATGTCCCTGTCACAGGGAGCAGAGATTGGTTGTGCTACAAGAAATAAAAGAGCTCAATTTAAGCACATGCYGCTGGTTGTTAAAACACTTAAAATTAGGTGTATGCTCCAGAGGTGCTGCTCGTGCTGAGCATTGTGCTGAGGCTGCTGCCCTGAGCTGGGACTGCCCTGATAGTCAGACATGGAAGCAGAGAAAAGAGGAGCAAAACCCAAAATAGACGCACGCACACACAAAAATGCAGAAAGAGCGTTTCTTTTTATGTCTGTCTGCTGGGCTTAGTGGGCTTTCTTGGCTAAGTCTGAGCTAAATATTACTGAAAATAGCACAGTGCTGTAGCTATTTCAAAGCTCTGTCTGTATTTGTTCTGTGCACTGGGTGGGCAGGATGCTCCATTTCATAAATCACTTTCAACGAGACAGTAGGCTATAAAAAGGGAGGGTTTTTTTCCCTTTAGTGTTTTTACTTCTGAGTGTTCTGAAGTGGCACAGGCTGCACACAGGGGAGAGTTCAAAAAATGTGCTCCTTGCTGCTCCACAGATCTTCTCTCACACACGAGAGACCCAGGGAGACACTGGGCAGACAGCCCTGTGCTCRTAGGTTGACCGGGTCATGCTTAGACAGGGCTAAAATATTCAAAAATGTTAGAGAAGGGCAGATTTAGATGAGATATTGGGAAGGAATTCTTCCCTGTCGGGGTGGTGACACAGGAAAGCTGTGGCTTCCATCCCTGGAAGTGTCCAGGTTGGACACTGAGGCTTGGAGCAGCCTGGGACAGTGGAAGGTGTCCCTGCCCATGGCAGGGGTGGCACTGGATGGGCTTTAAGACTGTTCCAACTCAAACCATTTCTTGATTTTTCACCTTCTTATTCCCAGCCCTGTGCAAAGCCCTCCACAAGCACTTCCCAAGGGCACTTCCAGCCTCAGGAACTCCTGTGGTGGAACAATMACCTGGGAAAGAAAACAGGTGAGCTTTCAGGAGGCTCTCCTGAGACACTTTTGGGCACAGTCGGCCGGGATGTGCTTCAGGAGGAAGCTGTGAGGAAGAGGGGAGAAGCAGGTAGGAGAACCTACTTAACCCAGGAATTCTGCTAAGAGTATGAGTTTTARAACTTTAACATTGAGCTTTGCACTGCAAAAGGATCCAGTGAGGGTTAGGTTGCTCCCCGTGGTGGATTTTAGGAACAACAGGATGGGAGAGAGGCAGGGAGTCAAGAAAAAGCTGCTGCCTGGTTCAACTCATGCAATCATGACTTTTGCCWCTAACACCACAAAAAAAMCCCAAAAAAATGGRRATCTGGACATCAGTATGGAAAATGTGCCCCAGAATTGTGGCACTGGGCAGCTAAAACCCCCCCACAGGAACAAATGTGTCTGGGGGAGGAGATGTTCCTCTGGGAAAACTCACACAAACAGGGGAGCATGGGAAGGTCCCACCTGAGAAAAGTCAGGAACAGCCAAGCCCAGAGAGCCCCCTGGAATCAGCTGCTCCAGCACTCAATAAATCCAAGCAGCAGTTCTAGCTCCAGCCTTTCCCTGGGCTGCTCTCCCAGCTTTTGGACTCCACAGCTCAGCATCTCCCTAGGTTTGGAAGAGGTTTTGGGCTGCCCATCCCTGGAAGTGTCCCAGGCCAAGCTGGAGCAACCTGGGATAGTGGAAGGTGCCCCTGCCCATGGAACTGGATGGGCTTTAAATCCCTTCCATCCCAACCCAGTCTGGGATTTTCTCCATTCTCCTCCTTCCTGAGACCTTGGAGAGAGCTCYTGGTGGTGGAGATCACAGCCCAGGTTTAGATTAGTGCTGCACAGAGGAGCAATTCTTCAGAAAACCCAAACAAACCCAATCCACCCAACATCAGCAACTCCAGAGCCTTTCCCAACTCCGTGGCTCAGATTTCACCCCCTTGTGTTAACAGATCCTGGCTTAGGAGAGACCATCCAGTGCTGGGAATGCAGATTAAATATTTTCATTTTCCAYGGCAAATATTAGGATGAATCACTAAACCCAGGCTGTGCTCCCTGAGCCTGCAGCACCCCATGCTCAGCATTCCCTCTCTGCTTTCAGCTCCCTGAATTTGTCATGGGACCTCTGTGCATTTGCTGAGTGCTGAASTTTGCTTTTAAATTCCCTTCCAATCACGGAAACCACACAATAAGTGGAGCCATTGTAGTGTGATTTGCAGAAAATGAGCTATCTGGAAACTAATTCTGGTGGTTCTATGTTGGCTCAGCTCATGACGTGTGGCTTTGATCAGAAATAAAGTAAAATCTTGGAAAATTAAAGTCAGAAAAATTYGCCTCAAACCAAGAGTCTGAAGTGTAAAAGCGCTGATTGAAGCTGAGTGAGAAATAGCAGAAACCCTCTGGTTCTGCACAGTGGTGTAAACTGTTCAAGGGTGGTGTAGCTATTGTTAGTTATTTAATGCCATAATTTTAGATATATTTATGCATTTATTTAGATAGATAGATATATTTCACATTTAAAATGAAGAAACATGTCATACCTCACCATTTCACCTCTTCTCTCTYTTTTTGCTGCTCATATTACCTGCATTTTAAAAAATAAAAATAAAAACGACAGAGATCTGTAAATCTTCTCCCATCCCTGGCTCACCAGCAGTAACAGCACCTGTAAAATATAAATTTTACTTGAAAAAGCCTCTAAAACTTTTGAGAATTAAATCAGGGTGTTCCTATGAGAGGAACAAACTGTCAGGGCTTCATGCAGACCCTTGCTGGAGACAAGGACTGAGGCTGGAAGGTGGCAGATGGATCCAAAGCAAGAGCCTTGGGGACTGGAAACTGGGAGTTAGTCTTGGGTAGAGCTTGGGTGAGAGATGAAGGATGCAAGCACCAGGAGAGARCAGCTCTGCACACCAAGTGGGCATAGGTTCCACCCAGGAAATGGGGCTGGAGGATAAAACCCCTCCTGGCAGGGCAGAGGATTTCAGCTTCTCCCACCTTCTCTGCCCAGGAAAGCCAGAAGGAAGCTGCTGCTTTTTCCTTTTTTTTAATGAGCAACTCTGAAACGAAGCAATTTGAGGAGAGAAGTTCCTGGGATATGGCTTCAGGAAAAACATCACCTGGCCCAGGCGGACTCCAAAGGATTTGTGTTTACAAGCTGRGCTCCCCTCTGGCTCAGAGGAGTGGGAATCCACAGGAAAAGGAGATGCAATGTGCTGCCTCCAGGGTGGAACTGCTTTTTTAGGCCAGGTTGATCACACCAGGYGGAAAGGTCTGGCCAGAGGGCCTTGGTCACCTTTAAATCTCTTTTTTACAGCCAGTTTTACCTTAAAATTTTAAAAACCCTTYCTATTCTTGGTGGGATTTTCTCACTGAAAGCAAGACTTTAAAATATAAGAGAGAGACCCTCCTAAATCACCCACCACATAATTCCTCTGGAAATGCAGGATTGCTCCAGAAATCTTCACCTTTCTTCCCCTTTTCCTTGTTTTAGGGCCTGCCAAGGCAGCAGCTCAGGATGCTTAACCTGGTGTCCCAGTTCAGGAAAATCCGAGAAAAAATAGATTTTAATTCCAATCCTGTTTACATGCCTGAGTAGCTGCTATTTGGTAGTTACAACTCAGTAATAATTCACTACTCAGAGCAGCTGGGGCTGCCCCTGGATCCCTGGAAGTGCCCAAGGCCAGGCTGGACAGGGCTTGGAGCAGCCTGGGACAGTGGAAGGTGGCCCTGCTCATGGCTGGATGAGCTTTAAGGTCCCTTTCCACCCAAACCAGCCTGGGATTCTGGGATTTTATAATTTTTTTTTTAAGCTCTCAGAAGGATTTGGCTCCCAATTCCCACTAGAAATTGTTGGAAGTTTTGCTTTTGAAAAGCTTTGGTGGGAGTTTATGTCCAGCACAGACATCCTGTGTAAATATCAGTGTTGGATTAAGATCCTCTCATTTGGAAGATGAGGCTGATTAGGGGTGTCAAGTTTTTAGGAAGAGAGGCATTATTTGATRTATCACAGAGYCATGGATTGGTTTGRGTYRGAAAGAACCTGAAGGATCCTTTATTCCACCCCCTGCCATGGGCTGGGATGTCACTCACTTCACCAAATCATCATCCTAATAAGTGTTTATTCCTTTTTTCTCCTCATTTTTCCTGAACTGAATCGATGCCTTGAGAAGGCTGMCCTAGARCAGAGGCTGGACAGAGCTAAAGAATAAAGCAGGGATTCATTAAAAGGATCTCCTCCATGGATCCACCTTGGGCAGCACAAGAGCYCAGCCAGGGCTGCACCCAAGGTGAACCAAAATGGGCACAAAATGGACACCWGGKCMTGGGGTCTGTCACTTTGATCAGTTCTGCTCCATTTGCATATTGGAGTTCATTGTCCCATTACAGCTTTAGGTTATGCAGTCCCATCCTGCTTGTTTTTCTCTTGTTTGTGCTCTTGGGCCTGAGATTTGGATCATTTGTCCTTGGTGCCCAGCTGGAGCAGGAATTGTTTTGTCTCCCTGCTCTGTGCACAGAGCTCACCATCCCTTAATGTGAAGCTCAGACSMACACACTAAAGCAGCACAGAATCTGAAAAACATAAAAGCTAAAACCTGAGGCATCAGAATAACCAACAAACCATAAAATATTTCCCAGCTTGGCGTGGCCATGCTGTGTATTTGTATTTGAAGCAGGACAAAGAGTTTGTTAGGGTGAGAGGATAACAACTTTGCCTTCTGCTGCCATTTTCTTCCAATCCAAAACACCCATGGAAGGAGCTTGGGGAAGAGTTAAAGCAAATTGAAAGCTGCTGGTGCTGTTGGAAGCTGCTCTGAGCTGSAGCAGCTGATGGGAGGAGGGTGGGAGAGCCCAGGAAGGTGAAGGTGATGGAGGGATGGGAGAACTGTGAGACAACACATCCTGGGAAGAGCTTCCTGGTGAGCCTGGCTGCAGGGTATAATCAGGCATCTGCTGCTCGTTTGCTGGGTGTTTTTTTAACTCCCATCCCAATCCCCCGAGCCTCCCCTCCTGCCTTGCCTTTTTTTTTTCATTTTTTTTTTTTTTTTTTTTCTGGTGAACGCTGTCTGTTTGTGTAAGGGGTGTCAGGGGCCTGAAATTGTGATCCCAACCAGCAATTTGGGTGTGTGGGTGAAAATGAACCATTGTAGTTGGTTATTTTATGGGCCCAAAATATGGCTGTTAAAAACCCCAACATTCCCCATCTGAGCTTTCTGCATCCAGCCCATAAAATGTCTGGGATGCAGAGACGGGATCCAAGGCGACTTCCTGCCATGAAATTGTGCTTCACTAATGATCACTGCAGCCTGTTTGCTAAACTTGGAGCCCTCTTGTTTTCCCCAAGGGAGATTATGTTGTTTGTCTTGGGGAAAAAGAAAAAAAAAATTAAAAAAAAAAAAGTGTTTGTGCGCTGCAGTTGCGAAGTTTATAGAGCTTCAAAAATTCACCTGACATGGGACTGAGCAGCCAGGTCAGCCTGGGTGCAGAAAGGGAAAAAAACCCACATTGGAAAGGTGTCAGAAAGGACAAGGATAAGGGATTATCAGCAATTTAATTGTCTATCAACCCCCGTATTTAAAATCAGTTCATTTTTAGGTGGGGCTGTCTCTCCTCCCCTCTATTGCCCCCAATTTTTTCCTCRTTTCCCAAACACTGCTTTTCTTATCATATTTTAAATTGAATACATGCTGGTTTTTACATTAGGACAGGTTTTGAGTGAGGAGATGTCAAACTTCAGGCTTTAAAACTGCAACTCTGATRCCTTGCAACAGAGAGATCCCAGTTCAGAGTTCAGAAAAAAAATTATACAGAAAAAGAAGATTAAGCTGAGAGGTGATGGAAAAAATAAGAATTTAAAGTCAGCTGAAAACAAGGGGCTTTTTCTTTCATCATCACCCTGGTTAGGCATAGTTTTTTCAAGTTGCTTTGAAGAAAAAAGTCTTTTTTTAGGTGCCAGTGGAAGACTGATAAAGATGGATTGGAAAGCAGACARGGCCAGATGAGCCCCTTCATCCCAGGTACCTCAAAGCTGTTGTTTTAGGGCTCCCTAAAAGCCACCAAACCCTTTTAATCCTCTGGATAAATCAGGACTTTTCTCCAGCAGGGGAAGAAAACACAGCTCCTGTTTGGCCTTCAGCTCAGGGAGGGTCTGGAGGATCAAAGCTGGGATTTTTGGGATCCTTTTGAACCTCCAGCCAGGGTGATTGGTGTCACACATGCCCGTGACATCCCAAATATCCCCATGGAGGGCACAGTGACAGCAGCCACAGCTGCAGGAAGAAGGAATTTGCTGGATCTGCTCCCATTTTTAATGTCACTTTTTGAGTGCCACTGCATCACGTGTGGAATGTGTCAGCCCCACAGACAGGCTCTGGGTAAGAGAATTCCCTGCTTGCCGAGGCACCAAACATTTCAGGAATAAAAACTTTTCCAGAGGYACTTTAGGTGGGATTTTTAATTTGGTCACTCCCTCTACTGGAGGTTTTTTGCTTTGGCCTTATGCAGATGGTGATCTCATTAACAGCTGATTAATCAGGCTTCACACCGTGGGGTTTTTAACCATTTATTTTAAAATTAACTGCATTTAACCCATTTTTTTTTTGTTGCTTCCAGAGTGCAGGGCTGTCGATGTGATGAAAATCTGTTGGGATACACACTCRGGGCAGCAGGGAAAGATGGGCCAGGAAGATTCCCTGGAGTTTGGGAGTTTGGGGGCATTTTTCCCTACAGCAGCCTTGTTTTTAGCTTCCAAGTGGCCACTCTGGGGCTGTCAGGATGTTAATTCAATTTACTACCCCGATTTTGAAAGCAAACTCCCCCCTCYCCATGGAAATGGAGAAAAGGGCACTGCAGCATTTATCCCAGCAGGCTGGAGCTTAAGGAGCAGAGGTGATGGGATCATTGTGGATTTCAGGAACCTATCCCACATCCAGAGCCKAAACCCAGCAGATCCAAGCATTGCCTTGAAGGCCTTTCAGCACTTTCCTAATATTTAGTTTGGGGATGGCTCTGTGTAAATGGGAAAAGGCTGGAAAAGGGTAAGTAAATAAAAGGGTAAGTAAATGTGATTCCAGCATGCTYGGCTGAGGAGGATTAATAAAACACAGCAATAAAAAGCCCATTAGAATTAATTCTTAACATCCTTCAGCATATTTGGAGGAGCAGGGTGAGACTGAAGCAGGAATTTTCCCTGCAATTCARATGGAAAGACCGGAGGGTGTCACAAAAAGGTTTGATGGGCAAAGTTTTACTCCCACCAACCCAAACCCTCGCCAGCAGCAAAGCAAGTCCATGCAAGCCCAGCTTGGTGCTGCTGGGCTGTGCTGAAATTCCTCTCCCTCTGCCTCCAGCCTCAGCCCAGCTCAGCAATTGCAGGTCCCCAGCACCACAGGCTTTTCTTAGCTGGGTTTGGTTAAGCCAGGCCTGTGTTTAAGGCTGGGCCCAGCCCCTGTTTGACAAGGCCGTGCATTCCCAGCCYGAGGTTTGCACATTCCCAGAGGGAATTGCCCACACATCTCCCCTGGCTGCCTCTGCTGCTGAGGGGCCTGGCACCTTCTTTTAAGATGGAGGTTAGAGATTTGGATAAAATATTCTCTAGGAGGGTGGGCAGGCCCTGGCACAGGGTGCCCAGAGCAGCTGGGGCTGCCCCTGCATCCCTGGCAGTGCCCAAGGCCAGGCTGGATGGGGCTTGGAGACTCTGGAATGGGGGAAGGTGTTCCTGGCCATGGCAGGGGGTGGCTCTGGATGACCCCTTCCCACCCAAACCAGTCTGGGATTCTCTGATTTTTCAGCCTCTTCTCATTCCCAAGCCCTCCACAAAAACTCTCCAAGGGCACTTCCAGCCTCAGGAATCCCTGTGGTGGAATCATTGCCCAGGAGAGAAAACAGGTGAGTTTTCAGGAGGGTCTCCTGGGGAATTTTTGGGCATGGTCAAGCAGGGATGGGCTGCAGGAGGAAGCTGTGAGAAGTGAGCAGGTAGGAGAACTTCCTGAGGAGCTGGGGCTGCCCCTGGATCCTTGGAAGTGTCCAAGGCCAGGCTGGATGGGCTTGGAGCAGCCTGGGACAGTGGGAGGTGTCCCAGCCCATGGAAGGGGGTGGAAACAAGATGGGATTTAAGGTCTGTTCCAACATGAAGCATTCCRTGGTTTTCTGGAGCAGTTTTCAAGCGGCTGGTGAAGGTTTTCCCAAATCTCTCCATTTCTTCTGCTGGTGTTAGCAGGGAGAGGTTCTACCCAAACCTGGGTCCCCTCATCAGACAGTGACAGCCTCAGCCTCTGGCTGCTTCAGGAGACCTCCTCTGGGAGAGCAAAGCAGGGATCAGCCCCTCACCTCACTCTCATCCTGAATTTAGAGCTCCAGGAACGTTTGGACAACGCTCCCAGGGATACCCAGGGTGGGATTGTTGGGTGTCTGTGCAGGGCCAGGGCTTGGATCAGTGATCCCTGAGTGTCCCTCCCAACTCCATGATCCTCCTGGAATGTCACCCTCCTGGAGGGATGGAAGTCTTCTCCTAAACCAGCCCTTTAGATGCAGGTTGTGGAATTTAATGCAGGAATCAGCAATAAAGCCAATAAAAAACCTGGTCTGGGTTGTTCAGCAGCATCAGGGGTGACCACAGAAACCTCTAATCTGTGTGGTTTACTCTGTGTGTCCTGGGTTTAGGCCCTTTCTGGGGCAGGGGACACTGCAAATATTGGAGTTTCACAGGAGAAACAGGGAATTTCCATGGAATGCAGAGCGTAACCCACTGTGGAAAGCCTGGGAATAACAGGCAACATGGGCCTGTCTGTGCTCCCACGACCCTTGGCTGAGAAAAATCTCAGAAATTAGAAATATCAGAGAATTTCTAATCAATGAAACAGGAGCTATAAGCCATGGGAAGTTAAAATTTAAACCTCTGAGCTGAACACTGAGCTGTTCAGAGCATCATAAAGAAAAGAAACACTGAAAATATTGAAAACCAGAAAATATGAAAGCATTTTGAAAATATTCTAAGGCATTTAAAGGTGTTTCTCGAAGCTGTTGAGATGATATTTTTGATTGGAGCATCTGACAACCCAAAAGCTCTGAAACTTCCTGAGAAAAAGTGGAATTCTCTTAAACCTTCCTGATAGCCCCAGGGACACTTTATCCCTGGCATGCTGTGCTTGAAGAGTTTTGAGGAGTAGGTGGTTAAAGGTGATGAAACAGCATCAGATTTTCCAGCTGTGCCAGGATCCTGGCAATCTCCCAGGAAAATAACCTCTGGATGAATCAGCAGGAGGAATCCCAGGGCCAAGTCCAGGCCTGCTGTGCAGGAGGAGTTTGTGGCTGACACCAAGCAGGGATTTGGCTGCTTCTCGTATTCTGCATATTTAGGAGCAAAACATTTAGTTGGGACACTGGAAAACATCACCTGTGCTACTCCAGCCCCCCAGAAAAGCCTGGAAGGGTTTAGATGAGCAGGAAACCAGGAAAAAAAATCACGGGATGAGGCAGGCTTGAATGAAACTGTCCCTAAATGTCCCAGAGAGACCAAGGTGAACATTTCCTGCTCTGTCAGTGCCACTAAGGGAACCCATGGAAGTGGCATCCAAAATCTTGGGAGACTAAAGTTGATTTCTTTTCCTAAATGGGTRTAAAATGCCTGAGAGCACATGGTGTGTTCAAACAGAATTTCCCACTCCTTGTCCTCAAAATTCTGGTGAATTAAGTAAAGCAGCCAGCCCTGGGTTCTGCCTCATTTAAAAAACAAAAAACAAAACAAAACAAACAAAAAAAAACCCCTAAAACCAAAACCAAAACAAAACAAAATTGAAAACAAAACAAAACAACCAATAAAACCCCAAAACCAAAACAAAACAAGAGAAATTTTTCAAGCTTTCCTCAGCTTTTATGACCTAACTCACCTGTGGCTAAGGGAAAAAAATTACAAAAAAAATCAAAATATAGTGGAAATAAAATTCCTTAAGGTGTTTGTGTCTCCTGGTTATCCACAGCATCCAGGTCAGATGCGGATACAAAACTCAGCTAACACAGGAAATACATTTCCAGTCACATGCAACTAAAATATTATAAAGATAGAATAAAGATACTCAATATTATAAAATAGAATAAAGATACTTCAGTGTTAATTTTGTGTTTTGGTTTTAGCTTYGTTTTTTTTCCTCTCCAGATTGTTGAGAACCCCAAACTTCCATGAGTCGTGAGCAGGCCTAAACCTAAACCTAAACTGGACTTTCCCTCCCTGCAGTGGAACGAGCTCCCCAGGCTGGGGATTTGCATCTGTGCTTCCTCAATTATAGGATTTTTCAGGCTCTCCCCTCATCTGTTCCCAGCTACATCCTGTGATTCCCAAAGATTCTCAATCTGGCCAGCACAACTTCCATGTCCTTATCAGTGACTCATCCGCACATTGGAAGATCTTAAGAGTGAATCACAACTCCCTGTTTGCCGAATTCCTGCTGCTGCCTGGGGAGGAAAGCTCGGGCTGAGGGAGCAGAGCTCAAGGCAAGAGACACTTTGATGTTTTAAGGACTTGAAGAGGGTAGGAATCCTTTAAAAAGAGGATTTAAATCAGTTTATTGTATTACTCCGAGGCGGCACCTTCAAATTCACCCTTGAATTTTTTCCGGCTGCACACGAGGGAAAATGGAAATGTTTGGGTTTTTTTTGAAGCTGGCATTTAAAATATGTTGGAGCAGCTCTCTGTCACATCAGCTCCGTGGAGGAAGTGTCACTCAGCACAACGGGCCACAGGCTGAGCCTATAAATTGTCTGAAATCTTCCCTTTCAGCTGTCAGCTGACAAATGCAAAGGGGAATTACATAAATACCAGTCCTACATTAAAGCCTGAACACAGGGCTCCTGTCTGCTGACGTCTGAGAGCTCCAAACGCAGTGAAACCACACGGAGTTAATGATAATTGAGATCATATGGCCTTTATCAAAGCTTCCCYCAGAAAAGCAGCTTAAGGGAAAAATCCTTAAATGTGTGTCTTGACCACAGTCTAGCAATCTCCTTCCGCATTGGAGCCTTTAACTAATTTGTTGGGTTAATTACTGAGGCCCAGGAAAGTTTGCAAGARTGATAACTGCCTATTCTTTGATTGCTGATCCTTCCATCCAGTGGTCTTTGGGAAAAAATAATAAAARATAAAAAAATCCCAGTGCAAGATGCAAACCTGGGGATTCAGTCTGTGCCTAAGGCAGCCAAAAAGCAAAGGAATTGCTGTATCAGGGAGCTCACAGAAAACTGRGATGCAAAAATGGGTCCAAAATGAGATCAAGGGGAGGTGCAGGGGGTTCAGAGGCTCGTTAGGTAACTCTGGTGTGCCACACTCTGCTACCTTTAATTGGAGGGCTGGGGGAGCTCCTGCTCCGCATCCAGCGCCGGAGGAATGACCAGAAGGTCAAACAGGAGGGAGAGGAGGGGGAGGAGGAGGAGGAAGTGGTAATTGAGGAGCCAAGAGATGATTGTGAAAGTGCTCCRAGGAGTCTGAGTGTCTGGAGAGGTGCAGGGAGCTCCAACGGCAGGGCAGGGACAAGGACRGGGACAGTCCCGCTCCTGCTGCCCTCCCAGCCCAGCAATGGCACTGCTGAGTGCCCCCAGAGGCTGCCCAGGCACCAAAGCATGGCCAAGCTTAATTAACTGTGCTTAATTAGCCATGGTTTATCAGCCATGGTTAATCAGCCATGGTTAATCAGCCATGGTTAATCAGCCATGTTATCTATGACAGAGATATTGGCCATCCACACACCTCGATTTTCCAGGGATGAACAGGAATGAGAAGCCAACAGCAAAGCCATGGAGTAGTGAAGGACCTTCCTTCTGTTCTGACTCAGTTTACAGAAGGTTTTCTCTGTCCCTCCTCCATCATTTATAAAATGGAGCATATTTTAGAGATGTTCTGCAATAAATCACCRAGGCCAGGCAGAGATAWTGGCCATCCACACRCCTCGGTTTTCCAGGGATGARCAGGAAKGAGAAGCCAACAGTGAAACCATGGAGTAGTGAAGGACCTTCCTTCTGTTCTGACTCAGTTTACCAAAGGTTTTCTCTGTCCCTCCTCCATTATTTATAAAATGGAGCATATTTTATAAATGTTCTGCAATAAATCACTGAGGCCAGGCCAGCCACCAGCACAGCTTTGTTGTCCCCATCCTTGGAAGTTTCCAAGGCCAGGCTTGGAGCAGCCTGGGATAGTGGAAGGTGTCCCTGTCATGGCAAGGGTGGCACTGGCTGAGATTTAGGGTCCCTTCCCACCCGACCCATTCTGGGATTGCACAATTCCATGACATCAGGGGAGAAGGGATTGGGAATGCAGGATTCACATGAATCAGGCCTTGTGTCACAGACAAAGCACAAACCCATCAAAACCCTCAARGATCGCACTGGAAAACAGGGGTGGATGAAGAATTTGGGCAATGAAATTACAGATGGACCTGTCTGAGGCACGGAGAGCCCAGGGGA
Source organism: Cardinalis cardinalis (assembly GCA_014549065.1). NCBI lineage: Eukaryota > Metazoa > Chordata > Aves > Passeriformes > Cardinalidae > Cardinalis > Cardinalis cardinalis. The sequence continues at coordinate 232,907 of JACDOX010000290.1, forward strand.
CACCATGAGAGCAAAAAAAATGCTGCAGGATGACCCAAGAAACTGCAACCCAAGAGAGAGGAATCAGCAGTGTGAGGGTGAGAGTTCAGCAAAGAGGAATGAATCCAGAGGAGCACAGACCATGGAATGGGTGTGAACAAGGAGAATCCACACTGGATCAGCTCCATGGAGGGACAGAGCGAGCCAGGGACTGRTGGCAGCTCATGGAGACACTGGCTTTGTTCCCATGTGGAATATTCACACTGGCAAATGAAATGTTTGCCCAAGAGGAAACCTGGCCAGTTCTCACCCCACTTYCACAGCAACTTTCCCTTTCCCTGGATTTGAAAGGATTCTCTCAGATTTTTACATCACAGACTCACTGAGGCTGGAAAATCCCTGCCAGCCCATGGAGTCCCAGCTGTGCCCAGTGCCCACCTTGTCCCCAGCCCAGAGCACTGAGTGCCCCCTCCAGCCCTTCCTGGGACACCTGCAGGGCTGGGCACTGCAAAGCTCCCTGGGCAGCCCCTGCCAAGGCCTGAGRACCCTTTCTATGGAGAGCAACATTTAATTATTTGAAAGCTTCAAGAAAAGAGAAGCAGCCTGGCAGCTGGAATCCCTCTCCTGTTTGGCTTATTTCTTTCCCCGACAGAGAAGGAGGATGGAATGTACAAGCAAAAAAAAAAAAATAATAATAAAAAAATATATATATGTTACTTCATTTACTACAGCTTTTCCAATAAAAGCAATTTCAGTTTTCCACAAGAACACACAGTTATTAATATCAAATATGGCTTTAATGAGGACTCTTTTTTTTTGATGGAACAAGTACCTTCAGCACAGCCACAATATATCTTTATAATGCAGCCCAGTTGCCAAGAGAGACATCACAATTATAAGGGAAGTATCTGAAAGTGTCTGTGTGGTATTTTTGGAGCTGCATTTGAAAACACAAAGCCACAGCAGTACATCCTTCTAACTCAAATTTAAAGGCAAGGAAAGTCAATATTAAGCACTTTCTCCTGCAACTGCTCCAAAATTGATATTCTGCAGCAAATAACCATTCAGCTAATGGGTTTTTTAAGTGTGCACAGAACCTTAAAACACTTACAGACCTTCCAGCTGTTGGCTTGGGAGCCCTTCCACTCTGCAGTGCCATCAGAGATGTTGGCAGACACGACACAAGTGGATGTGGAGACCTGGATCACAACTTGGATGACTGGTCAAAAGGGAAAAGGGAAAACAAAATATTTGTAATGGWATTGAAGAATTGGTCTGTGGTCAGAGAATCCCAGAAGGGTTTGGGTGGGAAGGGACCCTAAAGCTCATTCTGTGCCATGGGACACCTTCCACTGTCCCAGGCTGCTCCAAATCCCAATGTCCAGCCTGGCCTTGGGCACTGCCAGGGATGCAGGGGCAGCCCCAGCTGCTCTGGGCACCCTGTGCCAGGGCCTGCCCACCCTGCCAGGGAACAATTCCTCATTCCCAATATCCCATCCAGCCCTACCACCCACTCCTTTTTTTCACACAGATCTATTGGATCCTCCTGAGTGTTCTGCCAGGCTGAGATCTGGCATTCCTTTCCCCCAGCCTCTCCTCCACCTCCACTTTTGCTGATTTTTGTGTCTTCCCACAGGAGTCCTGGACTCTCAATGCCCATTTGCATCCAAGGGTAGCTACCCCTCAACTGTATCTCTCTAAAATGCTTGGGGGACTAAACTTGATGTCTTTTCCACCCTGTGGATCTCCCACTTATTTCTCAGTGTATTGAATCCTTTAACAACCTTTTGCTGACATCTCTCCTTTCCAAAGGCTGCATGCTCACTCCTGCCCAGTTTTTTAGGTCTTTAATTAATTACTCCCCATCTGAATACCTTCCCTCTCACCCCACAGCCCCTTTAGTTGCCAAATTCTTATTTGAAACCTGCATGAACTGGGATTTGGACACACATGGGGCTTCCCTGAAAGAACTGAAAAAATGTGAGACTTAACTTGCCCCCMCTGGCTCATCCAGAGAGCTGAGTTTATCAAAGCCTTAGCTAAGCCTGGACCAGGGTTTATTTGACAGGGGGACCTTGCCTAGAGCTGGCTTTGGAGCTGCAGAAAGAAAATCTACTTTTAAAACACCATTTTCCAGAACATGTAKTTCCCCTTTGGAAACTGAGGKGACAACACTGATCTGGGGACATTTKCTGCGCTAYAAGAAGACTGAAAAAACCCAAATTACTCTTGCTCTGAGGGGCTGGATTCCCTTTGATATTGTTCAGGTTTTCTGGAAATGGTTCCAAATTGCAATTCCGTGCTCTTCAGCCATTTGTGGGGCTCCAAGAGGATGGAGCCCTTTTTCTTGCTGGCCCCAGCACTTGTGCAATTAAAATCCTTCCAGCATTGTCCTTTCCTTTYCCCCTCCTCATTTAAAGGCACCATCCTTTTCCTTCCCTTATCCTCCCTCCCCTCCTGCCCCTGGCAATTGGTTAAAGGCCCAGCTCAGCCTTTTGTTGTTTTCCTGGGGAGCAGCCCATCAGTCCCAGCTGCTGAGAGCAGGACACAGGGCCTGGGAGCATTTGGGGGTTGCATTTTTGATGTCCAAGCTGAGCCCTGTTGGGTTTTGTGGACACAGATGGGTCTTGKCCACGCAGAGAAATCCACAGGAGGAAGGGGATGGGAATTCTTCTCCCAGATCCATTGGGATCTGTTTGGGAGGCACGGGGTCAGAGCTGCTGRGGACATTTCTTAGGGCCTCACAGGTGTCACACTGGGTCCAAACAGCTGCTTCAAATGTAGAGGTAGGTGATGAACCAAGTAATGTGTGTGTGGGGCAAACAGGCCCTGCACCCAGCTAGGAACCATCTCACAAAGAGCTGSTGTGCAAATGGACTTGGCCCAATTATATTTGACTAATTAACCTTATTTGTCACCCCTGAGCAGGGAGATGGGGAACGTCTGGTAACAGCAAGCAAAGATAGCAAGGGCTGATAATCACACAGTCATTGACGGGTTTGGGGTGGAAGGGACCTGGGAGATCATCCCATCCCATCCCATCCCATCCCATCCCATCCCATCCCATCCCATCCCATCCCATCCCATCCCATCCCATCCCATCCCATCCCATCCCATCC
>JACDOX010000290.1:272405-307513 GCA_014549065.1 Cardinalis cardinalis
CCCCAGGACACTCTGCTGGCTCGGGGACAGCTCGGTGTCCCCCAGGACACTCTGCTGGCTCAGGGACAGCTCGGTGTCCCCCAGGACCCCCTGGATGAGATTTCCCTCATCCAACCCTCTGCCACCCACTCCTCAGTGACATCAGGCATCCCAAGGAAGCTCCAGGAATCACGGAATAACTTGGATGCCCATCTTTAAACTGTTGCCCCTCCAGTTGGCCACAAKCATTCTCCTCTTCCTCAGAGGCCACAGAAGCATCTCTTTGCTTTCCACTTCCCTCTATCCAGCTGTCAATTTTCCTGAAGTTTGTGGAAAATTAATTAATTTGGAGACTGTGAATCTTCCYTCAAATCTGGATGGAATTGGCCATTTGGTTCAGAAATGATTCTGAATTATCCTGACAGGTGGGTGGACACTGCACCCACCTCAGTGTTATTTCCATAGGAAATAAATTTGAAAGCAGGAGTATAAGGAGAACATTATTTTAGAAAAGAGGTCCTCCAGTCTTAGGGGAGTTAATTAGTATCTCACACCTGTTGGAGAACTAATTACTGATGGSCTAATTTTGACCAGGCGCCTGGGAAGTGCTGGTGATGGAAGCACAGTGGGGTTGTGGTGCTGCAGGGCAGGRGTGCTTCCCACAGGATCCATGGCTGTGGATCACAAGGCTCTCTGCCAAGTGCCACAAGCCCAGTCCAACCTGTAAATAAAGCATTCACAAAAAGAACTGGAATTCCTGTTTTTTCCRGGCTGCTTTTGGGATTTAAAGTTAACGAGAAATGCTACTCTGAGTTTTTTGGGGGTGTCTGAGTGATCCTTGTGGCTTCCTTCCAACTTAGTCCCTATGAAGAAATCACTTTGCTTGGTTGGTTTTGGAGATTCTAGTGATCCTGTGAAATCTATGTGAACACTTCTTTCCCTGGATTCAGCCAGGAAGACTCTGGAAATATGTTATTGACCAAGACTGCGAAACAAACCCTTCTTTCCTAATCTTTCTTCAAAAGAGAATTCTGCAGCATTTAATARTGTAGACTAGGAAAGAGAGCTCTGTTCAGTTTGGGGTTGTATTTTCCTCTTCAGTTCTGCCACACAGAGCTGTACTCAGCTGTAAATAAAATCTCCCCCAAGACCTCCTACCTGATCAGACCTTTTATTTATCATTTCTATTAAAAACCTTTTATAGAAAGATGGAGAGGGATTCACGTTGCTGTTGTTTGTAATAGCATGCAGATGTGCCAGGGGAGGTTTGGAGTCCCAGAATTCCAGCATGGTTCAGGTTGGAAGAGACCTCAAAGCCCATCCCATTCCACCCCTGTCATGGGCAGGGACACTTTCCACTGTCCCAGGCTGCTCCAAGCCCCATCCMACCTGGCCTTGGACKCTTCTAAATATGCTCTATTTTTACAGTTTTTGGGGCAATAAAATCTAATAAATCATATGAGCACAGGCAAGTGCAAAGGTCCAGATGCTATGGCTGGGTGGGGGCAGCTTTTTCAAATTCCTGACCTTCTTTTGCTGATTATTAGTAAGAATTAGTCAAAAAAGGGGCAGGGTCTTGATATTTGGGCTATCTTGATACTCATGAATGGCACAGGTGGCTCTGAAGTGGGTGGATAGCCTGGCCTCAAATCCTTCCTGAGGAAGCTTCCTTCTTTGGCACAAAGGAAAAGGATGTGAATTGGCCAATTAAAATCCGTCCACCTCCCAAATTCCATAAACTGGCATGGGATATGTTTATCCTGGGCTGGATTTGTGCTGTAGCAGCTGAGGCCAAGCCTGTCACCTGCAGCTGGCTCAGCTGCTGAGCCTTGGCCAGGTTTCCCTGCAGATCCCTGGAGATGCAGTGATTCCTTTGGGAGAAAGCTAGAGTTTACCAGGATGTTGGGAATTCTTGATTCCCATCCTTCCCAGCTTTTCCTAGCATCCCACCCACTTTCCCTGCTAACTTTTTAATTTTTTTTTCCCTTTTCCTAGGGACAAATATTCCTCCCTTCCAACCCAACCCATTCTGTGTTCCCATGTTATTGTGGAGGCTGAACCAGCAGCACTCAGATGAATGCATGTCACAATCCAGGAGTGAAGAATTTCCCTCTAAATCCCTGAAAGGCAAATCATGCTGGGAAGGAAGCACAGGAATCAAGGTGACACGTCGTGCAGCAGCAGCAGGTGGGGTGATTTCACTGCCTAAAACCCAGCAGCTTTGCTGTCTGTTCCTTTAACAATCCTGTGTTAATTTGAGGACTCCCAGGTTTTGGGAAGGCTGGGAAGTTCTGTCAGGAGCAGAGCAGCTGCTCAAATCACTGTGAGCTCCCAGTTTGTGGAGCACTTTGCCCCRAACACATTTGGTACAGGGAGCCCTTCAGCTGCCTTTCCTCCTGAAGGGAATGTCTTCTCTGGGAATGGTGCTCTGGGTTTGGTGGAAGCTGCACCTCGTGCCTGTGGGCTGCTCCTTCCTCCTGCTCCCTTGGGGACAGATCCCGTTTTCCACCAGGATTTCATTTCCCAGGAAGATGTGTTTGTCTGCATATTCCCAACCGGAGAACCACGATGATGGGTGGTTCTGTAAGGGCAGGGAGGGAGCAAATCCCCTCCAGACACACCAGGATAGGCCTAATCCACCAGCCTGGGCTGTAATTTGTCATCCTGGCAGCTTAATTAGCCTGGGCAGCATAATGCCCAGTGTGGCACCTGTGTGTGTCTCCATCCCTGGGCACAGTCCTGCCCTCCCTCACCTTTTGGGAGGAAAGGAAGGAGGGAGGCAGTGGTGGAGCCAAGAATGAGAGCCCTGGGATCACCACTCCCCTCCCTGTGCTTCTCCTGCCTTTAATAATCCCTCCCACGCCCCCATCCATGTTCAAGGTCCATGCCTTGATGTCTCCTCAGAATTCCCACCCTCAGCCCCCAGTTATTTATGCATTTCCAGCCTGCAAGGCAAAAATGTGCAGCAGTAAATTAAACTGCYGGGAGAGACAAAAATTTATTATTCTTGGCTTGGTGATGGGGTAAAGTTTTGAGTTTATCCTTCGTGTTCCTCATTTAAACCATGGTGATTAATCAGCAGTGAGCAATTTGTTCCCCCTCCTCTCTGTAGGACTAGCTCTGTGTAATGCTAAATCCTGCTCAATATTTGATATATTTTAAACCTGCACTTTCATTTTTTCATTAAAAGAGCCTCTCACCCRCATTTCTGAGATAACAACTTGGAATAAAGTAGCTCTTTGTGAATGCTGGGAGAGCGATGCTGTCTAGGTCTGATGTCTGAAATGTAACACATTAAAAAATAATCATCTTTCTACCTGTGCAAAATTCATCAGATTAAATAATGGCCTTAATACAATTTCCCTGGTGACCTTTATTGAGGAAAGAAGAAATTCTTCCCGAGATACTMAAAATAACCACGACAAAGCAGAGTTTCTCTAAACTTTGGTGTTGTCATTCTCTCTAAACTCTTTGAAACAAATCTAAACCTCCCGCCAGCATTACAACATTCCGTTCTGCACCATTCTCTAGAAGCATCCTATCCCTGGAACCCCAAAAATATGCCCTGGATTTTTTGTAGCATTCCCAGGAACACCTGCCCTGCTCTCACATTCCACTTTGGTACAATGCTCACAATCTTCTGGGAGCAGAAACCATGATCTGGAGTTGTAAGGACTAAAAAAGGTTAATTTTGGCTTTGCTGTCCTAAAAAGATGATGTTTCCTATTCTCCAAGCATTTCAACAGAGCTTTGAAGGCAAAGAGAAAGGCTTTCAACATTTTGCTCAAGGTTTTGTCCTTTCTCTTAGAAGAGCTGCAGAAGTGCCACTGCAGAGACACTTCCCTTCCCCAAATCCACTTGGGAATACAACACAAACAACTTCCTTGCTGTTTTCCCCTCCAAGCAAAGCTTCCAGGACCTCCTGGAAGCCAAATACTGGCTAAACTCCACAGGTCTGTGCAAAGCATAGCATCTCCACAGGAATCCTAGTGCCAGAGGGCAGAGCTGGATGGGATATGGGGAAGGAATTGTTCCCTGGGAGGGTGGGCAGGCCCTGRCACAGGGTGCCCCTGGATCCCTGGAAGTGTCCAAGGCCAGGYTGGAACCACCTTTTGCAGGGTTGTTGCTTCTGCTGGGTCACTCCTGAGAGGATGAATTCAATTTTATCCAGTAAAGAGCAACCATCCTTGCCAGAAAGATAAACAACATTCCAGCTGTCCTGGCTGGTGCCACCTCAAAAGCCATGTGTGAATTGCCTGGTTCTGCTCCYGTTGTTGCTACAGCTTTGATCCAACTCCAGCTTTAGCCTGGGATCCGCTGGGCTCAGTACAGACAGGAAAATCACTGACACTCTCTTCTTCCAAAAATAAGGAAAAAAGGCAAAACCCCTCAGTTCTCATCTAATGGGCTTCTGAGAGCCAGCTGCCTCCAAAATTCACCTGATGAACTGCACTGCTCTTATCAAAGCTTGAGGTTTAACAGTGCTTTGTAATAAATGCATGTCTTCCTCAGACTGCAAGCAATGGTAACTCAGCAACATGGAACCATGGAATGGCTTCCCTTGGAAGGGATCTAAAGTTCATCTCACCTCACCCCTGCCATGGGCAGGGACACCTTCCACTGTCCCAGGCTGCTCCAGCCTGGCCTTGGGCACTGCCAGGGATGCAGGGGCAGCCCCAGCTGCTCTGGGCACCCTGTGCCMGGGCCTGCCCTCCCTCCCAGCATTTCCATGGCCCAAACCAGCCCATTCCCACTGGGTGTTTTCCCAGCATTTGCTAAAAATCACTTTTATTTTTTGTTTTCCAATCCCTATTCCATGTAGCTGACTGTTTTCCTGGTTTTGGAAGGATTCAGGCTGTGATGGGAGGATGCTGAGTGACTGTGCTGGGGCATTTCTGCCAGCAGACAGACACTTGTAACCCACCATGACCACACTGTCCTTTTTCTCACTCCAAATCCTGGGTGCAGGGACTCCCCACCATTAATACAAACACATTTAATAGTAATATTTGATTTTCCAACAGATCCCTGACAGATTTGTGGGTCTTTCTTTGTAGTTGTAAGTAGTAAATACTTAAACAAGGGAGAAAATAGGAATAATTCTATTTTCCACCTTGCTTTCCTTTTCCCCTCCCAGTGGGAGTTACACTGCCCTACCACAACCCCAGAATTTCTCATTTGGATCTTCTCTGGTCTGAAACTGTACCAGAAGCTGTGCTAAGCCACAAAATCCTGCTTGGAGGAGTGCAGGAATTAAATCAGTGGCRGGAAGGGTGATTATCACCTTGATCCACCAGCGAGTGCTTCTGCCACTCAGGGGAAGCGGCTTGTGCCTTGCCTCAGCCCGACAAATTTCGGTGCTTAAACAGCTGTAAATTACATCCCAAGGCACAGATCTGGAATTCTACTCCCTCTATCCAAAGCTGGGTTAATGCCTCRCTTCCCAAAGGGAAATAAAAGGGATTTTTTTTTTTTTTACTGGCTCAATCTGTGAGGTTCCTGCTGTTGTTTCTGGCTACCAGCGCCTGCTCACAGCCTAAAATCCAGAGTTATTCATGGCATGGCATCCCTAAAAGGCAAAGTTTGGAATTCTGTATTAATTGACAGGATGACAATTAATGAAAATGACCCCCAGAAAATAAAAGGGGAAAAAAACACCCCCCACACCCCCAAATCTTGTCCACCTGAGGAAGATTTCCCCACAGTATTCCCAATTTTAAAAGTTTACCTAAAATTGAGTTAATTTTAGATAACACAGCCCCCCCCATTGCTGAAAAAAAAGTGGGAATTCTGATCCCTCCGCATTGTAGGAGTAGCTCTGAGCACCTGGACAGCACAAAGGAGCAGGTGGGGATGGAATTTCCCTTGGATAAGCAGGGACATCAGTACTGACCATCAGTGTCCAGACCCAGGGTCCTTCCCAGAGCTWCAGATGCTGTAGTTGGTTTAGAAATAAAGAAACAACTTCTGTTTTCCCTCAGAAAATTGGGAGAAAATGAATATCAGGGACAGAACTGACAGACTTTGCAATAATAGTGAGGCAGTGAAATAATAACAGTGTCTTAAACAGGATTAAAATATAACATTTTACTCATTATTTCAAAGAATAGATTTTTTTTTTCTTTCTTCCATCAGTCTTATCTGTATATCCAGCCTCTAGCTTAACTCCAAACAGCTGTTTTAGTGCCAGTCCCAAGTGCAAATATGCCAAGAAAAAGGAATTAGGGCAAAGAAACATCTGGTGGGTTTGTTTTCCCCACGTGTGAGAGGCTACAGTGCATTTCTCTTGCCTGAAAACAAGCACCATTTTGCTCAAAATATTTGGTCAGAAACCTCAGCTTGAGAAGGAGGTATTGGACAGAGAAGTCACATTGACACCACATGCAGACAGCTCCCAAAGACAAACATTCCCAGGGATGTGCTGGGGGAGAACCTGGAGAAAGGGAAACCCAACACAGCCACAGCAGCACAAAGTCTTTTACTGCCAGAGCGGATCCATCCTCACCCAGACCTGGTGGTGAGGCCCCAGCAGCTGAAAGGGAAGAGAATGGTGGTGCCAGTCCTTCCAGAGGAATCCAGGTTGTTCTCACAATTGGTTTGGTTTTACCCCCAAAAAGTTTGCACAACACAATAGGACACTTTTCTCATGTGAATGTGGTTCTGCTTTTTTTTTCTTTTGCTGCTTCATACTGGAGAAAACCACTTTTCTTTGTCTTTTTTGGGTGTTGGTGACACCAAACAGTGAAAATTCTCAGCTCTCTGCCCAAGCTGTGGCAATATTCAAAACCTCGAGGTAAAACCAGAAATTGTAACCAGGTGCCTGAATTTATGTCATGTATTTCACAGGTAATGGGTGCTAAAAGTTTTGGAAACAACTCTGTGTGTATGTCCTGAGACCCTTTGCCCTTCCAGATCTGTMTGTGCATGTTTACTTCATAAAATATTCCCTTTTTATCCTCTTCCCTGTGGGATMCATTTGTCTTTTCAGCACATTTGTGTTCAGTTAGCAAAGTGGAATGGTGATGGCACTGCTTAACCCACCAGCCAGCTGGGCTTGGGAATGGATCCATCCTCTTCCCATTAATTCCTCTTTAGTGCCTCCCACTGTCACAGGCTCATGGATCATCCTGCTTTATTCCAGAGGAATACAGCCATAGGATGACAATTACTGATAGAGCACAAAAGCTGGAGCTAAAGACCATGGAAAGAAGCAAACAGAACTGATGTGATGAAAAGATGAAAAAYTGACTGGAGAAGAAAATTGGAACGAGCTAATTTACAAAAGAAAATGAACAAACCATGGCCAGGTAGCTCTGAATAAGATTAATTGCTACATGTTGCCTTCCTCTTTCGCAATTTTTATCTTATTTCAGCTCCTCTTGCACTTTTCTAAGTGGCAGTGCTGTAATCTCAGGAACTTTGATTCCATAACTTTGCCAGCTGGGCGTTGTTTGCATAAATTGCTCTGACTTTGGAACTGGGACTCAAATTCCAGCAGCAGCCGAGGATTTGCTCCATTGACTTGGATGGGTTTATTTTTAATTTATTACTCTGAGGTCAGAAGGCAGAGCTCCGGATATCAATCTTGAACATAAATAGACAATTCCCAAATCTAGACAGTAGAGCCACAAGTACCATACAGAAAAACAAAGCCAGGCAGGTGTAGAACTGTCTGGAGGGTTAAACCAATGGGGGCTGTGCATTTATTAGTAGTTTACTCTTTATTAAACAAGAACTCCAGATCCAAAAAGAACTCATTAATTGAAACCAAGTAGTGTTTAGTGAAATGGGAGCCTGTCAAAACTGGGAGGGGGGACAATGGATCGGTCCAAATGTGAGTGCAAATTTTGTCTGGGAATTTTAAAGCGTGCCGTTTGTCATGGACAACGGATGTGCACCATACAAACTCCGTACGTCTGCCCCTGGGTGACAATAAAAAGCGCAGTTTATTATAAACCGAAGTAAAAACCAAAATTAAAAAAAAATCAACTAAAATCACAGTTTTGTCATTGGTATGTGGAGGTTGTTCCAAGGGCCCATCCAGAGCTCCTCCTCGTCGGACTGTGTGTGTTCACTGTGCGACTCCAAGGGCTCCTTGACTTCCTCGTGGTCAACAACTGATTCCTGCTCGTCTGTGCTTTTCAGTTTGGCCGCCCCGGCCTTTGTCACTACATTTTCAGCCCCTATAGTAGAGGAAAAGGACACACTGCATGGCCTGGAGTTCATTTTGTCACTGGGRGACGGTCCCTTGGACAACGTGTTCAGCGGGACGCTCTCCTCGTGCGTCACCGCCAGCTTGTCCAGTTTCTTGAACTGCTTCCCCAGCCTCACTGGGGAGGTGACTTTTAAATTGTTGCCCAGGCAGGCGCGGCGGGTGCGCACCACGGAGCCGTTCTGGGCCACGTAGACGTTGCTGCTGCCGTTAGCTTGGAAGCCGGGGTTGCTCAGCCGGTTCCTCTGGCTGGAGTCGGGAGCGCTCTCCTCGCCCGTGGAGCTGGTCTCGTACTCCGGGTCCACCACCAACTTGATCCTCTTCTTCTTGGCCCACTGTTGGACAACACAAAGAAATGTCAGGGCAACCCAGCAGTTCATTTCCCTGCTCCTTCTGTTCATTTATTAATAACTCTCATCAGTTTCTATAAATTTTGCACCTTTCCCCTTGGATATGTGCAGAAATGGGAGGGCCCTGGGGAGGAAGCTGCTGTGTGAGAGATACCTTTAAGAAACTACTCCAAGGTGTAAATTCTAGGAARGCCTTGGAAGTTTTCTTCCCTTGCATTGTGAATTCTGTGCACTGGCCAGCTTTGCTTTGTGTGCATCACACATCCAGCAGAGAAAATCCCGGGACATACACCAGGGAAAATCTCAGGCACGGCGCTGGCAAAACCGGCTGGTTACAAAAAGAGCAGCTCCATGGAAGGCTTTGTGACTGCTCCAGACAGGTGGGATCAGTGGAAATGCTCAGGAAGATGGTGAAGAAACCATTCTTAGGTTTATATAACTTAAATATTTCTTCAAAGAATTGATGCAAACCATTTCCACGCTGCTGTGATTCTGTAGTAGCAGTGATTGCTCTATGGTGAGCACACAACCCCCACTAGTTATTATAATTTATAATTGATCTTTTAAAAATAAATGACTCCTTGCACCACACTGAAAAGAGCTATTACCCTTCTTGAATGAATAATTCAAGCACTAAGATGCCATCACAGTTAACCCCTCTGCAAAACACACACAGGAACATGAGAAAAGCCAGTTTTTAGAGAAAAAATCATGCAAGGTACAAACAGATGATTACTCTTCAGCTTTTGAGAAGTTATACTTGCTAAAAATTACTTAGATGCCTGTTTTATTGTTCCTGGAAAAGACAGACAATGTTCTTCACATGGATATATTCCAGTGGATCTATTAGTGCTTAGTTTAAGTGGGATTTACATGAAAACATTATCTGCAGCTACAATGTTGTGCTGTGTGGGGACACAAAGGGGCAGGTGAGTGACCATGGACCAAGTTTAAAGAGATGCTAATAAAATAAAATAAAATAAAATAAAATAAAATAAAATAAAATAAAATAAAATAAAATAAAATAAAATAAAATAAAAATAAAACAAAACCACTGTACTGTGATGGGCAGGAAAGGCAAAATTTGGGAAATATAATAAATTTCCTTTCCTGATCTAGCTCACTTGATCCTCCTGCCTCAGCATTCCTGGCTTGTGCATCACTGGTGTTTGCAACCTGAATCCTGTGATGCAGAAACAGCCCAATGCCCGCTCTCCTAGTTATCTCCTGCAGTTTTGGGAATGTTGTTTTGCTGCAATTCCACTTGTCCTCCCTGCAAACAGAGCTGAYCTTGACAGCAGAGAACTCACCTGAAGATTAGCAAATGTGTTAATACAATATTAACGTATAGGATGAAAACATGGATGGTTTTTAAATCTTGACATCCTGCTAATTATGGATGACTTTAAAATCTTTACATCCTCCTCCTCATCATTTCCATTCTTCCCTAAATCCCATGTTTCATTGCTCCATGAAAACAAAACTTTCTGTATTTATGACTGAGTAGATCTATAGTGTGTGTATATACATGTATGTATATTTATAGATATATATCCACAGGGCTGGAATTAGTTTTGTTTTCCACAGTTCTCTCCCAAGGACAGTGAAATGCTGGATCAATACACTTTGCCCTTTCCWTTTGGCTGTCTCCAGCCTGTCAGCATTGCTTAGGAAAGACCACACAGAAGGCACAGCAAACAAAGCCACTCCTCACTGCAAACCATCACCTACTGTCACTCCTCTTTAAAAGGAGGTGGAATCACCCGTGGCCTCCGACTCTGTAACTCCAGTACCCTGGGCCTCATCTGACTGGGACTGGCTGCTTTCCTGGGACACCTTTTTCCTTGTTTTCATTCCTTTCCTGTTGGTGTYAGAGCTCTGAGTCTCATTCTCAGGGGACGTGGCAGTTTTCCCGGACGTGGCGCTACCTGAGCTTTTTGTCCCTGTGGTACCTTTGGAAGTCGCACTGATTTCACTGTCCAGGCAAGAAGATTCATTCTTACTGGCMGTGTCCTCCCTGTCACTGTCCTCTGGATCAGCCTCTTCTTCACTTTCCTCCTCGCTCTCCTCATCAGGAGCAGCTGATTGTCCTCCCTTGCTCGCTCCAGCAGCAGCAGCTTTTGTGGTGGCAGTTTTAGAACCCGCCTTGTTTGAGCTACCTGCTGTCTCCTCTGCCTCTTCCTCTTCTTCTGACACCTCTTCTATGGTGTCCTCTATTTCCACACTGGCAGAGGAGGTTTTGCTCTTGTAGCTGGATCCTGAGGTTTTCTTGTAGCTCGTGTCCCTGTCGCTGCCCGAGGCAGTGGAGCTCACGGATTTCTGGCTGGAGCGTTTGCCACGGGAGCTGCCTGCCCTGCTTTTCACACTGGACATTTCYGTGCTTCTCCTGCTGCTGGACTCACTGGTCCCTGACCTGCTGTAGGAGCTCCGTGTGGATGAGCTCTTGGACAGGCTGYCATCCTCATCGCTCTCAGACTCTTCCTCATCATCGTCCTCTTCYGACGAGTCCTCCTCCGACTCGCTGCTGGAGCTGGATTCAGARTCCTCATCGGAATCCCCCACATCCCCCGTTTCTTCATCCGAGTCCACGGTGCTTTCCGTGGCCTCATCCTGATCCAGGGTTATTTTCAAGTAGTCTTTGTCTTCTGACTCAGAGCTGCTGCTCTTCTCAGAGGACTCATCCGAGGTGCGCCTCCTCCTCCTCTTCCTCCTCCTCTCGTGGTCGCTGTCCTCCTGCTCGCTCTCTGCCGTGATGCTGATTGAAACTCCCGACTTGGCTTCATCCCTTTCTGACCCTTCCTCTCCGCGTGCCAAATCTTTGTCGAGGCCCTCCTGGAATTTCTTGGAGACGCTGATGCGCTTCAACACGTGGTTTAGTTTTCTCATGGAGGGCCTGGCATCCGTGGATTTCTGGAAGTAGCTTCCCCTGATCATCATGGGTTTGTCCCCATCTGCTTGGCGAGCTGACAGCAGCTTGGCATAACTGGAATCTTTCCTACCTTTCACTTTCTGCAGGATCATTGGGAATATCTTTGCTTTCTTCCACCGRGAATGGGCAGACTCAGCTCTTCCTGGTTTGTGGGCACTGACTGCCACACGACTTATATGCATCGCTCCCTTTAGCCTCCTTTTCCCCTGGCTGCTCCTAAATCCTCTTCCAGGACCACGGCTGAGGTCCATCCCAACACCTACAGGTCTCCCTTCCATTTGAGGCCCTGCTGCCTGGCTTATACCTCTGCTGGGAGGGCCTCTGACTGGACTCATGCCCTGAAAATTATGAAAATTAATTGATTACCAGTTGAAAGAGAGTTACTGTGAAAACCTGTACCTTAAAATAGGGTAGGAGAAGATGCAATATTTATTTCCCAGCGTCAAAATGAACTTAGCTGTTTTAGAGCAGTTTTCTTACCAAAGTTATGGGAAACGTTTGGGAATTTTAGAGTTTAGAAAGTTCGAGGATAGGCTGGAAATGCACAACTACCTTACTCTGCAATGGGGAAAACACTGAAATGTTCTGTCTTCTCATTTAATAATGGATTAAGATGTGGCATGTATGACAATTGGACTTTTTTCTCAAAAGAAATGTTTACATCGACTTTCTTCTGATTGCCACTGACATTTAATTCTTTTTTCTTAGTTTCAATGGGAACTCTGTGACAAAGTAGTTTAGGTACTGCTTTTCTCAGTGCAAAGTCATAGTTTATAGGAAGAATATTAGTAATAGACTTTTAGAATACAGGAGTGCTTTTAGTTGGAAGAGACCTTGAAGCCCATCCAGTGCCATGGACAGGGACCCTTTTCAATATACCAGGTTCCTCCAAGCCCTGGCCTGGGACACTTCCAGGGATCCAGGGGCAGCCACAGCTTCTCTGGGCACCCTCACAGGGAGGAATTTCTTCCCAATATCCRAGCTAAATTTTCCCTTTTTCAATCTTTTTAGTCTTTTCTTGTCCTGTCACCCCAGTTCCTGCTGAAGAGTCCCCCTCCAGCTTCCTTGTAGGCGCCTACAAATACTAGAAGGTTTTTTTATTTGGTAATGATATAAAATGGAATTAAGTCTAAGTGGATTTTGCTTTGAACTAAAACCAGATGTGGATACTAACAGAAATGCAGCAATTCTTTTTTTTGTGCCTAGAAAACAAAAGGAATTTAATGCTGACAAACTTTACGGGGCCAACACTGCTTAACGCTGATCTATACAAAACCCAATTCCAATCAATTCCAGGGTACAACTGATGAGGTTTGGTGGCCCTTCAAGCTGTCAGAGGGACAGAATGATCCCTCCAGAGCTGGTTCCTTACCTCCTCAGCTGCTGGCCCGTGGGGACTGTAGTAGTAGCCACCGTCGCTCTCCACCACCACCTCGCCGTACTCGTCGTACATTCCCGACGGGGACAGCAGGCGCCGGCGGCTCCCGTACTGCGGCAGCTCGTACCTGCCAGGGACACCACAGCTCCTCAGGACAGCCCAAATGTGCTCACACCTCTCACCACACTGCCAGCACTGCACTTGTTCACATCCAGAGCAAAAGGAACGGCTTTCCTTGGTTTCCTCCCTCCTTTTCTTCCTTAGCGGCAACCAAATCCCAGATATCCTTCTGCTCCAACAGCCACAAGCCCCTCAGGGTAACCTGAATTTTGGGGGCTGCTGGATCAGTCAAGACCCCTCTAAGTATGTCAACCTTCCTTCAATCCACCTGATTTTTTGGGGGATCTTTCTTAATAATCATGGAATGAAAGAGCAGCTTCCCTGGGATCGGTTCTGGGGAACGCCAGCAGTAACTCCTGAAGAGTTGCAGTCCAATGGGATTTATCAGAACAAGGCAGGATGGGGTTTCTTGTGGGAAATTTAAATGCCACAAGGCAGGATAGGGTTTTTTTTGAGGGAAATTTAAAAGGTCACAGGGCAGGGTGGGTTTTTTTTTTTGAGGGAAATTTAAAAGGCTACAAAGCAGGGTGAGGTTTTTTGCGGGAAATTTAAAAGGCCACAAGGCAGGGTGGGGCTTTTTGAGGGAAATTTAAAAGGCCACAAGGCAGAATTGGTTTTTTTTCTGAGAGAAATTTAAAAGGCTACAAAGCAGGATGGGGTTTTCTGAGGGAAACTTAATGCCACAAGGTAGGATAGAGTTTTTTTGAGAGAAATTTAAAAGGCTACGAAGCAGGATGGGTTTTTTTTCAGGGAAATTTAAAAGGCCAGCAGCTGGCTGGAAACTGGGAGAAGAAAGGATTAATCCCTGAACACAGGAGGGGAGGAGGTGATGGAAATTAATCTCCCAGGAGCAGAAATACACACACTAAGGGTATAAACCCAGCATGAGGGACAGGATGTGTGCTCTGTAAGTGGAAAAATGACATCCCTGAAGAAGCAGGGAGTTATCACACACCCCCTTAACCTCTGAAAAGAGTTTTGTTGTTGGTTCACGCCTTTGTGGACACAAAGATTAAAGTAATCCTTAGGTGAAGGGGAGTMCCACGATTAACTGCTGGAATAATAAACATCACCAGCCTGGGAAAGCATCACTTTGAGAAATAAAGAGGAAAAATGGAACYGTACCCATGCTCATAACTGTAGTAATCCTGGCCATAGTATTCCTGCCCTGGATCAATTCCAGACTCCATACTCAACTCCTGGAAAAGAGAAACACTGATTGAATGCAAAYAGTGTGAAAAAGGCCCAAATGTAATTACTGATTTTATTATTCTTTATTATGTAATTACTTCTTCYGACTGCAGAAATGATCCCCATCCGGTAGCACAAAAATACCAACGTCTCACATTTGCTCTTATTGCTTATTCTGGAAACAATTTTGGGCCTAAAAGATTGGAAATGGAAAGATTTGCAATTGCACTGCACAGCAAGGTGCTAAAGCTTCCAGCACCCACTGCTCAGCTCAGCTCCAGCTGCAGTAATCCATCAGCAGCTGACTGACACCAGGAAAAMATCAGCAGTTGGAGAGCAATGGAATGATTCTGCTGGGAAATCTGAGACTGTGGGATGAAGCCAGCGGGAGCCACTGAAAGATGCTCATGGGGAAAATCCCAGAGTGGTTTGGAAGAGACCTTAAAGCCCATCCATTCCCACCTTCCACTATCCCAGGCTGCTCCAAGCCCCACCCAACATGGCCTTGGAAGAACCAAAGTGCAGTAAATTTAAGGTATTWAATTAAAATAACATAACTGGGCTCACAATGCCAGAACTTTGCTTTTTATCTAAGAGCCAGGGGGAAAAAATTACCTGAGACAGACAAGTTCTTATTAGAAAATGATGGAAAAACCATTTCAAAACTTACAGAACAATTAAGAAATGAAAAAYGGTTGTACCTCTGGTCTGAGAAGAGAAGGTCTCAGCAACTGCTGTTGCTACAAAAGAAAAATGAGAAAGTGGTTAATTAGGCAGCAACAATTAAAGGGCAGGTGATTGGTGTCTAAGATTAGCAATAAAAGCTGAAACCATAGGTCCTTTGGAACTTTTTTATGGCAGGCAGCTGGAGACTTCCATCCCCTGTGAGAACACAGAGCTCCTGATGCAGTAAAATCCTTTCACAATACACCATTTATTTTGCCTAAATACAGAATCAACTTTCCAGTTTTTGTGGTGATTACCTGACATATTTAACTCAAAAACATCTATCWGAGGACAAGAGAGCTAAGTTCTGTATTTAGAGACACAAACCAGCTGTGCAAAGAGAGGAAAAAAAAATCAGCAAATATCAACCTTTGTGATTGAAATGTATTTTGGAGAACTTTCCACTGATTAAATGAGATTGTACTGAAGGAAACTCTTCTCCCTGTTATTCATTTCTGGAGAAAATGATACTGCAGGAGCAGCAGACCTCACAGAGCTGCAAGGAGGTCCGTGGAGCCCCATTCCTGCCTGGCAGGTGATTGGGTATGACACTGGAAAACACATCAGGCATGGAGGGAATGCCCTGGGAAGCTCCTTCTGGCAGCTCCTTAAGCAGCAATCTCTGAGCCTGGAGGTCACACTCCTGCCACAATGGATCTCAGCCCCCAGGGGATCTATGGCTCATAAACTTCTTGAAGCACTTTCAATTTCTGGTCTCTAAAGCACTCGGTACCCAGGAGTTCCCCACACACAATCCCAGACTGGTTTGGGTTGGGAGGGAATTTTAAACTCAGCTAATTCCACCTCCTGCCATGGGCAGGGACACCTTCCACTGTCGCAGGGTGATCCAAGCCCCATCCAGCCTGTCATCCAGGGGCAGCCCCAGCTGCTCTGGGCACCTGTGCCAGGGCCTGCCCACCCTCCCAGGGAACAATTCCTTCCAAATGTCCCACCCAAATTTCCCCTGTGTCAGTCTGAACCCATTCCCTGTGTCCTGTCCCTCAGTTCCTGTTGCAGGGTCCCTCTTCAGCTCCCCTGTGTCTCTTCAGGCCCTGGAAGGAGCTGTGAGGTCTCCACACACCCTTCCCTTCTCCAGGCTGAGCATTCCAAGCTCTCCCAGCTTGGCTCCAGAGGGAAGATGCTCCAGACCCCCTCAGCATCTCCATGGCCTCCTCTGGATCTGCTCCAACAATTCCATGTCCTTATTTTTGGAGAACAGTGCACAGAGCAGAGGTCTCACAAGAGCAGAGTAGGAGAGACTCCCCCACTCCCCTGCTGCCCACACCCTTGGGCTGCATGGGAAAAGCACATTGGTATAATCAATATTTGAAAGGTAATTGGGCTCCAGCCTTACCTCTTGCTGTGCATATCCTCGCCTAGAAGTCAGAAAAAGACAAGAAATAAATTAGTATAATGCTGTGAGCCTGCACAAAGATGCCCATTACCATTCTCACTGGAGAGGGGTGATAGAGAATGTAATTAGAAATTAAATTAGCATGGAAAGAAATACATATCTCTAATACCAAATATGTTTTTCTTTGGGTTTGCTCTGAACACAGGGATTGTTGCATGGGAAAGGTTGGAGAAGTTTGGGATCTTTTCTTGCTTTAGATTGTGAATGGATGAGGAAAAATCCCCAATCCCCAAGAGCCAGAGCATCCAGAGAGACTCAGCACAGGGAAAGGGGGATTGGGAGAGGCCCTGCCCCATCCCCTCCCTGCTGGGCCACCATCACAGAGGGACCCTGTTCYCTCACACGTCTGCTCAAGCAGTGAAACAACTTCTCCCTCTCCTGGACTTTCTGTATCCATCAGGAATTACCCTGRAGCTTGAATTACTAATTTCTTGTACCAATATTAACATTCCAATTACACCTTTCCTAACATTTGCCCAGTGGGGGGCAGGTAGATCCCTTTTTTTTTTTCCTATCTGCTGTTATTTTGCCACAGACTTGGTGCTTCTGATCTTATGGGGAATTTATTGTTGGTTTAATTAATTTTTGTGGAGCCATTCCTGGGCATGATCAATGMATTTATGTCTGTCAAGTTCTCTTATTTTCACGTTTTGTGCCTKAAAATTGAAATGGTTTCAGCAAAACTAGAGAACAAAAATTTAGACCTTGGAATTTTTCTTAAGGATAAGTCTGSATTATTTTTATTATGGTTTTTAAGAAGGAAAGGGTAAGTGTTCAAAATTATGTTAGGCTTAACCTAGGACACAGCCAGCAGTCACGGAGAAGTCTTTAATTACACTAAATAAATAATAAAGACCAGAGAAATCCCTTTAATTCTTTAATATCCCCATCTCCAAATCTTCCTATTAATATTCAGCAGATGGAATTGATTATCAGCATTGAATTAATGCTGTCGCCTATATAATATAAACCWCATGGCCAGCTGAAATGAAGATTTATCATCCAAAGATGATCTGTGACTCTTCAAAGCCCACTTGAGGGGTGCTGGATTTAGTTCCCATATCGCCTACAACAATCTTCAGATAAAGGAGGTCTGAGGAGAAGGAAGTCTATTACTCTTAATTGCACTATATTGCAGATTAAAGGCATAATATGAGTAATTCTAATTAAATTTGGAATTCAACTTTCATAAAAATAGCACCATGCTGAGTTTTGCTGATATTTCTTGAATAGTTTCGTGTGGCCATGATTAGAAGGAAGAAAAAGTCCCCAAAAGACATAMAATACCCATTCATTCACTACAGCACAAGGATCTATTCTGGCACAAAGGTCAGGACAACATCATTTGTTTCCAGGAAGGAATGAAAGCTCTCCACAGAGGGAGGGATTGCTTCTGGGAAATGCTCTCAGCCAGACTTCAGTGCAGTCTGGGAATYTTCTGTGTGGAAAGGGAAGCGAGGCCATGGAGCCTGTGAGGATGTGGAGTAACAGGAAAGCCAGAACCTGGGGCTGGTACTCAAGGGGAGAGACAAAGCCAGAAGAGACTCACATGGACAAGATGTCTTAACATTTTCCTGCTAAAATAGGTTAGAGGAGCTGGGATTTGCCTAAAGCAGCACTTTCCCAATTCCTGGCACCCAAGCAGGAGTTTGCTCTTCCATAACTTATATCTCTTTTCGTGTCAAAAGCAAAATCATCACAAATSCCAAATACTACAGATACTCCTCAGAGGGAACAACTACTTATCAGTTTGCCCTGGCTCCTAAAATGAGGATTTTCCTGCAGTTCAGAGCTGGAACTGAGGACAAGTTGGGAAGGAGAATGAGTAATAATAACACCATGGTTGGTTCAATTCCAGCTCTCCCCTGATGCCATCTCTGCTTCTGCTCAGGACTTGGCCCCATCAAGGTGATGATGAAAAGATGAGAGATACAGCCAGGGTCACAGAGGATCCCAACTGACCAAATCAGACAACCTGGGAGGGCTAAATTATATATAAATATAAATTATTACAGATGTTCAACTTGCTACCAACTCCTACACTGGATCTAATCCTTTGTAAGAACTGCAGCACCATGGAATTGTGGAATGGTTTGGGTTGGAAAGGACCCTTATGCTTATCCTCTTCCACCTTCACCAACTTTCCACTATCCCAGGCTGCTGCAAGCCCATCCAGCCTGGCCTTGGACACTTCCAGAGATCCAGAGCAGCCCCAGCTTCTCTGGGCACCCTGCCAGGGAACAATTCCTTCCCAATATACCATCTAAATCTCTCCTCTTTTTGTTTAAAACAATTTCCCCTGCACCACCCAGACATCACAATGGGACAGAATTTCCCCGGTACAGCTTCTTTCCCAGTCTAACAGGGTAATTTTTTAAACAAAGGCTGTGAAAAAAATGCAGCAGGAGAACAAAGGTTGCATTAAATCCAGACAAAATGAATCCAGTTTTGTAAAGTTTTCAACTTCATAAAGATTTCCAGAATGAGAAAGTAAATGCGCCCCATCAGAGAAGAGCTGATTGCCATGACCCCCTCCCAGACTGTTCTGAATTGATGAAATTAAATATTCAAAATGGAACTTCTGTGTGATATCCACTCTTCCTGCTTAAGGAACATCTCAATTAATTGTAGCCAGACTGAACCATTGGAGTTTATGCTGTGAATGACTGCACACCTCCACTTTTGCTATGTGACCTTACACACCCCAAAATCAGGTCCTATTTGTGTCGTATCTCACTGGGGATGCACAGATCTGCACAACAGCAGCTGTTTACAAGCTCTAACATGGGACTTGGGTACTTAAATTTAAATTTCTGTCTTTGGGGTTGATCCAGTCTGAACATGAACAGCCCAATAATTTTTCATGCCCATCTCTGCCCTCTTCCCACTGTCCCCTYACCAGGAGCATGGCCAGGACACAGAGGGGAATATTTAAGCCATATTCCCATTCTGGCTCTTCAATCCTAAAAATTTTCTACCTAATAGATGCTGAGCTTTGGGGATATGCACATTGCAGTTGTGCCACCTTTGGAGAACTGAGCATCAAAAATGTGCACATCTCATAAATGACAGAGATTCTGTTGCAGCRAAAAAAGGGACAATAGGATAATCCCTCCCCTCACACATTTAGCTACTCCAACACCACCTTGATCCTACAACCTATCCCAACAAGGGTTTTAGGTAAAGGAAAATTCTAATGGATCAGCAGAACTTGTGGGATGGAGCTCACGGACTTTGGCACTGGGACAAAGAGAAACTACCTTGAGCCGCTTTTGACTGAAGCATCCACACATGTCCTAACTGCAGACTTCAAAAACAATACAAAAACAAAACAACCAAAAAAAAAAACCAAACAGGAGAAAAGAGAAAAAGCCAAGCACCATGAAAATTTTGAGTCTGATAGAGAGTCCGATAAAGAATTAATTACCTTTTTGCTCAGAATTACAACGTTGATACTGAACTGGAGTTTTAGTTTTGCTTCATTAAGTAACATCTGTCTTTCCCAAGATGGTTTTTCGAAGTTGTCATATTAAACTTTTTAGATTTTGGCAAAGGACTGAGAGGAAACTTGCAAGTTGAACCAAACATTTAAATGCCCAAACTGCTTTTACTTACCATTTTTTTCAAAGGACAAACTAATTTACTTTATATATACATTTTTAACTGACATACTTATATAAATGTAAAGATCTGATTTAGACCACTGTGAGCAAAAAAGCTGGTAAGTAAATCCACATTATGTGGATTTTTACAAGTACTTGGAAACCCTTCACCTGGTGACACTAATMAGAGTGACTTTATTACAATTTAAGTGAGATGTTTCAGCTCTTGACAGACCAGCATGGAAATTAAAGAGAGACAGTAACAACATGCACATGCAAAATCATAAAAAACAAACAACAAATGCTTTGTACATGAAAGGAATTTAGAAAATATAAACTTTTCACATGCAGTTACAATATAAAAAAAATGCAATGGAAGGCAGAAGATGGAGAACAGGAGTGGGGACACAGCTGTATTTGCTGAGACACCAAGAGCAAACCCTTCTTCTGACTGTAGACTGGAACTGAGCTACCAGAAAATGTCAGCAGAGCAGAGCCCATGGAGCAGGGAGATGCAGTATGGAATTATGGAATGCGTTGGAAGGCACCTTAAAGCTCATCCCATGGGCAGGGCCACCATCCCAGGTTGCTCAAGGCCCATCCAATAACCCGGCTCACCAAAGCTGAGCCTGCTACTCCCAGGCCTTCCCTGCTTTGATGCCCAGTATGTGGCAGAAGATTCCTTCCAGGTGGGGAAAAATTCCTTCCTTTTTATGGGCAAAGCAAGAGATTCCAATCACAGCTACAGGAAAATCTGACTCTCGTTACCTACAGTGAAGGCTGCTTAAAGAAGTATGGAGCCTGCTGCCATCTATGATACATCCTTGGGTAAAAGTGGACAGTTTYCCCCAAGAATTTCCAGGAAACAGACTAAGAACCAGCAAGATGCAGTTCTGAGAAAACAACTTGGAGAATTGTATTTTACATCACAAATTTCCGAGCGAACGGGAAGGACAGCGTCTCTCCCTTTGGGATCGGGAGTGGGCAAAGTCRCGAACAACAGAGAAAAGGGGCAAAGTCAGGATTTCTGGAGAGTCTGAGGCAGATACTGTGTGCTGCATTACAGTCCTCCCACTCAAAAAAAAAACCAGGGAACATCCACCTGTGAGCATTACAGAGCTGTCGACTGGGAGGGGAAGCGTTTCTCCAGCTCCTCCACAACACAGCTCAAGTTCCCATTCTGCTGGTTGTGCTCGGCTGCAGCTTCTGGAGT
Organism: Cardinalis cardinalis; assembly: GCA_014549065.1. NCBI lineage: Eukaryota > Metazoa > Chordata > Aves > Passeriformes > Cardinalidae > Cardinalis > Cardinalis cardinalis. The sequence goes on from JACDOX010000290.1 coordinate 293,520, forward strand.
CGGGAGCTCCGGGGTCGGGGCTGGCTTCAGCTTGGGGACGTGCTTGGGCAGCAGGTGGTTCTTGTCTATTTGGCTGTACATGTTGGCCACCGACTTCTCGATGGCGGCCAAATTCTGAATGTTTTTAAGAATTCCTTTGAGCTCCCTGCGGGGAGGAGGCTCTGGCACTGCGGCCGGGGTGGGGACAGCTGGCTGTTTGGCAGGGGATTTGGAATGCTYGGCAGGGGACAGCAGCAGCGTGCTAAGAGGAGATGGAGAGGAAGAAGAGGAAGAAGAAGAAGAAGAAGGAAGAGAAACTGCGGGTGGAGGCGGAGGATGTGGTGGCAACATAGGAGGGGATGGAGGTGGCGGTGGCAGTGGAGGTGGCAGCTGTGGAGGGGGGGGTGGGGGCATTTTAGGCGGATCTGGAATGCTTTCTACATTTTCTTTGGTCTGAGGAGCTAGAAAACTTTGGCAAAGTGGTTTCTTTATCCTAGAAGACGGAGGAGTTGGTTTGCGAGTCGGTGGAGGAGAATGTTCCTGAGGGTCGTCGTGGTGAGTGACGATTACAGCGGGGACCACGGCGGCCTCTGCTTCAACGCCTTCAGCACCGGGTGTTGGAGAGGACAGAGGGGAGRAGCGAAGGTGGGGAGAAGCCACCATGCTTTTGGGAGACTGCTCTGGCGCACTCTCTCCCTCCTGGAGGCTGGCGCTGTGCGTGGGCGACCGCGCGGATTTCACCTCGGGAGACCTCACTTGCTTCATCTCYTGCAGCGCCTCAAACTGCCTCGCCTTCTCCTTCACAGTCAGCTTGGGGCCACTGATCTTTTGGAAGAGCGGACTGCTGACATCGTCACTGCTGTCGGGGTTTTCAGCTCCTTCCTCCTTGCCCGTGAGYCTCTGCTGCTGCCACTGGATGGGGTCCATGATAACCGGCCTACCCAGCGACCCTGACATGTGTCTCCTGGTCAGGTGAGTGGGCACTGTCCACGCCCTGTGGCTGCCCCCAAAAGAGGCCTCTCTCCAGGCCAGTCTTGAAGGAGAAAGAGTATCTAAAGTATCGTTCCTTTTCCGTAGGAACCCAGAGGCAGCGGGGCTTTGAGGGAAACCTTCCACGTACAACGGGTTTCGGGTCGTTAGCGGGTTCTCATCGGACAAAAAAGTGATGTTACTCGAGGATTTGGGGAGGTTATTGTTCAGGGATCCATTGATATTGGATTGCTTGTGAGCCTCTATAGCACGGGAAGCAAAGCTGCTTATAACTCTCTGTCGGTCTCCTTCTTCTAAGACTGACTTTTTTCCCCTGCTTTGTTGGAAATGGTAGAGAAGAAAAAGACTTGAAAGAAAAGAAGATAATCACATGTGAGGAAACATGCATGGACATAGGTACTTATGAGAGAGAGAAAAAAAAGAACTTATGACATGAATCAGAGCCATTAAATCACTTCTAGCAAACTACAACCCAGCAGCGGGAGCACATCTACTACTGGCAAGACATTTACTTTTGCATCTTCTTTAAGGGGGAAGGAAGAAAAATTAAAACAAGCTGCTGCTTGCTTTAATTTGAAGCTGCGTAGCTACTTGGTGAGTTCAAAAATAAATTCACTTCTTGTTAAAAAAACCTCTTAGATTTCAAAATTCTCAGTTAACACTGTGGCCTATCCACCTTGAAACACGAAACATCACAGAAGTATCAATATGTGAATGAATTTCACCTCTTCATCATGTTGAACCCAATGGAAAGCCCCTGTGGTTGGGTAACATTGAATTTCTACACCAAAAGTGGGAGGTCTCACCACTTTCTGGACTGCATCTATCAMCTCCCAGTCTCTCATTAACTTCCTCCCTCAAATATTTTGATACCACAACCTTCTGAGGAGATTTGGAAATAAACAGTACTTTAAAAGGAATAGCCCCAAATTGCCTGCTAAAAAAAGTGTCCTTTGATGCCTGTTTTAAACAATGTTCACCACAGGCTGAAATGAGATTTATTTTTCACTCATACTGTGAGAAATTTAAGATTTGGGCCTGTGTGAGGCAGAGCTAAAGTACAACATGAGTAGCAATCTTATCTACCTGCACAAATTAAAATATAATTTAAGATTGGTTTTAGTGGCTTAGAGATGTCCAGTATTTTCWCGTAAGTTCTGAATTAAAAATTCTAAGCCTTGTCTCTACCAAAACTTGAATTTTGGTAAAGGATTAGGAGAAAAAAATAGAGTTTTCCATGATTCTGTGAGTGTTGAAAGATGAAGATTTGGATCTCTTGGTCACATTGTTCTGTGGGTTGTGGTGGTGGTGTTTCATGTATCAGAAAACATAACCAAATCCAAATTAATAAGAAATTAATCTCTGGTGGTTAAATAGTCCCTAGCAAATTGAATGGGAACTTTAAATACCTAGAAGGAATTGATTAAGAGATCTTCTTTTTCCTCTAAGTTATTTAAGATGTAAAAGTTCCCTGAGGGTTGTATTTAATAACAAAACACTTTTGTTTCTTAACGTTTGTTTCCTGTTTTGATCAGGGGACCACCCAGGCAGGGAACACTCATCTTCCCAATGTTCCAGGGAGCCAGGAGGACTGGAATTCCCACACTGAACCCAGGGATCATTCTCCCAGGGATCATTCTCTCATTTTTGTTTTGCAGAACACACCCAGCAAAGCACCACAAAGTGGATCAACTCTCCCCAGGCACTGCAGTTTCCCAGAGCTGAGTGTGCCTAAGGCGTCCTCTGGGCTGAATGAATAAAAATAATTAACTTGACACTAATTAGAGAGTCTCAGAAGGGTTTGGATTGGAAAGGACCTTAAAGATGACCTAGCTCCAACCCCCTGCCATGGACAGGGACACCTCCCACTGTCCCAGGCTGCTCCAAGCCCCAGAATCCAGCCTGGCCTTGGGCACTGCCAGGGATGCAGGGGCAGCCCCAGCTGCTCTGGGCACCCTGTGCCAGGGCCTGCCCACCCTGCCAGGGAACAATTCCTCATTCCCAAKATCCCATCCAGCCCTRCCCTCTGGCACTGGGAAGCCATTCCCCCTTGTCCTGGCACCCCATCCCTTATCCCCAGACCCTCCCCATCTCTCCTGTGGCTCCTTCAGGCCCTGCAAGGCCACAGTTTGGTCACCCCAGAGCTTCTCCTCTCCAGGTGAGCACCCCCAGCTGTGCCRGCCTTTCCTCCCAGCAGAGCTGCTCCATCCCTCTGCCCATCCTGGTGCCTCCYCTGGGCCCTCTGCAGCAGCTCCAGGTCCCTCTATCAAGGAGCTCTGAATCCTGAAGCAGCCAGCTTTGTGGTCAGCCAAGCACTGCACCTACTGAGAGGTGAGAGAAGCAGCGACTGAACTTGAAGGAGCCCCTCCAGCAGAAGGCTCATGCAAGGTGCCACCACCTTTCTGCCACTGGAGCAGATTATTTCAAAAGCTCCTCAGCCTCATCCTTGCTCCACACRAGGTTTCTGAGAGCTGAGGTGACCCCACCATGTTTTTCTGTTTGTGTGGAGCTGTTTCCATCACTGAGGACCAGAGAGTTCAGGTTCTCTCAGCTCAAAGACTCCACAGGCCTTGCATGGGATTGGAATTAACAGCCAAGGAAGGTTTAAATCCAGCCATAAATCCATGAACTCCCAGCAAACCTCTCTGCTCATGCACTCAGTGCTGGTTTGGCTTTTTTTGACCCTTTGGCTTTAGAAATAATGCCCTTCAAGTTCAGCAATCACCCCTCCTCTCTCTGCTTCGAAGAAGAGGGATAAAGAAGCACAGAAGTATTGCAACTTCCCAGTAAATGTCTTTCCTGCTCAATGGACAAATAAAATATGAACTTCACCTTGCAAGGTTGGATGGGCATTGCTGGAAGGAAAATTGACTAATTTCTACCAGCTACAAATATTAAGAAAATGAAATAAGCTTACTTACTGATGCCTAAGGATCCAGAGACAGGGAAAAATGAAAATGGTGAGACAAGGCAGATTTAAAACTAAAGAGTTTTGTTCCATTTCATTTGCTATAAACACCAAAGAAAGCAAACAAGACACTGCAAATGAAAGATGATGGACTTAGGACAACTAAAACAGGGAACAATGTACTAAAACTCATGAAAAAATGCCAAGAAAAGGTTTTTCCCAAATAAGAATTTCCTAAGGTATACCTGTGCCATGAAGTAAAATATTTATGGCAAAGAAAAAGTTAATTTGTAATTATATTTATTGAAGCCTGTTATTTTCTTGCAAATCCTATGGATTTTGATTTATCTTTGAAGGATTTTTGTGTTTAATCAGTTCCTCAGCATGACAGATAAGCCTTGGTTGTATGCAAAGACATCTGAGAGAAAATATTCCAACTACAGCACCTTTTTGGTGCAATGAAGACTGTTTTTTGTCCAAATTAACATAAAGCTAAGCCTCAAAGTCAATACTGCAGATCKGGGAACTGGCACCTCTTTGGGGCAGTTCTAACCCCCCAAAAATCTTTGCAGATAAAACAAAGYACAACGAGGCCTTTTCTGGCTTTAGCATCACATAATTAATTTCAGCAGAAATTTGGTTTAGTGTAAAAAAAGATGAATTTTATCCAGATGGCACCTCCCTGCATAAGGGTACAGATGTGACTCACAACCAGAAGTGCTCCCATTAAAAAAAAATAAACTTTATTCTACACATTTTTCCTCCCTTCCTGCCCAAGCATAACTTGATAAAGGCAAAAGGCAAAAATTCAACCCCTAGGAGAAACCATTCCTAGTCCCAGCATTTTTTAGCCTCCTATTTACCCAGAAAACCTAAGCCCTGGAATTATTCCACATGCAGAGACTGCACCCACTTGTCCAAGAGTTAAAGCTCTGTCATGGCCCTGTAACATTTTATAAACTCCATCACAGCTGCTGGAAAATTTCAACTTTCTGGGCAAAACAAATCATGATTGAAAACGGAGCAATCCTCATTTCCACCATCCACTCACTCCCTACCTACCAAATATTATTCAAGCTGGGCTCTTCAGCACTCCTTGGTTTTCAAGTATAAACAGAGATGAAGTGTGGCAAAGCTTATCAAACAACCCCCTCAGTATCACACAAATAATAATTGGCTGGAATATTTTCCTACTGAGAGTTAAATTGTTATTGGAGTCCATCAACTTCAGGTTTACAGAGGCATGAAAAGAGAGGCAGCCTTGCAAGATTATTATTTTATGAGCATGTAAGAGGTAAAAGATGAGTTTATTGAGCTACCAGGGGTTTCTCTGCTTTGATAGTTCCTTTAATTTCAATATTTAAACAGGTTTAAATTTAGAACAAAAACCCCAACAAACCGAACACATCTTACTACAGGAAATGAAGACTTTGGGGCAGCAATTTTCAGGGAATTATCATTTCAGACGAGTGTAATGGATAAGAATGAATTTTATTGGATGTGTTTTGTCAACAGTTTTGGAAAACACGGAGTGCTGGCCTGGATGTGCCAAAGAATCCAATCCCGGCAGCAGTGACCTGCTGCAGGATCTTGCTCATAGGAAAACCATCTGGTGAGACCTTTTGGCCCACTAAAGTCTGTTAAAGGCTCCCCCATCCATTACAAGAAGATTAAATTGGTTTTTTCCCTCCTTCCAGAGCCAGCCTATTGATTTTCTGGATGTTGGAGAACCCCAAGCAGCTGGGGAATGAAGGAAACCTTTTGCACTGAGACTGCATGAAGCGATTTTACAGAACCCCAGAACAGTTTGGATTGGGAGGGACCTTAAAACCCATCCCATTCCATGAGCAGGGACACCTCCCACTGTCCCAGGTAGCCCAGGGCAGTGATTTTCTGGATCTGGATGGATCTCAAGGAATACTCACATGGTGCTGTCTCCAAGCTCCTCATAGAGGTTGTTGGCCGCGGCTCCGGCCGGTTTTCCTGCTGGCAGAGCCATCTGGATCCTCGCAGTCTTGGCACACTCAGCCTGTCGCCTTTGGAGAGCCACAGGGGGAAGGAGAAACACTCATCAGGAACACCCCAAAACACACCTCAAATAAAGCCAAAATGGGAGCTTTTCTATGTTCTTGGCCTGTGGTTAAGAAACATCCCCTGGATTTTGTCTATATCAAAGTAACAACATGATCATCTTCTCCTGGATTTTTCAGCCCCTGGTTGTTCTGTCTTGGTGGAATCCCAGAGCTTCCCAGATCCCAGCATGGTTTGGGGTGGGAAGGACCCTAAAGTCCACCCAGTGTCACCCCTTGCCATGGGCAGGGACACCTTCCACTGTCCCAGGCTGCTCCAAGCCCCAAAGTCCAGCCTGGCCTTGGGCACTGCCAGGGATGCAGGGGCAGCCCCAGCTGCTCTGGGCACCCTGTGCCAGGGCCTGCCCACSCTGCCAGGGAACAATTCCTMATTCCCAATATCCCATCTAAATCTATTTCTTTCAGTTTGATCCCACTCCCACATGTCCACTCACAACTCGTTTTTCTTAATGGAGTTGGCTGGGAAATTTCTGTTCCATTAATGGTTTGTCCCAAAAAAACCCTTTTTTTAAAAATTTTTTAATTGATTTTTTTTTTCAATGGAGTAAAATCACAGTGGAAAAAATTACTGTTCCCTGTCTAGAAAACAAAGCTCCTCGTGTGGGGAGCACCACCAGGGTGATGTGGCTGATATACTCCAATGACACTGAGTAGCCATAAAAATAAATCACTTTGAAACTCATCGCACCAGGATGAGGTGAGCAAGTTGAGTATAGGAATTAAAAAAACCCTTATACTTAATAAATGTTGAGAACAAAATTTGTCAGTATTCCTATGCAAGCTGRAAGAAACAAAGCTGGAAATAAATACTTACTCTTTGAATCTGTTTGGTTGCAAAAAAGAGAGATAAAAAGGAAGGTTAAATAAATTCTGCTTCCAACAACTGCCCATAACAGCGACTCTAACAGGAGTAATAAACTATAGGCTACTTAATTATTCCACATATCAAATTCCAGAATTAATGACTTGTTTAAAGAATCAGAACTTCCAGAGCTGAACAGCATTTGGCTGTTATTTTTGATCCCCTGGAAATAATTCTGTAGTCAGCAGAAATACGAATTACAGCAGGGAATGAAAGCAAGACATGAAAACATGAATATTTCCCCTGTTTTTTCTTAAGCAGGCACATTTTTAAACTTGTTTCTTTATATTGAATTATTTTTATATAACAATATAAATAATATAATCAATATTTTCTTTWTATTTTCTCAATTTAGCATATTTCAAAATGTATAAAAATACTCTTAATAATGAAGGAGCATCATTTTTGGTTATTATTTAGAAGATGCCATTCTTTTGTGATTATTAGATAATAAATAATTTATTAGTACCTTACAGGTTTGTGCTGGATACTGGATYTCACAGGAGTCATTTTTAGATTTATTACTAAAGAAATATTTTAGGAAAAATACCAAGATTCCTTTGGAAAAGGAGTGAAAAAGGCTTGAATACAAAAACAAACCACGAAGCTCGGGATTTTAATTTAACTCTAAAATTCCTTTCATTTTCTTTGGCACTCCATAAAAATACAATTTATTTGCAATGGGCTGCTATAAATCCAACTCCAAGTCTGATCTCTAGATTGGAAAAATGGGATTTTTGGATGAAATGAATTTAAGCAGATTCCTGAGAGCTCCTAAAAGAGATTGATGAAGTTTAGATAATCTAACAGATGCCAAGGAAAAATGAGGCTGCTTCATTTCTTTAAGGAATCTGCAATTCAGATAATAGCCRCCAATGAATTGCAAGATGAACTGGCTCATGGAAGCAATTTTTCCATATTATTCTGGGAGAGAAAAAGCAGTTTGGGAATGACCTGCCACCCCGATGGTGCAGAAGTTGGTCAAGCTCTTCCAAACTTCTTTAAGAGGCTTTTTCTCTTCATCCAAAATGGAGAAAAGGGGACATGAATATGATCATTAATTAAAGAATAAATCAGTGAATAAATGGATTTATAAATCTATGAACTGGAATATAATGTATATGTAAATTTATGAATATAATTTTTAATTAGAGAATAAATCTATGAATAAATAAATATATATAAAAATAAATAAATAAATAGATATGGAGCCTTTAAGTCCAAATGCAGTGATTTTAAATATAAGTAGACCTGAAAATTTTAGTTGAAAGGAACTTGTTGCAGATGTTGATTTGAATTAATTTATCAGCCAATTACTGGAATCTCTTCAGTGTATAACACGCAAGAGGAAATATCAAAAAGTATCTCCAATGTTGCCCTACAATGGCAGAAAACCAGCTCTCCAGGAAACATTTGCAATTAAGAAGCTCAGGAAAAAARTTTTAGGACTTAAGCAAAAACACTGGAATCCTCTAACGTGATTTTTGAGTCATTTCTTGAAAAAGCACCTTTTTCCTCAATCTTTTTTTTTTTTGGTACAGAATTCAGCTCTGAATCTTCACTTCTGTGTCCCAACACCTGGGTTTTGAGCTGGTGTTTTGGCACAAAATCCTGCACTGTGTTAGGAAACCCAGGATACATTTCCCATGTTCATCATGCCAAGCATTGAGCAACCCTTGCGGTGACAAGGGGATTAAACCCAGTAATTATTTTATATACTAGAAATCTAGATAATACATACAAAATATTATAGAAATAGGCAATAATAAATAGAAATTAATCTTGACAAGACGAGTAATTGTCAAGGCAGCTCTGCTACAAACTGCAGCACCTCTACTAGGACATTACAGCCCTGGGATGTCACTGTCATATTTTCTGAAAAATCCTCTTTGCCCAGGATTCWTCTCCTGGGAWGCTGAGAAGCCTCAGAGAAAAGGGAAAACAATATTATCTCATTTGCTTCTCCTGTGTTTTGCTGCTTTGGAATGTGGTTTGGAGATTGTTTATCCAACATGCGAATTGTTTTGGCTTCATGACCAATGAAGGCTGTGTTGCGACTCTGGAAGGAGTCATGAGTTTTTCATTAGTATCTTGTTAAGCCTTCTGTAAGTATCCTTTCTCTATTCTTTAGTATAGTTTAGTACAGTATTCTTTAATATAATATCAGTACATAAAATAATAAATCAGCCTTCTAAGAACATGGAGTCAGATTCATCATTTCCTTCCTGCCACGGGGGACCTCGAAAGTACCCCACTGGGAGAGGAGGAGTAGGAGGAGGAGGAGGAGGAGGAGGGTACTCACTGCCTGTAGCTGACCATGACGATGAGGATGGCTGGCATGCAGCACAGGATGATGATGACAGCCAGGGCCAGCAGTGCYCCCTCCGTGTAGCCCATGGCCTGCGCCTGCTTCTTCACGTTGGCCACCACGTCCGGCGTGCGGATCTCCAGGATTCGCCCGCCCTGGCCCAGGTARGGCTGGAACTCCTTGTTGATATCCAGCAGTTTGCCATCCAGGAACCTTCAAGGGCACAAGGAGAGTTTTAATTAGGGCAGGTCAATAGCCCAATACATCATCTCTGTGGGCTTTGGAATAGTGGCAATTCCCTGTAATCCCAATGCCAGGGACAGTTCCAATGTACTTAACACCAGRACACAGTTTAAACACTGAAAAGGAGGGGTGAGCTGAGCTCATCCTGATTTCCAGGAGCACAAAGTTCTTGCTGGCATCACAAAGGCCTTACTTTGTGCTTTTCCTTCTCTGCTTTGATCCCTGGACTGTCACTGTCATATATTCTGAAAAATCCCTTTGCCAGGATTCCTTCTCCTGGGAGGATGAGAAGCCTCAGAAAAGAATGAAAACAATAACTATCTGATTGCTTCTCCTTCTCCCTGTTTTGCTGCTTTGGAATGTGGTCTGGATMTTGTTTATTGACCAGTTGTCAATGTTTGATTGCTGTCGTGTGAATTGGTTTTATTTAATCACCAATCAACATCAGCTGTGTTGGACTCTGAGGAGTCAGTCATGAGTTTTCATTATCATTCTTGTTAAGCCTGCTGTCTGTATCCTTTCTCTTTCTTTAGTATAGTTTTAGCATTTTTTAATATAATATAATATCATAAAATAATAAATCATCCTTCTGAGAACATGGAGTCAAATTCTCATCTCTCACCTCATCCTCACAAACACCACACACACCACACATCCCTAAGGACCACTCTGCCCAAGAAACCACCAAGGCAGTGGTGGAGTCACCACCCCTGGAAATGTTCAAAGAACCTGTGGATGTGGCACTTGGGGACATGGGCARTGGTGGCCTAGGCAGTGCTCTGGATGTTGGATTTGATGACCTCAGATGTCTTTTCCACCCTTAATGATTCCATGGTTGCTGTTACCCTAAAATCAGGCAATTTTTAGAGGATTTGCKCAGCTCCTTAGGGAAATTCTTTGGCTGGCTGTATAAAAAATACATTGTCCAAGGCTTCAACTTCTGAAGGAAAATAAAAATCCTTGGATCACTCCAGAAGTGAGGATTAAGTGTCTCACAAGCTGCCCAGCTCCAAAGACCAAAGTAGGAGATGTGTTAGGATGGAGGATCCTAAAAGATGGGAGCTATAGCAGAATTCCAGATCCTTATACATACAGTGGCTCTCCTGGAGAAAGATGAGGGGGGAAAACCTCCAGAAAATGTCTAATACAAAACAACCAAAACTTCCATAGGTATATTTGTGTATAAATTCTGAATGTCCAAAGAAAGCCTGAGACAGCTTGGATTTCCTTACTCAGATCACAAGACAGAAATTGCACTCCTCAAGGGCCATTTCTTTAAGGGCAGTAATTTCTKATAATTGACTTCCCCTCAGATTAGTTCCCTGATAAATCCTTGTGGTATTTCTTGTCCATGTTTTTTTATTTTGGATTTTTGGGGAGAATCCACTCTGCTCTGGGTGTGTAATGGATGAACTGGATCTCATCACAGGCAGAACAGCTCATCCTGAATGATGAATTTGGGCTGGTTTCATGATACTGAGGGCCAAGAGGCCGCTCACCCACACCCTCACAAAGGTGTCTGGAAGAATAATTCCCATTCCTGACGTCTTCCACAAACCATTTCCTTGGTACTTGAGAAAAAAATCCCTTTTCCAACCTAAATGATGGCATAAAGTGGATAGAAACATTCTCTTGCTGCTCACTAGATGTCACTGGTGCATGTCCCACGTCCTTGGAGCTGGCAAAAGCCTTCCCAGCAGGACACATTAAATCCCTGGATGATTTTAAGCAKCTCTCCCTTGAAATTCTGCTGGCATTTTCCCGACAGAGCCTTTTTAACAGGTCCGTAACTCAGCCGTGAGCGTTTCCTCCGTGATGGAACCTGACACGTTGTGCAGGAGCTTCACACAGTTTTCTTTTTAACAGGGGACATTTTCCACTTAATTTATGCAGGAGGAATTTGCTGCATTCAACTGGTTTTTATGCTCCAATAAATCAAAGCCTCTTCCCTTTATAAGATAGGAAAGGAGGCTGAACGTTTCAGTCTGGGAAATTATCTGAGTGCCTTCAGAGTCTTTTAGGGTTTGTGGAAGAGGGAGGACATAGTGAAGTACAGGTGCTGTTCAGACCCATTTTTGGGGTGTAATCAAATAGATTTGGAGCWAAAATCAGAGGAGGAATGGCTGAGGGAGCTGGCAAGGGGCTGAGCCTGGAGCAAAGGAGGCTCAGGGGGCCCTTGTGGCTCTGCACAACTCCCTGCCAGGAGGGGACAGCCAGGGGGGGTCGGGCTGTGCTGCCAGGGAACAGGGACAGGACAAGGGGAAAGGGCCTCAGGCTGGGCCAGGGGAGGCTCAGCTTGGCCAGCAGCAGGAATTTCTGCATGCAAAGGCTGCTCAGGCCTTGGCAGGGGCTGCCCAGGGAGCTTTGCAGTGCCCAGCCCTGCAGGTCTTCCATAAATGTGTGGATGTGAGGACATGGTTTAGTGGTGGCCTTGGAAACGCTGGGTTTAAGTGTTGGACCTGATGAGCACAGAGGTTCTTCCCAACCTGAATGACTCTGGTTTATGAGATCCCTGATTAATAAAAAACTTCAGGTAATCAATCATAACAATCTGAAYGAAAAATACAGATCTCTCATTGTGTTTTACAAAGTTTTACATAGTACAGGACAGGAAAAATTCTGCATATCTTGAGAGAYGTGTGGGTTTTACCCCTGGCACTGGCTGCTACACCCATGACTTCTAAATCATGCCTTTGTTTTCCAGGCAAACATTTTCCTGGAATTATTGTGGGATTAACATTATGGATTACAGGAGCCTCGTGCTTTGGTTCAGTGGGGTTTCCTTCTCCTGGTGCCAACTGTGACTCTGTTCAGCTGCTCCTTGGTGAGYTGCTGCGCCCACCCCCTTCTCCCAGCTGTGGCTGCTTTGGTTTGGACCCCTGACTCCTGCCTGCATCCCTGCAGCTCTCCACCTGCTGTTCCACTTCATCCTCAATTCCCCTCGCATTCGACCTTCACAAACAATTGTTTTCAAACAGTGACAGGTTCACAAGAAATTCTCTTAAATCAGAGCCTCCACTCTGCTTTAGAAGCAGGAACACAGCAGGTGTTCCCAAAAAAGCCCATTCTGGAAAAGCCACAGGTATCTTCCAGTACACAATCACTTGGTGAGCTGTATAAAAATCCAAGCTGGCAGATGTCACACTAATTCTGTGCTCTTGGTCCTGGATGCATCATGGAATTGTTAAACACTTGGAAAATCACCTGTGGGAATTTATTTTCCTTGCTGGTATTTAAATGTTTAGGTAAAAACATTTAATTTTTAATTAAATAGGATTTTTTAAAATTTAAGTTTTAGTAAAACAGGATATTCTGTTTCTCTTGGACTTATTCACATTTCTCCCATCATATATAGGTGATGAAATGATATTTTCTTCCACTGATCCCTTTTCTGTCAGATCCAGAGCAGACTCTTGGCTGGCAGAAGAGTGGCTGGGACTTGTGGCTTCCCAGTGAGGAGACAACCACTGCTAAAGTGTCCTCTGACCATGGCAGGAAGAACCCTGAAATCAGCCATCCCCCTGAAATCAAACTCACAGGAGGGACCTTTATCTTTTTAGGAGGTTAAAAATCTTTGTAGATTTGGGTACATCCCAAATCTCCTGAGTTTCTCCCACTTTCCAATGAAAACTTGGGAACTCCAGCTGCAAAACTCTCCTTACTCCAGTGAGCTGACAGCCACTCACCTCTACCCTAAAGTCAGGGAAGCATTCCCTGGGATTTTGCTGATTTAAATATTTAAAAGCTTTTGAAGAGAAGRAAAAAAGCCCTTAAAAAGCTGAGTGTGCAGGCACAGGGAGCATTTTAATGAAGTTGTTTCTCAGATGAATCCCCCTTCCCTTCCTGTTGGAAAATCTGATTTTTAACCCATCTTAACTCTATTCTGCTCTGGGTACTTTGCTGGACATCTAAACGTCCCTAAAACAACATTACAATATTTTCTCGGGGTGCCAAAATGAAGAGGGTCATTTTTTTTTCTGACCATGAAGAGAGTCTSCAAAGGGAAAAGTTTATTTTTTCTGAAATTCAAAGAGCCAACTGCCTCCCTGTTCAGAAAACAGCTGATTTTCACATCCTGATAGCAGTGAACTTACTGGAGCTTTCCAAAAGGAAATGGAAAAGGGTGTGAGAATCTTGAACAAAACTGTGAAAAGATCACAATGACACCATTCTGGGAATGACCAGCACTGGACAAGTGACCAGACAAACACCCAGAGCATCACTGAGGCCTGAAAAGACTCAATGTCCATGGGGATATGCAAAAACAATTGCAAGGAGAAGGAAGGAGGCTCTGTTGTCACCCCCCTGAAAGCTGTTATTGCTATTAATTATATTTAATATAATTTTAAAATATAAAATATTCATTTTTTAATATTCCTACTTCAGAAAGATGATGCTGGAAGACTGGAGTGAGTTCAGAGAAAACTTCAAGTGATTAAAAGAATTAAAACATAGCCAAGAGCAGAACTTATCAAGAATAAAAATACAGAGCATGATGTGAACAGGAGCCTAGACATTGGTGAGACCTAGATATTAAAAGTACCAATGGATGCTTTAATTTAGCACCCAAAGTTATAATAAAACTGATCCTGGAAAAATAAAAAAAAAAAAAAA
>JACDOX010000290.1:311294-341996 GCA_014549065.1 Cardinalis cardinalis
CCCAAACCAGTCTGGAATTCTGTGATATCACTTCCTGAGAAATGTGTACATCGCAGCCATTGGCTGCCCTGACATTGCAGGAAACCCCACAAAGTCCAGCAGAACGGCAGCAGGGTTCAGTTTGAAACACACAAATTGCATGTTTAGGTTAAAACACAGAACAAAATCACACTGAAGACTGAAAAGCTGCAGCTAAAGAATTCACTTAAAAATAGGGCAGGTCCCTCTAGAGCTGTTTGAAAAATCCTTCAGTGGAAYTTGTGATGCTGAAAACACTGTAGTGTTTTAGAACTCCTCTGGAAATGGCCACTTGATTGCTACTCACAAAGACAATTTTTTTTAGATTTCTACTTTCAAGTAACAACAGCATCCACAGCTCTGCTGTACTGATCAGCAGAAGTCAAATTAAAATTAGTCTGCCACTTTTAATCCCACAAGGTTTATTCCCATCCTCCCAATTGGTGTGTAAGAGATGGAAGCAAGAGCAGAACAGGCAAAGAGCCTTTCCAACTGCTCCAAGTCCACAGGAGCTGCTCAGCAATGAGGGAAACGCCTCCCAATGCATCCCCCTGGGCACAGCTCTCCCAGTTCCCAGCAGTGACACTGGACAAGAGGAGTTGTTCTGTCATCGAGGGATGCTGAGGCCCAAAGGTTCCTGAAAATCCTGAGGTGATTTTTTAAAATTTTTAGATGCAAAATAAATAGAAAGGCAAAATAATACAGGGGTGTTGGTTTGCTGAGCTGTCCCTTGGATGGAGAATTTTGCCCCATGAAGTCCCAGAATGGGCTGGGCTGGAAGGGACCTCAAAGCCCATCCAGTGCCACCCCTGCCATGGCAGGACATCTTCCACTGTCCCAGGCTGCTCCAAGCTCTAATGTCCAGCCTGGCCTTGGGCACTGCCAGGGATGCAGGGGCAGCCCCAGCTGCTCTGGGTACCCTATGCCAGGGCCTGCCCACCCTGCCAGGGAAGGATTTGTTCCCAATATCCCAATATTCCCAATATCCCATCTATCCCYGCTCTCTGGCACTGGGAAGCCATTCCCTGTGTTCTGGCACTTCCCACTTTTGTGAAAATCTCATTTCCAGTCTTCTTGCATATTCCCTGTAGGTACTGGAAAAGGACKTTCAGAACATTTCTGAAATGGCACTTCCTGGAACATTCCTGAAAGCAGCAAATGAAACCTCAAAATCTGGGAAAAGGCACCACATTCCCAGCTTGCTCTCAGTGCCATGCCCATGTGTTTACATCCACACCTGAGGTTGCTGTATCCCCTACCAAGCACACAAGATCCTGGAGAACACAGGATTAAATTTAGGGGTTCACCATCACGCAAGAAGTTCTTGAGGAATTCAACAACATATTGTGGTTTTGGAGCACATAAAATATTTTAAGAAATGGAAAATAAAAAGCCCGCAAACATTCTTTCTTTCAGGACTCAGATTACCAAAGACTTGGAGTGAGTAGTGTTGAAGATTCAATATCCTGCATAATTTTTGGCCAAAATTCTATTTCCCAAAAATAACCTGGTGCAATAATAATGATTAATTTGTATTCTAGGTATTTGATAACACAAATTTAGCAATCATGCAGMGCTGAGAGCATCCAGCCCCCACCATCAGCATCAATGCAGACTTTTCAAGTGGTTTAATTAACTCCTCAATTCTGCTCCACTTCAGCCAAATTCTGCCTGTATGGAGTTTTTGAGGGATTAATAATTAACAATGAAACCACTGGATTTTCAACTGGACTTTCCCAAAGAGCCAATGCCCAATTCCAGCCCCTCTGGTGCAGTCAGTGAGAGATTTGGGGGGATACACTGGAGCCTCAGCTCCCAGATTCCTTATTACAACATAAATAGAGCTCAGGGAAGGGTCTGCTCATCCTGTGGTGCCCAGGGTTTATTCTAAGCCCAAAACCATCCCTTTTCTATAAAGCAGCCTTTCACAAAGATTGTTTTTCTATCACACATATGCTCAGCAGCACAGAGACAATTCCCTCTGCATAGAATAGAATAACATATAAAATATTTCATAATAACATACAGAATAGAATAACATATATAATGTTTCATAATAATATTATTAATAGTATTTAGAAAACAACCCAGAGCCAATGCCTTTATACCCACTTATCCTAACCCCATAAAAGCAGAGAATTAAGGCTGGAAAAGGCCTTTAAGATTCAAGTCCCAYTGTCACCCCAGCACCACTACAAGCAGATTGATTTGCACACCAGAAAGGAAATTTGCTTTCTTACACACTGCTGAAGTTGCTTTCCTTCTCTTTGTGCTCATCCTGTAAAATCCTGCCCTCCAAAACCCCAACACACACTCCAACATTTTTATTCCAGCCTCATCTGTCCTGGTCACAGAAGGAGCATTGCGCTCATCCAAAGAATAATACCCAGAGACATCTCCCCTCTGACCCCGAGGACAATCTCCAGATCTCAGCACAAAAGGGCTTTTCCTGCAATTGTCAGCAATTCCTGAGGAAAGAAAGCAGGAGTTTACAGCTCTATCCACTGCATTAGAGAGCTTTGGAGAGATCCATTAGCACAACAACCCCGGGAGTTACGGAGAGCAGGAGCTCGCTGAACCACGGCYTCCCAGCTGCCAGGGCCAGCAGCAAGTGGAAAAGCTGGACTTGTAGAAGCTTGGGTCTCTATTACCCAACTTAATAAAGGTGGCCTGCAGTTATTAATCATCCTGATTGCTCAGGAGAGAGAGTGGAACAGGCTCTGTGAACACTACACCCAGTAGTAGTGAACACACTTTCCCAGCAAAGCCAGAAAGGCTGGACATGAAACAGGAGACACCCAGTTGGTGGCAAATGTCCCCCTCATCTATTTATTTAATCAGATTTTATCTAATTCAATAAATTCTGTTATTATCTAATCTATGCTTTTCTGTGTCTGCAATTTAATTTGGAATGAAACATTACAGTGTGAAGAAGTAGCAGAGAAAAAGGGGAGGGGAGGTGGAGTGGAGGGACAGGAGCAAAATGACCCAAAAATGTTCCTGTCAGAGAGATGAAGGGTAAAGGACAAAGCAGCTACAGCTGGACCTGTGACTCAGGAACCTTTCMCAAAGGGCAGGAGACCAAGTGCCACCTGTGGAAAGGGCTCAAGGGCAAGGTCACTGCCACCACCCCAGCAGGCACACAGTGAAGTCAGCTGTAATTAGACTTAATTCAGTAATTATCTGGCAAAAATCATACAGTGAGCATAGGAATGTGACTTCTCCTACAGGAAAAGTAACAAGACTGAGTGATTTATACCCTGCAGCTGAGATGAGCTCATTTTTTACCAATTCAGGGACTGAAGAGAAGAAAAAACACAACTGCAGGGAAATCATCCACGTCTGAAACACTTCCCTGAASTGTGTGTTCCAGCTCCCAGATATAAAATTTATTGTCTCATATACTATGATTAGACATAAAATCTTATGTGATGCACAATGTACATGTGCTGTATATTATGATCTATAATTTACAGCAGTATTTACTGCTGTAGTATTTTATAACATCTCTTTTAAGTGCAGCACAGTTTCTGTGCATTAAGTAGAGTTCCTTTGAAGAATGATGGCAGTCAGCTTTAGATATGCAAACCATTAAGATGGAAGGTTCATATTCCAAAAAACTCCTTCAGCAATAACTCCAAGAATCAGCACTTGATTSTACATTTGGATTTTCAGGGAAAAGCCTGCCTGGCCACTTCTGCATTGTGTTAGAGGGTTCAGCATGGATTTTCTTTACCTGGGSAACTGCCCCATTCTTTTCAGAGCATAAAACTGACTGAGAAAACAATCAAGCGCTCCCCTAAATTTCCATATTTCAAGAACACTCCATCATCTGTCTCCACCAAGCTTTCTGAAGGAGAGGAGCACACACGGAATTTTCCAAGAAGCCTCAGCCTATTTCCTGCCCATCGTGCAGCAGACAGAAAGGGGCCTCTCTGCACAGCCAAAATTAAAATGGGCAAGAGAAAAGGCAAATGGGACATTGATGAGAGTATGAAAAGCTTGATGAAATTAAAGCAGTTGGAGGAAAACACTGAATGACTGCAAAAGATCCTCCTGGAAATGTCAGCAAAGACAAGTCCATTGTATTCCTCCAAAAACTCCTGAGCCAAATATTGATGCTTTAAATCTTCTCTTCCCTGCATTGCTCCTTTTGTGTGGACCATTAACTCCCACCCATCTCTGTGCTGAGTGTGGAAAAACTGAATTATGTAATTCTTAATACCTCATAACTCCTCGTGAAAATGACAGGACCTGGTATAAGTTCCCCTCCAAAGTTGTTTAAACTGCTATTTATTTTATTGTGAAAAATCACTGTAATTCCACAAATGACTCGTGTACCCCCCCTCCTTAACATTCCCCATCACCAGCTGTTGGCTAAATGTTCCATTTTCAGGGATTCATATTTGCCAAAATGAGAGGAGAAAGAGCTGAGTAACTTGTGTAGTGACGAATTTAATTCACAGATCACAGAATGGTTTATGTTGGGAAGGGTTCTTAAGCATCATCTTGTTCTAACTCCCCTGCCACAGGCAGGGACACATCCCACTAGACAGGGCTGATTATAGTCTTTTTCTCTGTTAATTAATTACACATTAATTTTTTATAAATTACTGCATTATTTGAAGTGGCAAAACTACTTTGGTCTGAGATTCCAAATAATTTGTTTTCCCTTTGCCTGTGGTTACACACACAAAAAAAATCACAAATTCTTATTTTGTTTTATGGGCTGCACGAATTATTAAACCTGTATTAAAACAGGGAGAGGGCGATCTTTTAAATTTAGGAGGAAAATTTGAAGAGAGCAGTGAAATAAATAGATTTTTCTGTGAAATAGACCTTTGTACACAGCTACAAAATKATTTTTGAGATATTTGTTCKCTACAAATATTTTCAGGAACGAATGGGCCTATTTGAAAACAAGTTGATGTAATTCTTCTGGCAAAGACTGTCCTTAAAAACTTAATTCTTAGAAGAGAAATTCTYCAGCTACACTGATGGTGTTTGTGAAGGTAAAATTTCCCAAGATGACTTGGAGAACTCAAAAMCTGATTTTTTTAAACTTTGTACTCATTCCAAAGCTTTGTTCACTGTGAAATACAGAATCACAGAAAGGTTTGGGTTAGAAGTGACCTCCAAGGGCACCACCACCCTGCTTATCATTAACCCATGTCCTCATGTGCCAATTCCACTTGGTTTTCAACACTTCCAGGCATGGGGACTCAAAACTTGCCTGGACAGTCCCTTCCAATGCTGAAAACACCCTGTCCATGAAGAAATTCTCCCTAAATTCCAATCTAAACCTCCCCTGGTGCAGCCTGAGGCTGTTTCCTCTCCTTCTGTCACTTGCTACCTGAGAAAAGAGCTTGACCCCACCTCAGCAGAGCCTCCTTTTAGGAAGTTATTCCTATTTATAGGCAATACAAAATTTAGGAAGTTATTCCTTGTTATAGGAAACACCTCCTTTTAGGAAATTATTCTATTTATGGGAAATCCCTCCTTTTAGGAAATTATTCCTATTTGTAGGAAATCCCTCCCTTTAGGAAGTTAGTCCTGGTTCTAGGCAATCCCTCCTTTCAGAAACTTATTCCTGGTTCTAGGCAATACCTCCTTTTAGGAAATTATTCCTATTTCTAGGCAATACCTCCCTTCAGGAAGTTATTCCTGGTTCTAGACAATACCTTCTTTTAGGAAATTATTCCTATTTCTAGGCAATACCTCCTTTTAGGAAATTATTCCTATTTCTAGGTAATCCCTCCTTTCAGGAAGTTATTCCTGGTCCCAGGAAGTACAGTCCCCGTGAGTTCAGCCTGAACAACTTTGTTGGTGGTGCTGATGTTCAAATCTCTCAGAGCCAATGCACACCTGGCCSAAAACAGAAGGAGAAAAGGGGAGCATGCCCCAAATCTCCAGAAGGAAATCCATCAGGAATTTTTCCTAGCCCAGTGAAGACTTGAGGCACTCAGAGACTTTTCCAATGACTGGTTGGACCACCAACTCCAAAGTATTTCAAATTCTATGCACAACAACAAGCAGGATGGACCAGACCTGTGGGAAGTGCCACTCATCACTGATTGACGTGACAAAAAAACGGACAAAGATTGGTTATAGACCATAGGTTATAGACCATTGGTTATAGACCATAAGTTATAGACCATTGGTTATAGACCACAGGAAACCATGTAGGTTTCCTACAGCATTTTCTATCCTATATTGGTTGATTCCATGCTTGCAAGTAGAGAAAATTGTCTCTGTGTTACAAAAAGAAGCCAGAARTGCAAACATATTTTGTCTGGGGACTCTTACTGACCAGATTAAAAACCTCCCTCACTCCCTGATCCATCCTATCTCAAAGCCAGGGAATTATCTGATATATGGAGATGAAATAAATTGATTACCCAATGAGTTGGTCTTTGTTTTGCTCCACGAGGGTGGGAGGAACGTTGGAGACAATCACTTGCATGTCCAGCTGATTCACMACAGAGACCTGGAAAGAAAAAAGGGAAATTCAATTTACACTGCCAGCTACAGCCCCCTCCCCACCCCACAGCAATGGAAAAATTCCTCTCCTGCCTCCACACCATGCCCTGATATCCACATCTCTCCTTTTAATTCTAAATAGAAGAGCTGGGAAATCTTGCAGCCAAAGCCCATAAACATCAAAGATTTAACTGGAATTGTAATTTCAGGTCTGCATCAGAATCATGGATTTTTAAGGTGGGGATAGGAAAAGCTGCTCTTAGTTTAGATTTGACTTAGAGAATYCCAAATCTCCCACAGGCTGTATTCAAAATTACTTCTGAGCATTTGGGTGGTTTGGATGCCAGGAAAATCCTCTCTTGGAGCCATGCAATGTGCACCAAGGGAAATGGAAATATAGGATTAATTCCACAAAATCAATGCTACTTTGTTAGAAAATCAGGACGGAAATTGTTCATTTACATTGAAGTGATCAGTGAGAGGTTTTATTTTAATCTCCAATTGTTCTAACTTCTCCCTCTATCCTAAAATTGCACATTTTACAACTGAGCTTTTTCCTTTAAGAAAAAAAAGAGAAAAACAAAGGAGGAAAAAATGCTTCTAATCCACTCAATACTTGTGTGCTTTGTTGGAATAAAATTAAATTTCAGTTTTCCACCAAGGAATGGAGTAACCTCAGWGCAAATATCTGGCAATTATTGTTTTTTACTATGAACCCAACAACRCTCCAATCTCTTGAGGATTCTGGAGGAAAATTTGGAAAACTAGGCCAATGCTAAAGCTGATAAATTTAAAAATCAAGGGTTAGTCAATTCTAAAAGAAATAAACAAGCCCTGATTTTCCAAAGAGGAGCCCTGGAAGCACAGCAGCAGAAAAACCTAAATGTGCTTCCACATCAAACACTGATTCACCAGCTTTGAAGCTTAATTCAACTTTAAATATTTAAATGTTCTTGAAATGTCATCAGATGCCCTGATCAGCACGTACAGGCTTCTGTGTAAGAAACACAGAATTATAATGAGCTCCAAATAAAAATCATGCAACGGAACTGGAAAGCAATGATTAATTTAATAGAATTAATTACATTAGCCAATTCAAGCAACCACTGTGCACCCAGGAACTGAAAACAGCATTAAGGCAACACCAAAAACAAAGGCAGTGAGTCTTTAAATATGGAAGAAATCACAATTATCACCGCTTGTTCATGTACAAAACCAGGGATAAACACACATTCGTGACGAGTTAAAGGAAACCAAGGGTGTTGGACAAAAATCAAGCGACATTTGAGGTTTCCATGGTTACATTAACTTGCTTGTTATCCCCATTTGTAAAGGCAGGCAARGCAGAAAATTGTTGGTAACCTCTAGCCCACGAGTGATATGCCTTTGATCCCAAGCTTCTCCCATTAGGCACTTCCCAAATTTTAAATTCAGCAAGGCAGAGCCTACAAAGACTCTTAGTTGTGATATGGCACCACTGGACTCCTGGGAGTAGCTGGGACCTGAATGAGGAGAGGCCTTGAAGCCTCCCCAAACCCCAAAAAACATTTGATTAAAGATGTAATCTATGACATAATAAAGATGATATCCAGGATTTCAAATCATGATAGTGAATATCCACCGCCTACCCTTCCTCAGCACCTTSAGGTGCTTCCTTGCAGCAAATTAATTTTAAAATGTAATTCTTGTATTTCTTTCATCTCACARATGCTGAGAAGGAAAATTCCATCACAGGGAAGCAAACTGTCAAGCCACAGGTGTCTGACCTGAGCCATCCYGGTGTCCTTCCCATGGATCGTCCCCACCAGCGTGACAACCTTTGACCAGGGGATTTGGCAGACCCTGCTGCTCCCAGAGCTGCTCCAGCCTCTGGGGAAGCATCCTGGTCCCAGCTCTGGACCTTGCTCTGCTCAGCTTCTTCCCAGCACTGTCCCTCTGCTGGTGACCTGCCTCTTCTCCCCAGACCTCCTCCCAGTGGAGTCCTATCTTCTTCCCCCACATCTTCTTCTTTTGCATGAGAGTAATTAAATTAATTTCTCTGTTCACTTTTTGAGCTGGTTTTGAAAGAAATAACGTCTGAGAGCCTGAGCCCCTGACCCCACAGMAGGAAAATCCTGTTAAAATCACAAGAAAGAATCTCAGTGTATGGATCACACGTGGTGCATAAAATTGGAGAATCCCAGAATGGCCTGGGSTGAAGGAACCTTAAATCCCATCCAGAGCCACCCCTGCCATGGCAGGGACACCTTCCACTGTCCCAGGCTGCTCCAAGCCCCAAAGTCCAGCCTGGCCTTGGGCACTGCCAGGGATGCAGGGGCAGCCCCAGCTGCTCTGGGCACCCTGKGCCAGGGCCTGCCCACCCTGCCAGGGAACAATTCCTCATTCCCAATATCCCATCCAGCCCTGCCCTCTGGCACTGGGAAGCCATTCCCTGTGGCCTCCCTCCATTCGTTGTACAGAGTCTCTCTCCATGTTTCTTGCATCTCCTTCAGGCCACAGTTTGGTCACCCCAGAGCTTCTCCTCTCCAGGTGAGCACCCCCAGCTGTGCCAGCCTTTCCTCCCAGCAGAGCTGCTCCATCCCTCTGCCCATCCTGGTGCCTCCCCTGGGCTCATTCCAACAGGTCCATGTGCTAGTGTTCTAGGCAGCATGGGGCTGGTCTGGAATTGTATCTTCAGCTCCTCCAAGTTTCCAGGCCTTGCTGAAAGCAGCTGGGTGCAGTGCTCATCACTCAGCCAGACATCAGAAAGAAACCTCTATAAATTAATGAGACATCCTTCACTTTCTAATGTTAATGTCGATTCCTTCTGGCTATATTTTAATATCYTATTAGTGTCTAAATTACCTGAGAATGCCCCATCATTTTGGGAGGTCAAGCATGAGGGTGTCATCTTTTATGTTTACTTGGTGAACTCCTGCAGAATTCACCACACCAAGGATTCTGGCTCTCATCTGTATCCTTTGACAGTGTTCCCATGAAGTGGATAATGCACTCCATCCCTTTCACATTATGCTAATATTGAGCCAATCCRTCAAGTTTATAGGTTTTAAGGAAATTTAGCTTGGATGGTTTCAGTGCCTGGACTAAGTCAATGTTCTTTGAACAGCACAAAACCAYGAGCCTGACACCTAAAGATGGTGCCAGTTCTGGAACGCTGCTTTCTCAGGGACTGAAAAGTTCATTCTCAGCCCAAAATTATTACTTAACATAAGGAATTAAGACAACCTGGACATGACCAAGGGACACAGAATCATGGAATGGTTTGAGTTGGAAAGACCTTAAAGCTCATCCAATGCCAGCCCATGCCACATCTTCCACTGTCCCAGGCTGCTCCAGCCCCAGTGTCCAGCCTGGCCTTGGGCACTGGCAGGGATGCAGGGGCAGCCCCAGCTGCTCTGGGCACCCTGTGCCAGGGCCTGCCCACCCTGCCAGGGAACAATTCGTCATTCCCAATATCTCATCCAGCTCTGCCCTCTGGCAGGGATCTCATCCATCCCTGCCCTCTACCATTCCCCATTGTCCTGGTACTCCAGGCCCTTGTCCCAAGTCTCTCTCCATCTTTCTTGTAGCTTCTCTGGGTCCTGGAAGGCCTCAATGAGGTCACCCCAAAGCTTCTCCTTTCCAGGCTGAACCTTCCCAACTYCCCCAGCCTTTCCTCCCAGCAGAGCTGCTCCATCCCTCTGCTCATCTTGGTGCCTCCTCTGAACTCCTAACATGTCACAAAATCTTTTGGTTTAAGAAACGAAAAGCTTTATTCCASTGCCTTCAAAAAATTAAGCACAAGCACTTGATGGCTTTTCTCCAGGTCTGCCTGGAATGAAACTTTCTGCAGTGTTTGAATTTCCTCAGGAATTATCCATACCAATAATCCCTGKCTGATACTTACGAGCACGTCTGCTTTGCTGCTCAGTCCTTTGCCGTAATCGTCGGTGGCAATGACCTGGAACTTGAAATAGGATCTCCTCATGTTTTTGAAGAGCATGGCAGTTTTGATCAGCCCTGTGTAAGCCTCGATCACAAAGCCTTCCTTGCCATCCTTGATGGGGGGAATGATGAGCCTGTATTGCATGGCACTGTAATTCCCAGTGTCCTTATCATCAGCCTAATGGGGAAAAGGAAACAAGCAGAGGCAAACAAGGTAAATATGCATGGAAGGAGTCATTAACCTTGTCCTTTAAAYAAAGTTACATCTTGGCCCAGCAAATTTCTGCCATTCTGACATTTAAAACATTAGATCCCAGAGCACAGATATGGCTGCKACTTTAAATGCTTCATTTAACTTTGCTGCACTCAGTTTTGCTTTTCCAGCAATTTCTTCCTCCTCTGTTGGCATTAAACTGCTCCAGAAGAAAGAAAATAAAAATTAAAAAGTAGAAAAATATAAGTTGACTTTCAAGTCTGCAACAATACCTAAGAACTGCTTAATWATGAGAAACCTCCACAGCCAAATTYTCACTGAAGAGGAATTATCAAAGAAAAAACCATCTCAGCAACCCCTGCACAGACTTGCACAAGAATGTCCTTCATATTAGAGATATTCTGATGGAGCACAGGTATTTTTGGTGGAATCAAATAAATTTAACTTTTTATTAAAATAAGGAAGGATTGAGTGGCATTCCTGCAGTGGTGCACAGGGACCTGCTGGACACCCCAGTTCAGGACACAGAGCTGCCCTGGCACTGTTGCTGAATTGGATCAGGATGCAGAGCTGGCATCAGCCAGGCAGCCCCAGGAATTGTTATTCCACCTTCCCTGCTCCTGACAGCCCTGTGTACCCCATCCTTGCCTCTCCAGCCCCATTCCTTATGCTCCTGTTCAACCTGTATCCAGAGGGAAGCGTTTCCAAGGACCTTGACCGAGCTTTCCTGTGCTCCTTCCAGGGATCAGCAAGGTGGGAGCTAATTAATGCCTGAGCACTCATTAGTCTTGGTCACGGCCTCAGCATATGGGATACTTCAAGATCTATCAGCAGGTTTTTATGGAAATATTGGCACTGCTCCTGAGGCCTGTCACTTGAGCTAATGCTGGAATAAAAACCAGCCTTAACTTTGGAAAGGTGCATGTAAAATCCATGTGAAATCCATACTGTGYCATGACTGAGGAATGAAAAATAAGGGTTTGTGTCAGCATGAAGAGGTTGTAGAATCATGGAATATCCTGAGCTGGAAGGGATTCACAGGGATCACTGATCCAGCCCGTGTCCCTGCACAGACACCCCAACAATCCCACCCTGGGCATTCCTGGGAATGTTGTCCAAACCCTTCTGGAGCTCTGGCAGCCTTGGGGCTGTGCCCATTCCCTGGGGAGCCTGGGCAGTGCCCAGCACCCTCTGGGGGAAGAACCTTGCCCTGGTCTCCAGCCTGACCCAGCTCCAGCATTCGCTGGGGTCCTGTCCCTGCTCACAGAGAGCAGAGCTGTTTATGAGACACCACAGCTACTAAAAGAGAATTATCTGTGCAAGGTCATTAAGCCTTCAACAGGGGGCCATTAATCATCATTAATTGTTTCCTCACCAGCACTGAACAAGTTCTATATGGTGGAAATCGTCCCTTCTGTTTTTTTATTCATTTTCAGAAAATTTTTCAGGGAATACCAGCACCAGATAAGCAATCTAGGTACTCAAAGCTGTGTATGCCTCATGCTACTTCAATTCCTATCAGCCCAGATTCCCAGACAGAATCATCCAGCACTTAAAGGATAATATCCAGGCAGATTTAGCTGGAAAGAGCAAAGTTTCATTCAGAACAGCCCAAAAGATGAGCTCCTGGAATGACACTGGCTGTAACTTGTCACAGACACACAACTGGTTAAATTCCCACCCTCTCTCAATATTTTGCTTTCTTCTAAAGTCACAAAGCTTCATCTGGGTTGACTACCAAAAGCATAAATATAAAATGTGTTGGTTTTTGTTCTTCAGCTCCATAGGGTTTTTTTAAGGCTTTTAAAACAGAGAATGCTGCCTCCTGGGTGAGCYCAAACTCCTTTATTAGTGATTTTAAGAAAGATGGGAAGGTTAAAAAGCATTCTGAAATTTACTCTGTTCTGTCAGTCAAAAAAGCAAAGATATCAGTGGGCTTTTCCAGAGCATTCCAGCTTTCCAACTGGCACAGGGAAATACAACCCCACAACATCCCAGAGCCAGCAGATGGGAGCCTGACAGGTGGAGAGTCAGGAAAATTGCTGGCCTTTCACATAAATGAATTGCTGAAGGAAGAAATGAATGTGAAAAAATGCTATGTCATAGAATCATGGCATTTTTAAGGTTGGAAAACATYCCCAAGATCACCCCAGCCAACCTTTGATTGTCACCTTGCCCATTAAACCACATTGTGCAGTGCCACATCCACTCATTCCTTGGACACATCAAGGGCTGGTGGCTCCACCATTCCCTGGGCAGCCCCCTCCCCATGCTCTGCCACTCCTTCATGAGGAAACATTTCTAAATTCCAACCTGAACTCAAGGAAGTGGCTGGAGAGAAACACCAGGTTGATGTTTGGATGGTGAGAAACAAAGACAAAAATTAAAGCAGCACCTCAGCTGTGACTGGAGAGCCAGGCCACAGGGAATGGGTTCCCACTGCCAGAGGGCAGGGATAGATGGGATATTGGGAATTAGGAATTGTTCCCTGGCAGGGTGGGCAGGCCCTGGCACAGGGTGCCCAGAGCAGCTGGGGCTGCCCCTGCATCCCTGGCAGTGCCYAAGGCCAGGCTGGAGCAGCCTGGGACAGTGGAAGGTGTCCCTGCCATGGCAGGRGTGGGAAAGGATGGGATTTAAGGTCTCTTCAACCCAAACCATTCTGGGATTCCAGGGTATGTTCAGCTCATACAACACAGCTCAGGATAAAGCCATGACCAATCCAGAAAAGTCCTGCCTGGCCAAATCCTCTTGTTTATCCACACTCAGCTTTGYATGCTCATAATGGAGCTGGGGGGGAAAGAAAACCAAAATTCCTGTAACCCCACATGGCACATGAGGGGCCCAGCAGCAGCCACAGGAGCAATGTCTGATCCAGCTCCTTTGGGGACATCCATGAGCAAGCCAAGTTTCCCACTGAGTGCCCAGTGAAGCCCAAAGGCTCCCTAGAGGTGCCCTGGAGAGCAGCAGGACGCCCTTCCAATAAAAAGCCAATTTCTTTGTTAAAATGGATTTATGAGGTTGGTTCAGCTGGGTCAGAAGCCCRTCGTATTTTTAATATCGGCAAACGCTCTCTCAATAAAAGCTACGGCTTTTAGTTGTCGCTGCTTTCAATGACACCAGAAATCAATTTCACCTTCAGCATTTCATGCCTGGAGACGTGTGTGACTATAAACAAACAAAATTTGGATCCAAATTAGGGTGTTGATGCTGCAGGCACAGGCATTAAACGAAGTCAGGCCTTCTGCACAAAGCTCAGGGCACTGGAGCTCAGCACTAATGAGATGTTCAAGTCTTGCAGCTGAGTTTAAGGCATTAAACTCCAGTGAAAGAGGCCTTTTGACATTTGAAGCTCACAGCTTGTAAAGTCCTGCAGAGTTCAGGTGCCTTGAGCTGGTGGACAGGCTCTGAGTTAATTGTCACCAGTTCTGAGAGCTGAGTGCCACCACGGAGCCATCAGCAGCCCCAGCATCACCACAGCTCAAGCTCTTTCAACATCCACCCAGAGATAAGCAAACAGGTGCCAAACAGGCTGGGAAAATGATCAGATTCCAGCTTCAAATATTTAACTTTGTTGTTTGCGTTCCCCCCTTTCTCTGCGCTTTGGATCAAACCTAAGGACACTGGGCTTGGCAGGACCAGCAGGGAGAGCTTGTGAGCTGCTCCCACGAACCTCCCAAACTTCTGTAATCCTAGGAAGGATGTTTGCCATTCCTGTAATTTGTCCTGAAGGTAAATATTTTTGACACTTCATTAGCAAGAGATCTATGACATCTCAAGAGTTGCATTATGACTGTCAAAGAAGAGAAAGAGCTGCACTTAATCTTAATATTCCAGCAGCATATCTGCCTTTTGTTCTGCACAAGAAATACAGATGTCTCCTAAATCCTGCTGTGATTGAGGGCTGATAAATATGGATGATCTCAGGAATTACCAGGACAAATTCCAGCCTCCTGTGATTGAGGTGTGGAGGTGTGCCCGCACACAGGGAGTTGGGTCAGGATTGCTGCTGCTGCTTCCAGCCCTTCCCATCCCCTCTCAGGGAGGGGGGTGAGGCACAAATGCTGGGGTGCTCCCTAACACCAGCACAAGAGCACTGAGGGTATTTTTACTCAGAGGGAGGGCAGGCCCTGGCACAGGGTGCCCAGAGCAGCTGGGGCTGCCCCTGCATCCCTGGAAGTGTTGGCCAAGTTGGACTTTGGGGCTTGGAGCAGCCTGGGACAGTGGAAGATGTCCCTGCCCACGGCAAGGGGTGGCACTGGATGGGCTGTAAGCTTCCAAGCCAAACYATTCTGTTGTCCCAGTGATCAACCCTTTCTTTTTCTCTCCTTTGCAAGAAGGCCCAACAAATGATGCCTTTAAAGCAGAAAATAATTAATCTCTGGCTCCATGTGACTGCACAAGCACAGCTTGCTGGCAGAACACCCAGGCAAGCTAGAAAACCCCACTCAGTGTGACAGCAGCACTCTGACCCTGTCACCAAAAATCACCAGTGGCATGCTTGGGATGAGCACAAAAATTATCACTAACTCCTGCATAATCATTGAYGATCCCACTTTTTAGCATTATCAGCCTGAGCTAAATCCAGATTTGCTGCTCAGAGTGCAATGCAGTTGTTAATTTGAAATGTTTCCCACCTCCCTCCCAGGGTCACCCTCACCCACAAGCCCAAGGCTGCTAAGGGGGCATGGAAAATGGCAGGGTGGRGATTGGGCTGCTGAGGGCTTTTTCCCCCCTTCCCAGCAGATGGCAGCTCCAATGTTCCCAATTAGTGGCTGGCACATAAAGCAGCTTTTAGAACCCGACCGTTTTTGCTGGTGGGAATTTCCAGATTGTTGCAGATTTCCAGTTCTGATGGCCCAGCTGTCACTGGGCTGTTTTAGGGGAGGTTTCTGGGTGTTCTACAGACACCTAAGCCTGGAAATTWGGGGTAGCCTTAGCAATTTTTCTTTATTTCCTGTATTTCTTCACTTCTGTGCTCTTCTACACGCTCATCTGGCTCCAAGCCCTTTGGAACTCCTGCTCCTCATCTTGGTTTGTCACTGGCTGCCTCAGGAATTTGTAGCCTTGATTTTTTAAATATTTGTATTCATATTAAATTTATATTTAACATAAAATATACCATATATAATCTATCAATATATCATCTATCAATATATCTATATTATAGCATATTGATGGTTATTTTCATATATTCATTAATATTCATCTTTATATTCATATTGCTTTGAATTCACATATGAATTTATATATCAATTTATATTTCTTCACTACATCACTGATACTGATCACTGCCCAGCTCACTCCCAGTACCCCCAGTGCCAGGAATTTTCTGAGAAACACAGGTAGGAAGAAATCAGATGAATGGGAATTGCTCACTTTGTCCTCCAGTGGTGGCTAAAAACCTCCCAGGTGCCAAAGGAAACTCAGATTCCTTTTGGCAGGCTGTCTCATGGGAAAAAGTGTTGAACAAGAGAGGTTCCCAAAGTTGGATTTTGAAACAAAGAATTGGAAAAATGGATTTTATTGTCATTTTTTCTTCAGCCGATAGCAGTTAGTGCTTGATAGAATAACTCTGTTTGTGTGTGAGAGGAAGTAAAGGCCACACACATGGGATGTCAATGATCCAGGCACACTCCCCACTCCCAGCCCCTCTAGGAGCTTTTACTCAAGAAGGCACATGCAGGACCACCAGTCTTCAAAATGCCCTCAAACAACCAAGTAATTGGAATAATCTTCAATTATATGGGAAAAAATCCCAAAGGGTAGGGAATTCTCTGATTGTGCCAGAGGAAAATAATAGGAAAGTAAGAGATTTTAGAGTAAAAAGCCAAGAAAAAGCAGGAATATGATTTTTGAAGGAAAAATGCCATGCATTCCTGTAATATTTGTCTTAGCTGGGCACACAGCTTTTTTGGGGGCCAGATGTTCCAGCAGCTGGAGGCTGCGCTGTTGTCACTGCAATGAGCTTTCAGAGGAGATTTTTACTCCTACCAAGCATCTTTTCTCCCTGCTCTGGCAGCCATAAATCACATTTTAAGGAAGGAAARGTTGTGACTGGCAAAGCAGTTCAGTTTTGTGCATGAGTCGTGCAACAGCYAAAGGAGGGATGAGCCAAATGTTGCCCTGATGCTCTCCTGGGAGCCCAAGGTGGAATCTCTGGAATTCCAGAACTTGCCACCCTGAAKATTCCCTTGTCATCCCAAGGAAAAGGAAGTATCAAAAGAAATCTACATGTTATAGGCACAGATAGGAAAGAAATTGGAGATTTAATAACAGATCTGTGAAAAAAAACAATTTTGGTATTCTCTCTCTATCCAGGAATTTTAACTGTTTCTTTTATCCATTGTTGTAGCTCATTGTGGGATCTCTAAGATGCTTTTGAGGTGAAGAGGAATTCCTGTTCCCCTGTGTGTCCTTAGGGCCAGAGCCTGAAGCCTAAAATGGCTTTGGTTTATTTTGCTCTCTTCTGTTGAGATATTCCAAGGATGTTCAATGTTCAATAAAGGATATTCAAAGGGAATAAAGTATAAAGTTCCATGAAAAATCTGATCAGAAAGGGGCAAAGAGCACAGGAAAAGGCTGGAATGAAAATGTTGTAGGAATCAAAGCATTTCCATCAAATACAGCCAATTCCAGAGCCTTGGATACACTGGCATTGTTTAGGCAAGATTCTTTCCCTGCAAACATTTTGAGGACAAAACTACATTTATAAACTGAGCAGGAATTCAGGCAATTCTCTTTCTTCACTAGAATCAGGACTTCTGATATTTCCCTCATTTAAATCTGTAATAATTCAATAATTCAATAAATAAAGGAAGAAAAGCAGAGGTTAATATTGTTAATATTTAAAAAGCAAGAGCTAATAACATTCCATTGTAGGGAAAAGCCAATTCCTGCTGGTAATTTCCCTAAAGATTCTTTTGTGGGTTTGTTTCCTGAAGCAGATTGAAAATACYGTGTTTGGGGCTCAAGGAAGCCTGGTTGGAATTCTGAGGGGGAGCAACAGGAAGTCCATGAAAATACCAGTGAAAAGCAAAATAATTCTAACACAAGGAAACACAAAGCAAAGATCAAGGCACAGAATTCATAATTAGAGGCTATGCATGTTACTTCCAGTTTTAATTAGTATATTCCTAATGAGAAGCACAAAAAGGTCTTTAATTAAGGAAATGGGCTCTCAAACACATTGGAAATTCTGGGTAAAAAAATGGGAATTGCAGAGAAGGGGAATTCAAGCAGCAAGGAGCAAATCCTTTGCTAAAAATTGCCATTTTATTCAAATATATCCTGTTTTATTTTCTTGGAGCATCAGTACCTCCCAGCTCTCAGAGGCCACTGCTCGTAATCTAATCAGACYCACAGAGAATAATTCATGTGGGTTATCACTCCCCAAATTAATTCTGATTAAAAATGACTTTTGGAGAATGATTGGTGGCATTCTGCTGAGCTTAAGCGTCCTTTTTATCTACTTAGAGGAATCTTACTATGAATCTGGAGCAAAGCAGCTCATTATCCTCCTCCAAAAGGCTTTTATACTCAAATTAATGTATTTAAGAGGATGCTGCTGGCAGCAAACCCAATGACCTTAGAGAGTTGGGAGAAACTCCATAGGCTTGGCCTTGGTACATATCAACTGTTATAAGAGAACTTTTTATCCAACATTTTATTGGTCTATTTGTTTCTAAATTCAATTTGTGTGGAAGATTATGGACTCAGGATTAGTTTTCTTCTCTCCTTTATTTTTTTCTTTAAATTTTAATTTTTTTTTGTGTTTGATTATTTTTATTAYTTGTGAAATTTTGTTCAAGGAAGAGTAGAGCATGACTGAAGCAACTGAAGCATCTGAATGTTCAGTGGTGTATTTGTGATCAATTGATCCAAAACTGAACTACATCAACTACCCTATTAATAATTAAAGACTACACTCCTTAATTATCCCCATAAGTTATTATGTCCTGTTAAAGAAGAGCTAATTGTGGGATTTTTGGGCTGTTTTTGGAAGTTGTAGTTTTGCATCTTGTCATTTGAAATGCTGCGAGAGTTGGAATTGGCCAGCCTGGACAAGAGAAGCCTTGGGAAGACTTCCAGGGCCTAAAGGGGCTCCAGGAGAGCTRGAGAGGGAATCTGGGAAAGGGATGGAGGGACAGGACAGAGGGAATGGCTTCCCAGTGCCAGAGGGCAGGGCTGGATGGGATATTGGGAATGAGGAATTGTTCCCTGGCAGGGTGGGCAGGCCCTGGCACAGGGTGCCCAGAGCAGCTGGGGCTGGTCCATCCCTGCCAGTGCCCAAGGCCAGGCTGGACTCTGGGGCTTGGAGCAGCCTGGGACAGTGGAAGGTGTCCCTGCCCATGGCAGGGGTGGCACTGGATGGGATTTAATGTCCCATCCCACCCAAATCACCCCAGGATTCTCTGATTGCAATATCCCACCTTTGAGGCTCATCAAGGCTGTTGTCAGTGCCAGCAACAATGAGAAGATACAGAGAAAATCACTTTCTTCTCAAAATCACTCAGATAATGTGAAAGAAACTGAGCAACTGTTAATGAATGCAGAAGATGAAAGCAAATGCATGAAAAACACCTYCTAAGAACCTGAATTTCCCCCTGGAATCCAAACCTGAATAATTTCTACGGTGCAAGCTCTGCGTGTACTTTATTAATGTTCTCCTAAATTTCAACTTGGAAAGCTGCTCATTTCATTCTACTCCTCAAGAACAGACATTCATTCGATTAATTATTCTTAAACCAAGCTGGAATGGGGATTGTGTTTAACTAACAGAGCAATTACTTTTGCTTTCTAAAGGCCAGGAAAAAAGGTAATGAGCACTGACTGCTGCATATGCTCCRTGCTGCAACAATAAATTCCAGCCTGATCTTCTGCAACAAAAGTACTTCTTAATTATTTCTAATTTTACTTTCACTAAACACACAATTATGTTTAATGCCATCCACTAATACCAACTCCTGGCTTAGGCCTCATTCCATTTTGTGCCAGCAAAACCAAGGAGGATTGGAACGGAAAAAGCTTAAAGACACAAAATTGACATTTCTTTTGCTCCTTCTTTGTGGAYTGATCACCTACTTTGTTTCTAAAGGGCAAAAGCAGATTCTCCTCATCACCCCAAAATTTCCCTCATCTTTTCTCCACCTATTTCTTATCCCCCTGACTGACACAAATACCTGTGCCTCAGAAATTCTCTTGGAAAACCAGGAAGGATTTCACAGCCTGTCCACATCTCGTGGGATGACTCCAAATGYGTTTTGACATTTGTGCCTCATGATTCATTTGCTTTCACACGGAACAAAACGTTCCTTTCCCTAAATTACTTTGCCTTCCAGAATTTTTTATCTACTCCAGCRCCTCTGTCCTGTTATCTSTCTCTACAATTCCCTGGAAGGAGGATGGAGCCAGGTGGGGATGAGTCAAGGGACAGGAGGAGAGGAAATGGCCTCAAGTTGTTCCAGAGGATTGAATAAATGGAATTTMTTCACAGAAAGGGTGGTTAAGCATTTACCAGGTCAGTGATGGAGTCACCATCCCTGGAATTATCCCAAAATGTGTGGAAGTGGTGCTTGGGGACATTTTTGGTGGGGATCACAGTGGTGTTGGTGGATGCTTGGACTTGATGGTCTTAAAAGTCTTTTTCAACCTTAAAGATCCCGTGATTCTTYRGGAGTTCTAAAGTTCATGGATTTGACACGATTCTTGGATTTGCCAGCATTTTTGGATTCCTAATTTTGATGAAGTAGAAGCTTCCTAATTCCCCACTTCTCTGCCATTTCTGGGCTTWTTTTGGGAAGGACTCTCAAGAAACCAACAAAAAAAAAAAAAACCAGCTAGGAACAATTTTATTAAGTTCTGACCCTTTTATCATTCCTGGTACTCTAAACACATCATTTATTAGTTTTATTGAAAAAAAAAGAGCTTTCACTCTTGGCTATAAATATCTGATGTGAACTGTAGTCTGTATATTATATTTCCATTAATTTTCTCTCTTTAAAGATAACAAAAAAACCTCCAACTCTATGGATGGTTAATTTTATGCTCACTTTCCTCACAGTGCAGACCTAAAGTTGCTGGATTTCCCCTTTACAACCTGAACAAGGTACTATCAAAATAAAAAAAAAACTTCAGGTGAAAACTGGCATTGAACATAAACCAAATATTTAAATATTAACAGATCTAAAATGAGAGCTACAAACTGGCATGAGACGCAAGCACCCAAAATTGACTACAAACAAAAGCTGGGTTTTAACTCATAATCATCTTTGTGCCAAMATCAACCATCGAGCAGCTTTAGAAGAAGCAAATTTCCAAATTTCCTATAAAAAAATCAAACCAGTGAGTACAAATTTTCCCTCTGTAAGTGAAGGTTATAACAAGAACTTGAGCCTTACCTTCACTTTGAGCACAGAAGAAAACATTCTGGCATCTTCAGACACCCCTCCAATGTACATTTTTTTGGTAAACACAGGTGCATGGTCRTTTTCATCCTTCACCTCAACAAAGACCTTGGCTGTATTACCTAAAAGAGGGAAGGAACAGAGAAAATAGAATATTTTGCAATAATTCGTAACATCTCCTGGCATTCATGCATTTACAGCTCAGGGAGATCATGTAAAATGAGTATAGGGATRATAAAATAAAAATAAATCCCTGAGACAGCATAGAATGCTAAAATTGGATAATGCCAGAATATTGAGCTMGAAAATCCCTGCCAGCCCATGGAGTCCCAGCTGTGCCCAGTGCCCACCTTGTCCCCAGCSCAGAGCACTGAGTGCCCCCTCCAGCCCTTCCTGGGACACCTGCAGGGCTGGGCACTGCAAAGCTCCCTGGGCAGCCCCTGCCAAGGCCTGAGCAGCCTTTGCATGCAGAAATTCCTGCTGCTGGCCAAGCTGAGCCTCCCCTGGCCCAGCYTGAGGCCCTTTCCCCTTGTCCTGTCCCTGTTCCCTGGCAGCACAGCCCGACCCCCCCTGGCTGTCCCCTCCTGGCAGGGAGTTGTGCAGAGCCACAAGGKCCCCCCTGAGCCTCCTTTGCTCCAGGCTCAGCCCCTTGCCAGCTCCCTCAGCCCCTCCTGGGSCTCCAGCCCCTTCCCCAGCTCTGTTTAGGGATCCCTATCACACCTTAGTTCCAAGGCTTTTGATCCCATTAAATACCCACAGGTGTCACAAAGAGCTCATTAGCAGCAGCTCTGCACCTTGCTTTATCTATTTTCATTATTCTTACTTCCATAGGAAGTAGGAATAATGAAAATACTTAATGGCTGATTCAGTGGCAAATACTTAATGGCTGATTCAGTCCTGGCGTCTGTAAACTCATAAATGGTCGCACAGAGTCCTGGCTCAGCAGCCTCAACACTTAATTAATTTCCTCTGCTAATTGAAAGCATCCCCAAGCCTGTTCTCCTCCCAAACTTGGCCTGGCCCAGGGGAACTGCACCGGTATTGCCTCACCTGAGAAGCTCCACACAGAACACCAGAGGTTCAACACWAAACACCAGAGGTTCAACACAAAACACCAGAGGTTCAACACAAAACCCCACTGTTAATTTGGTTTTATTAAAGAGTTCCTGCTCCAGCCCATTGAGCAATAAACATCTCCATCCTTCTGCAAGGGGAAAAACATCCAGCAAAAATCACGGAGCTGGTGCCAAACAGATTCCACTGTGCAGTAATCTCCACCAACATCTGCTTCCCTCTTTCAGAATTGTATCATCCAGAAAGATTGCTGGAAATGATGATATCCAGTTCATTAAAACCACATTTGCAAGTGATAAATTGCCTCTTTTCTGAGCTGGTCTTCCCAGCTCCTTTCAGTACCAGGATAATTTCAGTGTTGCACAGGTGCCTCTGATCTGAGTAACTAGTACAATGCAGGCTCTTAAGAAAAGGCTTAGGAGCTATGTGTTTAGGGGAGGAAAATATTAAACCACAGGCTATTTCTGACATGGCCAAAGTCATATTCTGCCTATCTGATGGTGCAGCTGATGGGAAACAAATGATGGCTTCATAAATGGAAGTGAAATTTGAAAAAACCCCTGTGGGGTTCTTCAGTGTGGAGAGAAAGGGGAAAAAAAAGAAAGGAAAGAAAGRAAAGGAAATTACACTAATTGTCAAATCTCTCTCTTCTGAAACCAGATCCTTAATGTCTCTGGCTGCAATACCAAACTATGGCAGGAAATTGAGTTTCCCAGGCAGACTTTCCCTCTGCAGCTCCAGCCTTTAGGGAAGAAGGTGGCATCAAAAGCAGGATTATCTGTGGAAGTGACCTTGCCCTGCTGAGCCTATAACCAGTGCTATCACTGGCTGCCACCAGTTTGGTGCTGGAGGGAAGATCCTGATTTTATCCATGCAGGCGGGATCAGCTCCTGGCTCACCTGCACTGGTTCTCTCTAACTCAAATTAAACATCATTTGCATATTGCTCACTTTTGTCGTGTCAGGCCAGTTTGGGTGAGGTGGCTGAGCCTTGTGCAAAGTTTGCCTTGCAATTTGCTCAACTCCCCATTTGTTTAATTTGCTGGCAGCTCTCTGAGCTGCCAAAAGGCTGATTTGTTTAGCCAAGGGTGAATGCTTTGAGAATGGAGAAATGGAAGTTATTGCATTAAGCACAAAGCAAATTAAAYATGCTCCATATTCACAGGCCAACATTAGGACTGTCACCATTGARTATCTACCTGCATTTCAGCTTCCTGCCTGATTTCTTGCCACAGTCCTTCATTCCAGCAGGTGGAGGCAATGTGGCATCTGTGAGCTCCTCCCCATCCCACCTTTGGATCCAGCTCCACAGCTGGCTGCAGGAAAGGGCTCTCCACCAGCTACAGAAGTTGCCTTACCCTCACAGTGGAATTCTCACTAAAATCCCTCAGCAGCAKCTGTGCCATGTGGGAAGGTCATGCCAGACCCTTTCCCATGAGGATTTTTCCAGTTTCTTTGCTTGATTCAGGAATATTCCCTGCACAGGAGCTCTGGTGCTCCCAAACCCAYCACTCCTGCACTCGCAGCCTGATGGAAAAGGCCACCAATGAAGTGCCCTCTTAGAGAGTCTGGTCTAGACTCTGTCATTAGACTCCTTTTTCCTTCATATTCCAAATTTTTAACTGCTTTTATAAATGCTGGGTGTAGCTCAAACCCTCTTTGTGAGGACAGTGASCATCACAGGCTGTCAGTATTTACATCATTCACCTTCCAGAGGGGAAATCTGKACCCCCATATATGCAAAACCTCCTATCTTTGGTGTTCTAAGTCTGGAATCCAGCTCCAGTTACTTTTTTTCTTCATGAATTCCAGGAGTTGAGAGCAGGATTTACTCCTTGGTGGTAATTCTTGTAAGACCTCCCAGTATCCAAGTATAAAATCTTGTAACTTATGACTGTGCTGCTTAAAGAGCAGAACAAAAAGCATCTTTCCCTGGACAAAGCTGCCAAGGTGGCCAAAAAGAGCCAAGAAAATGGATTTCAGTGGTACCTCAGTCTCCTGCAAGGTTCCTTTTTCCTCTTTTTCTCCAGCCCCCTGGAGATGAGCTGCAGTGCACAGAAAATACAGAACTGCAGCTGTTTCTAAGTMATTCTCACTTAGAGGAACCAGCTAAATAATCACTGCCAAGACTTTTGGATCATTCAGCTTCTGTGGTTTGCTTAAGAGGACTGAAAACACCTCGAAAGCTGCTCTAAAGCAAAGCTGAGGAACCTCTGAAACACCTAAAATGAGTAGACCATGAATAAGTAACACAGAAAACAAGCCCAACAAAATATCCTGGGTCACTAGGGTGTGCTAGCATTTCATTCCCACAAGTTTTTCCCAAACATCTTTGTTGAAAGTTCTTTTCCAGTCTCCTCATCTAAAAATGTGCCAGATCCATGTGAGCCTGCAYTTTCTTGCCAGGCTGCAGAAATGAAGCTGAACTACAGCAATGATTTTTGGACACTGGGACAGCATCAGGGATGTTTTTGAGTGTTCCCAGGTGAGTTTTACTCAGTGCTTTCCCCGGCAGCACCGCACTTGCCTTCTGCAACATTCCAACCCAGCCATGGGTACAGCTGCTCTTCAGGCATGGATAATTCTCACACAAATCCCTGCACCTCCARAAGCAATTCTGCAGATTTCAAAGAACCCTTCCAAAGTTCATCTGAATCCAGCTGGGAGGGAGAATTGTGATTTGCCAGGGTTTAGGAGCACTTTGCTTTACTCCTGCCTTACAAGCGCGTGGAGCAGGCAGCGCTCTGTGCTTTGGCAGGTGAGCTGTGCTGAACTGCAGCTGGGCTCCAGCTCACATTCCTGCATTTGGCAGGACCAAGTAGGAATCAGCACTGAATATTTTTCAGTGGATTTTAAATCTAAATGAGCCCATAAAGCCTGAAGAAGATCATCATGTGCTGTCATTGCTCGAGAGAGTGCAAAAAGGAGCAAACAGTGATGTGTTTGGAGCAGCACAGACCCGAGGTCTGATTTAAATCCATATAAAACCTCTTTTTCTAACAAATAAAGACCTGAGTGGGAGCTCAGGTTTTTTGCAGCCTCTTTAAAATGCACTGCTCTGCTGCCCAAAGAAATGGGAAGTTTGTCCCAAGCTCCCCCAGAGCTGTGAGGCAGCAGGATCAGCTCTCCAGGCTCTGCTTGCATTGAGTCCATCTGTCACAACTCCTGGATTTGGGAACTGCCAGAGCAGCCAACTTGGAAAGCCCTGCCAGCACCAACTTTTGCAACTAAAAACATAAGGCTGCTTTACTGTTACATCAACACCACGGGGACACAGAATTCATGCTCATATTTAACAGAGTGGAATCATCACTCCCAATTACTATGGAGCAGCTGCAGAATTTAAGTTGTGAAACTCTCATTTCCACTTTATTCTCAAATGGTTTTTGGGGTTTAGAAAAGCAAAAATGGAAGGAGACAGGACTGGTGCCTCAYCCCCAGCCCCCAGAGCAAAGCCCTGCTCACAGCTGGGTTCAGCAGAGCCAGGTCAGTGCCTTGGTACCAGCCCTGCTGATGCCAAAGGTGACAAACAGTTCTACCTGACTGGATAAAACATGGAAATAATCAGTGGAAGGGTGATTTTGTTTTCTAATCTTCTGACAGCAAGATAAAAACCATGTCTAACATGGTCCTGTCATAGAATCATCCAGGTTGGATAGGACATCCAAGATCATGGAGTATGACCAATCTCCACCTTGTCACCCAGTCAATTAATTCCTCTTAAATACAGGAAAAGCCACCACAGGGTTCTGTCATTACCTTTGCATCTCTAGGAACGTTAAATCACAGAATCCCAGCACGGTTTGGGTTGGAAGGGACATTACAGCCCATCCAGTGCCACCCCTGCCATGGCAGGGACACCTTCCACTGTCCCAGGCTGCTCCAAGCCCCAAAGTCCAGCCTGGCCTTGGGCACCGCCAGGGATSCAGGGGCAGCCCCAGCTGGACATGCCCACCAATCCATGTTCTACAGTTCTACAACTGGGACCAGGTTGAATTGGGAGGTAAAAGCCTCTCTTTCCCCCTCCTTGTCCATTCTGCTCCAATGCTCTTTGTCCCTGTATTTAGGCAGCGCTTTCTCTTTGCTGCTCCCCCTGCTTCCACACAAATCCTTTTGCTCCTCCTACCCCTAACCTTCTCACCTCAAGGAGCAGCAAGTGCAGCTCCTGGCCCTGCACAGGACAGTCCCAAAACCCCACCTGTGCCAGAGAGCAYTGCCCAAACTCCATTAATATTGAAGGTCCTTCAGGGCTCAGCATCATCAGAATCCTCAAGAACTCCAAGCTTTTTAAGTCATCCTCATCATCCAACCCAGCTCACCTTCCACTCAAAGGAGGTAAAAACACAACAATTTCATATCAACAAGTTTCAGTTAAAGTAACTCCTTTAATGAGTTTGGCTGCACTGAAAACAAGAATG
Source organism: Cardinalis cardinalis (assembly GCA_014549065.1). Lineage (NCBI taxonomy): Eukaryota > Metazoa > Chordata > Aves > Passeriformes > Cardinalidae > Cardinalis > Cardinalis cardinalis. Next base: position 337,825 of record JACDOX010000290.1, read on the forward strand.
TGACTTTGCATGATTTAGCATCATCTATGAAACCCCCAGTTTAAGTCACCAATTTCATGTTCTCATACTCCAAAGGACATCTCAATTTACTTTCTCTCCTCATATATTTATTCAATTATTGCCATGCTATCACCTGGCACCATCACTGAATGACAAGCTCAGTTACACTTAATGCACTTTCACTTTTCYCCTGCACAGATGGAAACTCCAGCTCCTACTTCTCTGTATTTTTTTCCTATAATACCATGACTGAAAACAATTTGATACCCAGCATCTGAGCTTTGTGACATTCAGGCCTGTGTGGTGGCTGAGCAGTTTGTCAGGGCTGTGTTATTTACAGAATCCCAGGGTCCCTGAGKCTGGAAAATCCCTGCCAGCCCATGGAGTCCCAGCTGTGCCCAGTGCCCACCTTGTCCCCAGCCCAGAGCACTGAGTGCCCCCTCCAGCCCTTCCTGGGACACCTGCAGGGCTGGGCACTGCAAAGCTCCCTGGGCAGCCCCTGCCAAGGCCTGAGCAGCCTTTGCATGCAGAAATTCCTGCTGCTGGCCAAGCTGAGCCTCCCCTGGCCCAGCCTGAGGCCCTTTCCCCTTGTCCTGTCCCTGTTCCCTGGCAGCACAGCCCGACCCCCCCTGGCTGTCCCCTCCTGGCAGGGAGTTGTGCAGAGCCACAAGGGCCCCCCTGAGCCTCCTTTGCTCCAGGCTCAGCCCCTTGCCAGCTCCCTCAGCCCCTCCTGGGGCTCCAGCCCCTTCCCCAGCTCCGTTCCCTGCCCTGGACACACTCAATGTGTGTCTTGAAGTGAGGGGCCCAGAAACCCCTGCAGTAGGTCACCAATAAATTTCAGAACAAATTCCATGGATTCAGGGGTATCCAAGGCCAGAATTGGCAGCAGGTCACTGCCAGTGGCTGTCACAGCTCTGTATTAATTCAGTGTTGTATAATCCTGAGGCTGTGCATTCCAAAGTGGTTTTTGAGTTCAACCTCAGCAAAGCCCACAGTGATGTGTCAATTGTGCCCCATCTCCTCCCACTGCAGCTCATCAATTCAGTGCCCTGAAACTCAGAAGTAGTGTTTAACCTGATTAAAACTCCTCAAAAATAAACAAAGTGCCAAGAAAATAGAAAATAATTCATTGTATAAACGCAGGAATCAAACCCAGAGATCAAGGGATCTCCATCACAAAGTCATAAGTGATTCAGCTGGCCAGACACTACTAAAGTATTTTAATATATATATATACATATATATATTTATCAAATTCTTTAGGCATCCCTGCAGCACAGTGTATATTCTAAGGAAYAGATGTGTTGCATACTCATGGAGAGCCAAAGGCACCCAGCTTGTGCTCCTTTAAGCTGGCCTGAAGTCAAACCCCAGTCATTATCAAGCATTCCTGAATAAAGTAACTCAGCCATCACTTTTTTGGAAGTTTTGCTCAGCCAGGAGAGCTGCCTTAGTGCAGAGTGTGAATCAGAAGAGGGAATGGAGGGAAGATCTGCTGACTGCCTAGTACTTTCAGCCATGTCAGGAAGGCTTGGAGAAGCCTGTGTGCTGCATGGGAGCCTTGTCTGCTTGCTGGGTATTCCTTGGCTGTATTTTTATGGCTATAACCTTACCTGGATTTTTCCCAGGCTCAAGAAGAAACAGGCAGCCATTGACAGTGGCTAAACCTGCACAGGATCTCATCACCCTGCTCTTAACAAAGCCAAGCTCCTGACCACTGATTAACCCTGATGTGTCACACMCCACACACTAAATTTTTACTCAAGGAAAAAGAAATATCCAGGATAACTCAGGCTCAAAATCCCAAAATCTCCTGCTGGTTCTGTGGGCAGCATTGGAAAGGTGAAGGTATTGGAACTGCCACCCCTGTACAGGGTCTCAGGCCATCCCAAGATTCATGGCATGTTCCCAAATATTTGAGCACCTTCAACTAACACAGAATCCCAGAGTGGCTTGGGTTGCAAGGGATCTACAAACTCATCCAGTGCCACCCCTGCCATGGGCAGGGACAGCTCCCACAATCCCAGGCTGCTCCAAGCCCCATCCAGCCTGGCCTTGGACACTGCAGCCACAGCTTCTCTGGGCAAGTCAGGCTGACAGATCCAAAAATGCACCATGGGCTGTGATCCCATCATCACCACCACCCTCCTAAAACWCAGCAAGGCCCCTGGAGAGCAGTTTCAGCCTTCTCAGCAAACACCAGCAGTATCTGTGTGAAAAAGATGGCAAAGGAAGGATTTTTGACACTTACTTTTGGAGGGGACCCGCAGGTTGGACCTCGCCACCTGCAGGGAGTCTGCCTGCACTCGGAGCTCGTAACTTTGGACCCTTTCATAGTCCAGAGGCTTTTTCACAGAGATCACTCCTGTTCTGTTGTTAATGGCAAACACATCTGGAAGCCAGCAAAAACACAGGAATTTTATGAGATGCATAAACAGGGATTTTCAATGCCCAAGGGTTTTATTTTGGGGATGACACAGTTCTCTGACACTGCCAAGCAAGTCATTCCCTCCCTGCCTCCTTCCYTCCCTCCCTCAGACTTGGAAAACCCCACCTAGCTCATCTTTGAAGATATTTTTAAGCAGCAGAGTGGCTTGATCTGCTTTGCTACTGGAATAACCAACCCAGCATCACAGAATCATGGAATATCCTGAGCTGGAAAGGACCCAAAGGATCAGGGAGTACAACTTCCTGCACAGGACTTGAGTACAAATGGAAAGATGGGACAAGACAAAGAGCCCAATCTCACAAGGAGGAGGATGGGATGGGGAATTCTTTACATCCCTCCCAGTACTTCTGTGTTATTTTGTCAAGATGTCCAGGTGGATCAGAGAGTATCCCAGCAGGATGTTTTGTTTGGATATCAGGCTCTAATCCAATATTTGTTGCAGCATGGCTGAGTCCATAATCCCTTAAATCAGATTTTTAAGCAAGTCAATTCCATCAAAGCTATTTATGTTTTTATTKTGATGTGCCATGGACTCACACTATGCGGCATCCACAGGAATTTTCACATCAGTGAGAAAGATTTTCTCGTAATTTTGCTAATTAATCTGATCTTTAGCTTATCTCCAAAGGCTTGGTAATGGTAGATACAGAAACATAGAATGGTTTGGGTGGGAAGGGACCTTAAAGCCTGTCTAGTGTCACCTCTGCCATGGGCAGGGACACCTTCCACTATTCCCAGGCTGCTCCAAGCCCCAAAGTCCAGCCTGGCCTTGGGCACTGCCAGGGATGCAGGGGCAGCCCCAGCTGCTCTGGGCACCCTGTGCCAGGGCCTGCCCACCCTGCCAGGGAACAATTCCTTCTATCCYATCTAAACTTCTCTGCTCCAGCCTGAAGCCATTCCCCCTTATCCYGTTCTTTACAAAAAATTCCTCTCCAGGTCTCTTGTCAGTCCCTTCCAGCCCTGGAATTCCTTCCTGATTGTCCAGATGAGGTGGGATTTCACTTTGATGACCTCAATGATTCTGTGACTCACCCCAGCAGCTTTACYTCTCCACAATTTCTTGCAGATCTCTGGTTCCCCATTCCCACAAGACTGAAGCATTAATATGAATATGATTACACTTACCCTCCTCATTCCCTGCCACAATGGAGTACACCACTGTCTGGTTCAAGGCGGCCGCGGTGACAACGGTGACCACGGTTCCCTTCGGGGCACTTTCACTCACTGGGGGAGGCCTGCAGAGTGGGACAGAAGGATTTGTGTTACATTCCTGAGCAGCAGATCATTGACACTTATCCCTCAGTTTAGCATGGCCTCCACCTATTCGTCTGCCAGAGGATCTGTTATGAGGGAAAATCATATTAAAAAGGAAAATGTTTAACCTTTGAGAGTGCAAAAGTCACCGAGAAGTCCAACAGACAAGAGGTGGCAACATAAAGATGTAATGATTCTTGGATCTGAGAAGTGGGAAAGCAGGGAATCATGAGAAACAAGAACCACCACAGCCTGATAAATTGGAAGTGAAAGACAAAATAGATCTTTTCTATATACACTTTAAATATATATATATATTATAATAGATCTTGAATATATTCAAGTCTCCTAAGACAACTCAATAATMTGTCAGAAAACCACACAGGAAAACTCATTCATGGGTAAAATTGCATGCCTTAAACAGGAATCACTTTGGGGCCACCTCTATGGGAATTTCCACTCCTCACAA
>JACDOX010000290.1:342346-356448 GCA_014549065.1 Cardinalis cardinalis
ATTTAAAGAAGTGAGAAGCTTGAGCTCATCTCAAATCCTCCTCCTCAGATTTTCCTCATGGCAAGCAGTGGTTGAATTCATGCTCCAAACTCTTCAAAATAAATTTAGAAGGAAGTTTTGACACTCATCTATGAATGTAGATGGTTTTTTTTATGTATTATGCAGATGTTTTCAATTTTTAAAAATGAYGCTCATTCCATAGATAACAAAATAAACACCACATGAGGATCTGCTCTACTCCTGAGTTTGCAGATCAGTTGTGCACTGATCTTCAAAATTCTGGACAGAATCTACAGCTGCTTCTTTCCAGGGAATATCAGGGAGGTATTTGGAAGGCCAAATGGCACCTGGGGACAAGGCCTGGTGGTGGCCCTGGCAGAGCAGGAGGAACAGTTTGATTGGATGATCCCAGGGGTCTCTTCAGRCCTAAATAATTCTGTGATTCCATGAATATTTAATCACTGTCCCCTGTCATCTTGCAGGGGGTTTTCAAATCCTCCACCCCACAGCACATTTTCCCATTCTAAGGGCAGGGMATGGGCACAGCCCCGAGGCTGCCAGAGCTCCAGGAGTGCTGGGACAACGCTCACAGGGACAGGGTGGGATTGTTGGGGTGTCTGGATCAATAATCAATAAYCAGGAGCTGGGATCAATAATCCTTGTCTGTCCCTTACAATTCAGGATATTCCATGATTATATCAAAGTTAGAACCCCAGGATATAATCCCAACTACTGAACCCAAACTTCTCCCACCAAGAAGGGGCCAATCTTCTCTTGAAGTCTGCCTTACAAACATTTCTTTGGAATTAATATTGCTTTGAACTTCCTACAAAAATTTAGGGATAACGAATATATGGAATTAAGTTTTGRATCATGCAACATAACAGTGATCTCCTCTTTTTTTCACTGATGGAAAAATCCCCTTTTACTYAAAGCCACATGCCTGGAGCAGATCCCTCTGCTCCCACTGTTCTGTGTCAGTGGTTGGAATAAAATTCCTTGCTGCTCCTTAATTTATTAAGCTCTTAAACCATTGCTATGAAAAGCTTTTTAAGGTGCATTTAACCAATGCAAATGCTAATCTTAGGGATTAAAAAGATGCCAAAAGGCAGGGAAAGACAGGGGGGGAAACCTACTAAAGCTGGAAGCATTTAAAGCTGGAGTTCTTTTGATGAGGTCAGAGAGGAAAATGCCCTTTTTATGCTGCATTATAGATGATTWTGTTTTCTTTGTCTTCTAAAGGTGTGGGAGTGTTACAAAAGCCCTGCATTTCATTCCCAGCACAATTCCAGGATATTTCTGCAGTGRGAATGACCTTATAGCTCCCTCTGCCAGTGCTGAATCCAAGGGATTGACAAATCAATAATAATTAGTGAAGGGTTTTGTGTTTGCTCTGGAGGGAGGGGGAAGAACAACACCCCCCACTCCCCCCCATGATAATTGCACTGATTTAATTCCTTTCCTTTAATTCYAGGGATTGGGAACAACAGGAGCAATGCATCAGCTGCAGCAAAACACCCAGCTCATCCCTTCAGAGCATTCCTCTGGACTGTGGAGAAGCAAAACAGCAAAAGATCACATCCAATTTCTTATATCCTGCTCTTTATCCTGTGCTTCCAGCTCTAATAACCTTTGTAAGGGAATAAATTCTTTATTTTCCAATGTTTGAATGGCTAAGATGAATAATGGTGCTTTTTCTCCCCTGACATATTATTTGAAGGTGTTTTAGGGCACAGGCAAAGGTGTTTTAATGCCATAATTTTGCATCACCGGATGATAAAAGCTGGAATTTTTGTGGGAAGAGGAAAGCAGGAGAATCCAGCCCAAGCCACCCAGAAAAGGATGAGAAAACCCCCGTGGGAGCAGAAGGGAAGGGAATTTATGTGAGCCCAACACCACTGGGAGCAGGGAGGGTGAAGGGATTGGTTTGTCACTGTCACCTGGGTGGGGTTGGTGTGTCGCTGTCACCTGGGTGGGGTTGGTGTGTCACTGTCACCTGGGTGTGTCTCTGCCTCCCAGCCCAGTGCTGGCTCCATGGAACCAGAGCTCTTAAGGATGGAAAAGACCTCCAAGATCATCAAGTCCAACCATGAACCAGCCCCACCCTGCTCACCACTAACCATGTCCCCGAGTGCCACATCCACACAGTTTAGAGACACCTGCAGGGCTGGGCACTRCAAAGCTCCCTGGGCAGCCCCTGGCAAGGCCTGAGCAGCCTTTSCATGCAGAAATTCCTGCTGCTGGCCAAGCTGAGCCTCCCCTGGCCCAGCCTGAGGCCCTTTCCCCTTGTCCTGTCCCTGTTCCCTGGCAGCACAGCCCGACCCCCCCTGGCTGTCCCCTCCTGGCAGGGAGCTGTGCAGAGCCACAAGGGCCCCCCTGAGCCTCCTTTGCTCCAGGCTCAGCCCCTTGCCAGCTCCCTCAGCCCCTCCTGGGGCTCCAGCCCCTTCCCCGGTACTGCTTTGAAATATTTGAAACATTTTCAATGAAATGGCTCCTGTCTGAACTGCCCACCTTCTCAAACCTGTGATTTCTGATTCCTTCCCAAAACTCCCATGCCCAGGATCCACATCCATCCCATCCCTGGATKTGAGAATGTCCCTTGCAATAAATGATTTTCCACCTGCATCCCACAAAACTTAGGGATAAACCACAATTTACACCCACTTTAAGCCCCATCCCACCTCAGCCCTATCCAGAGTTTTAATCTCCCCTTCTCCACACACCACCCTTTGACCATGAMAACTTTAATCTATTTCATCCATTTCCAATCTTATTTTTTCCCATGACCATCACAGCAATGTGGCATTTAGGCCCTTTGATTCACTTTAACTTTTCCACAGGAATAATAAATGACATCTTGGGAGCATCCAGGSTGGGATGGAGACCAGGAGAGACCTCGCTGATTTCTTTGAGTATGAAACCACAAAATGTGTTTGTCCCTCAGAAAATAAACAAAGCAACCACAAAGAAGAGCAGGATTAAAATAAAGATATTATTTTGCACAAAAATATTGAAAATAAATACAATAAAAAAACTTCTGAATTTTCCATATCTTAATTATCTGTGTCTTGATCAGAGTGGGAAAGAGAGACTGAGCACATCTCAAATACATTGCAGGGCACAACTACTGGAAGTGTCCAAGTGAAATTTTAACTTTTCCTCTCTACTTTTCTGCTTCTTCTTTTCCCTGTGCTAAACACATCACTCCCAGCCCTTTTTCAATTTGCCTGATAGCCAATATGCTTTAAATTCACCATGAAACTTGTCTATCTCCAAAAGCATGAATGCGAGATTTAATAAAAAATTAAATTTCAAGCCAGCAAACCCAATAATAATTTGGAAAATTGGTTTAGAGCTGAAGCTTAATAGTGGGATGTGAATGGACTCCATATGAGCAACTGCAGTTGCCTCTACTTTGTGGACTTTATATTTTGTATCTATTTATATAGAATATTATAATACAAAATATTTTTTGTATATTTATATTTTAATTCATGGAGGTCCACAGAAACCCCTCAAAAATTAAGTTTTGGTGCTGTTTAACTAAATTKCTGACCTCAACTTGATTAAGCATTGAGGGTATTTTTATTTTTAGGTTGGTGAGAGGGCCAGAGCAGCTGGGGCTGCCCCTGCATCCCTGGCAGTGCCCAAGGCCAGGCTGGACTCTGGGGCTTGGAGCAGCCTGGGACAGTGGAAGGTGTCCCTGCCATGGCAGGAGTGGCACTGGATGGGCTTTAAGGTCCCTTCCAACCCAAACCAGTCTGGAATTCCATGATCTCCATGGCAGCTCTTTTAACCCTTTCACCAGCACACAAAAACTACCTCGGCTTCCTGTGCTTGCTAAAAAAAGACAGACCTGGACATATTTTAGAGCAATAAACCATCATTTAATCAACTTTTATACATGTTTTAGAGCAACAATCCATCAATTTATMAAGTTTTTGCTTTCCTACTAGCTACCTGAACAGCTTGTCCAAGCAATGCTAMTTTTTTTTTTCCTGGAAAATAATATTTTATCTTAATTAGATGTATTTATCAAGCAGTTTTATCTTCAGAGTGCCACATATTCCTTCCTGGACTTGATACCCTGCCTTTCTGTCTCAATCCCCAGGTTGGCTGGAGGCACTCTGACCTTCCCATGGTATTTATCTCCAAGACAAATGGCAAGGGAGTCTGGACATTGCTCCTGTRATCCTGTCTTAACCTATTGTATTTTAACCCAAATGTCAGGTTTTGCTCTCCTGACCTCTCTGTGCTCATGTTATCCCTCCAATCTTCCCAAATTAAACCTGAGACCACAAAAGCAGGAATATTCCGGGCAACATTCTGCAGAAGCAGAGACAAAAGGGGGGAAAACGCCCACCAAGCCCAACGTAGGGCAAATCACACACTTGGATTGGTCAGACTGATGGGATAAATTCCAAGGATAACGTGGCTGGAAGGAAAACACATTGCTGGATGCCAAGGGGGTTAATACTAAAATGATGGATAATTTCAGTTCCATATCCACACTCCCAGAGTGATTTATTCCTGCATTTAATTAATGTGGTGTTGGAGATCTGGCCTTTCCAAGCATGGATGCCCTGCTGGGATTTGGCTCTCTGTGCTTTCCTCCTCCCCAGGAAACATCCCACCAGAACATTTAATTGAAAAATAATTCCTAAAATTCTAGTTTCCTTTTCATTTGGTRCAGGGTTTTAATAAAATACAATCAGCAGTACTAACACAAGGAAAAGTAGGGGTAAAAGGATCTTTTTCCTGTAATCACCTGATAACTCACTCCCTAATTTTTCCACGGCAAATCCTGCTCCAGTACCTGCTGTAGAAATAATTTAACTTTATAACAACATTTGCATATTTTTTATTACAAATCAAATAAAGTACCAGCAGAAAATCACTCTAAACCAGTGATTCCAAAGGGAAAATCACACACATCTTCCTGAATCCAAGCTATCTCTGATGTGAGATGCAAATTCCAAATGTATGTTGGAAGCTTCAGCTCAAGTGTGAGGGAAACATCAACTGCTTTTACCCCCACATCTCAAAAATGCTGCAACTAGAAGGTTGCCTGTGGTCTTCCCTGAATAAAATGTAAATTCCATCCTAGGAAAGGTGGGAAAAGCAGTGGTWGGACATGGATATGCTGGGAAAAGGATGATCCAAATGGAATCGACCAGCATTAAACAAAATATTTTGAGGGACAAAAATAACCCCCTGTGGATTCTAGCAAGAAAGGAAAAATGATTCCTGAGGGGAAAAATGATCCCTAACAGGGGAAAATCCCAGGGAGTTCTGCTAGGAGGGGAAAAGGGAAACTTCCAGAGGTTTAAAGAAAAGCATCTAAGGTGGAATTGATATCCTGGCAGTGCTCAAGGCCAGGCTGGATGGGCTYGGAGCAGCCTGGSATAGTGGGAGGTGTCCCTGCCCATGGCAGGGGTGGCACTGGATGGGCTGTAATGTCYCTTCCAGCCAAAACCATTCTGGAATTCTCTGATTCAYCAAGGCCTCAGCCATTCACAGATATTGAAAACCATGGAAGCGAGAATTGAGAATTCTCAGATATTGAGAACCACGGAATATCCCAAGTTGGAAAGGACCACTCTTTCCAACTCCTGAGCTCCAACCCAGAGCACTGTGGATGCTTTTTCCACCTTTCTGAAGGAAGCACCAAATTACAGAGATTCCAACCATGCAATGCCACTGTGCAGGCTTCCCCATTCCCTATTTCCCAACGAGGAATACTGTCTGAGTGAACAGCAGGAAACCAGAGAACTGGGGAAAGKCTCTTCCTGATACAGCTCCATGATTTTGTTTTGTGAAATCCTTTTGCTTGGATGATGTTTGARTCCGATACTGAAGGATTTAATTGGGTGAAAAACATTGGGTGGAAAACCAAGGGAGAGCGAGCTCCACGTGTCCCCAGATCTCCCTTTTAAGGCAGAACACATTTCCACAGCAGTGCTGGTGCTGGGAGAGAAATAAAATTAAATAAAATGCCACACTACACTTACATTGAGTTACAGCCTGGAATTCACAGCTTCCCATATTTCCCCATAAAACTTCAGAYTGCTGGGCAACTGGACACATATTTTCTGACAGGCTGGGGAGCTGTAATGCAACACTAACAGAAGCTGTAAGTTTGCAAAATCCCCCATTTTTCCTGTTCTGGAATGACTGAACACCTGRTTAATGTGCCCACAGGCACTAATTAGGAAGCAATGATGCTGCTCCTGGTTCCCATCCCATTCCCTGCTCCAGCTACGAGCAATGACCTTCCCCTTGCAGAGGATGTGGAATTTATTAATTAACACAACACCAAAAAGATCCCAAATCCCTTTCAACTTTTACTGTTTTAAATTGAGGACGTGCTCATAAAGAGGACAGGCTTRCTAAAAATACCTCTTTATATTCATCTGAGGTTCCAGTTACATCTGGTCTCCACTGTTTCATAGCGCTACTAATTAATATCTGTTAATTAAGATATGAAAGTGCTGCCATAAGTTTTTGAAAAGTAACGGAAACTTTTGGATGAAATCCTTGATCCAGAGGTGATCTGGGTGAAGTCAGGACAAAAGAAAGAGRAGCTTGGRAAAGGGAATTTTTTTTTCTCAAAACACTGATTTATTTGGTTTATTAGGTTCTAACCTTCCTTTTTTGGTTGCCCAGAGGAGCTTTGGCTGGAAGTATCCAAAGGATGCTGGACAGGCTTGGAGCAACCTGGGACAGTGGAAGGTGTCCCTGCCCATGGCAGGGATGGAATGAGATGAACTTTAAGGTCCATCCCAGCCCAAATCACTCTGGAATTCCACAGTTCTTTGTCCAGAGACCATTTTGCTGGTACAAAGCAGGATGAGATCAAAGCCAGCATTAAAAAAATTTAATCAACTGCGTGAATTGTCTCACCCTGTTTGGGGCAGGGATGTAGAAAATGTCCCTGTCCCCATCAACCCAGGGCTGGAGACACTGGAYATGTCCACGCCTTCCACCAGATCTGCAGAAAACCCCTGGAATCTGACAGCCAACACCCTGAGGGAGATGTGGTGACAAAAGCAGCATCAGCAGTGTCCTTCCCTGGCACCAAAGGTCAGCTGAGCCCAGCCATCTCCATCTAAACGTCCACACCATCTGAGGTGGCCCAGCCATCTCCATCTAAATGTCTACACCATCTGAGGTGGCCCAGCCACCTCCATCTAAACATCCACACCATCTGAGGTGGCCCAGCCATCTCCATCTAAACATCCACACCATCTGAGGTGGCCCAGCCATCTCCATCTAAACATCCACACCATTTGAGGTGGCCCAGCCATCTCTACCTAAATGTCCACACCATCTGAGGCATTCCAGCCATCTCCATCTAAACATCCACGCCATCTGAGGTGGCCCAGCCATCTCCATCTAAACATCCACACCATCTGAGGTGTCCCAGCCATCTCCACCTAAACGTCCACACGCCCCAGCACTTTGATTCTTTGGGATTTTTGCCTCTTTTCTCCCCACTGTGTTTTTGTGGAACAATGYGTGGCTTGGAAATCACTTGGTTTGCCAGGCACTGCTGCCATCAGCTCTCCGAGTCCTCCTCAGCATCCATGGCAAGGACAGACAAGGACCCACACTGCTAATGCAGCTCAGCTCCGGGGCTCCACAGGGAGGGAAGACCCAGCTGGAGCACGGGCACCATACAGGGCTGACCACAGAGTCATTAGGGCTGGAAAAGCCCTCCAAGACCATCGTGTCCAGCTGGGAACCCAGCAGCGCCCTGTTCCCACCAACCACATCCCCAAGTGCCCCATCCACACCTGTGTGAGCTCTTCCAAGGATGAGGACTCCACCCTTGCCCTGGGCAGCCCCTGSCAAGGCCTGAGCAGCCTTTGCATGCAGAAATTCCTGCTGCTGGCCAAGCTGAGCCTCCCCTGGCCCAGCTTGAGGCCCTTTCCCCTTGTCCTGTCCCTGTTCCCTGGCAGCACAGCCTGACCCCATCCTGGCTCCAACCTTTTTCCAGGAAGCTGAAGAGTGAGAAGATTGCCCTGTTGCTGCTCTGCTTCTCAGAGGGACTGAAACATCTCAGAGGGAGGGGGTGAGAAACACCCCAAATCCCACCTGGCCTCCTCTTGCCAGGCCCCTCCAGAGGAGCCAAGGATGCAGAAGATCCCCTCTGATGGACTTTAGGGAGGATCTCTCACAGTTCCTCACAAAGGAACTGCATTTTATCCCCCACTTACCATAAATCAACTGCTCCATTCTATGTTTTCTGGATCTCAGAGCCCTCAGCTGCACTTTGCTGTTCAGTATGGAGAGCATAGCAGCGTTTAGAAGTCTCCAGAATAATTTACAATCCAAACAAAGAAGGTGGGGGGGAAAAGAGACCAATTAATTTGCCCTAAATGATGCAACAATGCAGAGGGAGAGCCAGTGAATAAATACCACTCTGCCTTCATGCACTTGACTGGTGTCTCCTCTGGAAGTCACTCTGAACACAGATAATGATCAATCAAAGTCTCCCTGGATGTGAAGAGGGCTCCAAGCAGTGCTGGTGTTCCTTTGGCAGAGCTGCCAGGCTCTGCAGGTCAGCTCAAGGCACAGTGGCACTTTCATCTCCCTTTCTGCTCATGCCATCTGCTCTCTCTCTCTGTTTTGTATTTGTTTTTGATTTTGTAGCACAGGCTGCAGATTTATTTGGTAAAACTGTTCAACTCTGACCTTTCCCTAAATACACAGGGAGGAAGTTTGTAAACCAGCTCGAGAACAGCGCTGGAATCACCCAGATTATGATAATTAGACAAACAAAGATCAATACTAATCCACTGTAAAGCCACTAATTCTCAATYCATCTGAAATTCAAGCACCCACATCCAGAAGTTTTTCATTTTGCAAGAGGCACCACTGCTCTGTGCTGCCTTTCACCCTAAAGATATCCCATGTCACTGGAAAATGAGGTCCTGTGACACCTGCCAGCTCCAGCTTGCATCACCGTCAACAAACCAAACACAAAGCACAGCCTGCAGAGTGTGACAGTCCCTGAAAACCCTASGAATCAACACTAGTCCTGCTCCCGAATATCTGAGAGTCTCAGAGCTGAATCAGAAACTTCTGGGGTTGTTTTAATTCCATTTTTGACATTGAGGAAAATTAATAACTGCCTTTGCTGTCCCTAAAAGATTTTAAGAGCTTCTTAGCACTGTGCAAARAACTTCCCAGGAATGGAGCTGTGCTTTGGAAAGGGAAAGCAGGCTGTCCAGATAATCCTGAAGAGTTCACAAGGACACAAAGATAACCTGGCTTATTCAGGTGTTGTCATCAAAAGGTATTGCGGGCTACAAGTCACTTTGTACTGCAAGAGTTCTTCACTGTAGTGAAAAAACATTCCCAGCTCCTGGGATAGAACTGGAGATCAAGGCAGGCTCAGAAATCCCATAATCYCAGAGTGGTTTGGGTTGGAAGGGACCTCAAAACCCATTCAGTGCCACCCCTGCAATGGGCAGGGACACCTTCCACTGTCCCAGGCTGCTCCAAGCCCCAGTGTCCAGCCTGGCCTTGGGCACTGCCAGGGATGCAGGGGCAGCCCCAGCTGCTCTGGGCACCCTGTGCCAGGGCCTGCCCACGCTGCCAGGGAACAATTCCTCATTCCCAATATCCCATCCAGCCCTGCCCTCTGGCAGTCTGAACCCATTCCCCGTTGTCCTGTCCCTCAGTTCCTGTTGCAGGGTCCCTCTCCAGCTCCCCTGTGTCCCTTCAGGCCCTGGAAGGAGCTGTGAGGTCTCCACACACCCTTCCCTTCTCCAGGCTGAGCATTCCCAGCTCTCCCAGCCTGGCTCCACAGGGAAAATGCTCCAGTCCCGTCAGCAATTTCTGAGCCCTCTCTGGACTTGCTCCACAGCAAGTTTGCTCCAACAGACACCTGCCTGCCCTGATCTGAAATTCCAGTCACAAATGGGCATGTTTTTATTTGCTACATAACCCAAAGTAATGCAGCAAACACTGCACACCTCTGGGGATACCTAAGGAACTGCAGGGAGCAGCAGGAACAATTTTGAGACAGAGAGAAACTCTTCAGCAAAGGATTATTATCAAATGCAAAGTTCGTCATTTTGCACTGGTCCTTCAGATTTCATATTTGTTCCAAGTTAAATATAAAATTAGGAGAAGAGAGGCATGTTTTTGCTGTTTTTCATTTCTTTAAGTGGGAAATATGCTAATACTCAAATCATGAGGACAAATACAGCASAGATAATGATTTTTTGTCTAAACTCGTTTAAATAGCTGAACAAGCCCATCCTTTAGGGCTTACTGAAGACAATTTGTGTTCAATTTCTGCTTTCTGATTCCCTGCAGTCCTTGGATTTGGAAATATCTGTACAAACCCCACTACATTCTGCTGCTGATTATGTCACTACAGTGGCACAGAGAGAGCACATTGCAATTTCTTGATATCTTGAAGCTGCTTGCCCTGATCTTATCACTTTCTATTATTGTACAGATGTCAAATTCATAAACACATTCTCTGCTACAAAATTATCAAACTAATCAGTTCACTTTTTGGTTTGCTTTCGATCAATTTTAAGACACTGAGGTCGATGATAATGAACTGTCAGAGGGTAAATTTATAAAATCATGTCTCTATGGTGATAATAACCATCACCTGCACTTCTAACATTGAAGAGGTCGGGTCTGAGTCCTCCCATGCCTCACACAAATGGTGTAGAGGATTAAAAAATGCCTCACAAAAATGGTGTAGAGGATCAAAACACACTCCAGGAAAATTAACCTAGAGCCCTGGTGATCCTAGCCCCACTTCCAGCACATGAAATTTGTTTATCCAAATGATTAATTATTTTCAACAACTTTTGAGGGGAAAATTTCAAGCAAATCTTCCCTCACCATCACCATTAGCCCAGATCTTTCCAACTGGTGACAACATGCCCAGACAGTAAAATTCCACCACAGCAGAGTATTTTTGTAGCTCTGTTTCAGACTAGCCTTCAAGCARGACTTCATTTAGACTTTAAAAACACCAGTTTTAGGGTGAAGGAATGAACTCCTTACCTGTATTCATCCTGTGTGAAGCGTGGGATGACTGAGGGCTGCAGCACCGCAATTTCCACCGTGGTGGTGTTGAACTTCACTGGGTCCCCATCATCGTAGGCAATGACCACCAGCTACAAACAACACAGAAAATCAGGCTCTAACTACACAAAAGAACATTTTTCATCCTGACTTCCAGCAATTCTGGTACTTGCAGGGGCTAAAAAAAACAGATGTGATTTTCTTTTGCTGCAAGTCGCACGTGGCATAAGAACAAAACGCGGAGGGAAAAGGTGACAGCCATCCTCAGGCTGAACCTCTGCTGGAAAATTTACAGAAACACGGTAAACTGGAGGAATTTTATTCCTGGAARGGGTTGTTAARCACTGGAATGGGCTGCTCRGAGAGGTRTGGAGTCCCCATCCATGGAGGTGTCCAAGAAACCCCTGGATGTGGCACTYAGYRCTCTGGCGGGGTTTGGTCACAGGTTGGGCTTGAGGATCCTAGAGGGCTTTTTCAACCTCAAGGATTCTGTAACTCCCAATAAAACAAACAGGAAAAGCCCTGGGTGACAATTATCTGTTGCTGAMATTAATATCTAGAACCAAAGGCTTGTGTAAGAATAAAAAAAACTAACATTACTTCCCACCCCCCTCCAAAAACTCCTCTGCAGAAAAGAGATGCTCCAAGCTCAAACATGGACACGACCAAATTACCTTCTCTTAAATGAGGCCTATTATTAATATTTTGATTTTTTAAAACCTTTTCTTATGTCTATTTGATGATTTAATTCAGGATTTTTGTGCTAGCATAAACAGGTTAATTTGTTTTTAGCTTCCCATGAAATGTTCTTGTGTATGGACTCCAGCCCACTGAAGAAGGAGCAATGGGCATTTTTCCAGTTTTCTCCCTAAAYTTTTTCCTTATTTCTGGAGGTTGCTACATGAGGCAGGTCTGCATCTCATTCTAGCAGAACATTTTCAACTMATTTCTGCCAGTCCAAGCTATTCCACAATAACCCTTTTTTTTTCTCCAGCCAGCATATCAGGAAAGGCACCAGTGCAACATGTAATTGCAGAAATTWTCCAAATGTTAAATAGTGACTGGAAAAATTCCCAGAGGTTTCAGCAGCCAACACAAGCCCAGTGGTCTTGAAGCAAATACCAATTCCAAGTGTTCCTATCACTGATTTCTGGAGTCTTCTCTGTGCTTTTTTCCTAAGAATCCCTATTTTCTGAAAAGTAATTCCCTGCTGAATGTCTCATTTACTGCCCTGATACGAAACAGTATGGGAGAGATACCAGATTTGGAAAACAGCCCTAAAAAAGAAGTACTAAGAAGTAAAAACAGCAAGTGCAGCAACAGAAAAGTTCCACTCCTGGTGATGTTAACCAAGAAAAAAATCCTCTCCTGCCTTGTGTTTTACTATATTAATTAGAAACTTAAAAGGACTTAAATTAGCACTGTCCTAAACCAGGGACTGCTCCAGTAGCCCTTGATGGGACGCTGAGGAGTGGAAAACAGTGGACAGCTTTATTCCACATATTGGAAGGTGAGCAAATAAACCTCTCTTTAACCCTCATTTCAGAAATAAATAACTGAAAGAAGAAAACACTTTAATGAGTGTAAGGAAGTTTCCAAGTAGGGAAATTGCATCAAACCTAAGATATTATGAATATTAATTTTTTTTCCTTACGGACCCACTTCTATTTTCATTTTTTACTACCCCATGGATCTTAAAGGGCAGATGCTCTACTGATTTAGGTTAAAATCATATCTTAATCCACWAAATCACTCCAGAATCTTCAGGAGCAGTGACAACAAAATGGRAATTTAGGTTTCCTTAAAATCAACATTTTTACATTAAAACACTCATGAACAAGAACTCCTGATCTACTCAGCTGTGCAGTAACTTCATTGACAAGACATCTAGCTCTTCTTACAAAGTTCTCCCCAAAAGCCCTGTTGAAAGTGAACTTGGGAAAAACGAGGGTTCCCCAAGCTGCCTCCCTGTTTTCCCCACCCTCTCAACAGGTGCAACCACATCACTTCAAGACATTCCTGAAATCACAAAGGCACAAAACACATGCCAGGAGAAAACAATGGAAACAACGGAGCAAACAGAATTGAAATTTTGCATGGAAATCCAATGAAAGGTTGGATTTGATCTTGGAGGTCTTTTCCAACCTTAATGATTCTGGAATCATCCTGTGCAACAGAAAAAAACAAAGGAGAGCCATGACAGTGAAAGGAATCCCAGCAAATCCAGGGAATATTTTGTGGCACTGCAGCTGAATTTGTACCTTGAACACTGTGCTGGGCTCTTCATTGAGGTTCACTCGGGTGACGACACGTCCAGAGTTTTCCTCCACATCAAAAATGCTGGCACTGTAGGGAAACTGGACAACATCCACCTTGTAGCGAACCCGACTCGCTGGGGTACCCTGGAAGGCAGGAAGAGGCAAATTGGAGATTTTTGGGGTTTTGCACACCTCCTGAAGGATGAAAGTGTACCACTGATAAGGCCATCAAGCAAAACTTGCTGTTTGTCTTCCTCAAACCTGAGCAACCCCTTCAATCCCCCCTAAATACCTTCCATGACACCTGAGAGGTCCAGGAGGAAAAATCACCAGAGGTTTGGAAAGAAAAGGGCTGAATCCCCATCTACTTAAACCCAGAAGTGTTTTATAAAAACTGAAAATTTTAAACACAAGATGGGCATGGCTTAAGGCTATTTAAAATACCTCTCAAAATATTTTGACTCGGTATAAAACTTGTTTAAAGTTTAAGAAATTTTAACAGTGGTTAAAGAAAATGCTGTTTTGCAGATGGATTTTAAACAGTTCCATAAGGAACCCTCCCAATGATTCAGATTCTTGGTGACAAGAACCAGGCCCAGGCACCCCCRGGTGTGTCACAAAGTGTCCCCATGTCCCACTAGCCATAGCTTTATTGAACACCACCAGGGATGGGCACTCTAAAGCTCCCTGGGCAGCCCCTGGCAAGGCCTGAGCAGCCTTTGCATGCAGAAATTCCTGCTGCTGGCCAAGCTGAGCCTCCCCTGGCCCAGCCTGAGGCCCTTT
>JACDOX010000290.1:356791-402354 GCA_014549065.1 Cardinalis cardinalis
ACACTCCAGGGAAACTGGATCTCCTGGATGTTTTCTCTCTGTGTCTCCCATAGGGTTTTGTCTCTGCAGGGTTTCAATTCCAGCAGACAGCTGGTAGGCTGAAGTCCCTCATAAAAACCAGAGTTTGCAATGGGAAGACTTCTCCCAGCTACTTGYAGGATGTCTCATCTGCCTCTTCATCCACGCTAGGGGGTCTAGGACAAATTCCCTCTGATCCTATTTGTACACTAGTATCTGAATAATGGTTTTCCAGCATGCCAAAGTCTGGATATGCAGAGATTTGGGASATTTTACAAAATTCCAAATAAATTATTTCCTAAATATATTTGGGAGTAGACTCAGAGAAGCACTTCTGTCCTAGCAACAGCATGATTTAATTTTCTGAAAGCCTCTGAATCTCAAGTTCAGATCAGGCTTTGACCTTTATGTTGTGTTTAAACAGCCAAAAACATCATTAATGGTGGATGGCTGATTTTTACCTGTATTCAATAATGTGCTTTGTTGGCATTGGGAATATATTCCATGTCCCATGCCAGCCACAAACTACATGGAAACAGAACATTTCCTTTTGTAAACAGCAATGGAAATGGCTGCAAAAGTGATTTGAGCTCACTAAATGCTATCAATGTTTTGCTGATCCAACACAAGTCATTTGAGCATTGCCTCTTGGAGCTCTCCAAGGAATTCCAGCCTGGGCAGGGTTTATGAGGCCATCAGCAACTTTAATCACCCCAAATGGGTCTGCCAGGCATGTTCCAGTGGTTAGGAAATTAATAAATGGTTGTGTTCATAGTTAAAAGCACTTCACACATGCTACAGAGGGCAAATCCTGGAAAAAGTGAGAAATTTCTGGGATCACGGCATAGCAGAGTTCATTATCAACTCTCCCCCTGGCATTCCCTGCTTCAGTCATTTTTCTTCAATGTTAYAATTAAGAGCAAATTACCTGCTGAAATCCAGCCTATTTGGGCTCGGAGTAATGGCCTTAAACTTGCTTGGAAGACTAAGAATCCTCATCATCATTAAAGCTCCTCACACCAGGTAATTTGTGATTRAATAAACAAAAATCTCATCAGGTTATTGTTGTTCCTGATGCGATTATCAAGCACACTTTGCTCCTGTCACTTCAGAAAAATAACAAAACCAGGATTTATTTTTTATTTATGGCTATTTGGCACTGATGTAATTAGAAAAATCTCCAGAGAGATTTCCCAGGGAAATCTATTTAGAAGCGAGTTTTAATTATCTGAAATATTAATCATCTTTTGCCTCTGTTCTAAATTAATTTAGATGCATTATTATGTCTGCAGCAAAACTTGAATCTAGCTGATAATATTCCCAAATAAACCACAGAGCAAGGATTGTGCTTGGCAGGAACCACATTCATTCTTTCCAAAGTTTCCCTGAGATTCAGGACTAACATAAAACTTTAAAAAAAGCTCATCCAGCTCCAATTATTTCTTCCATGGCTGCATGATTCTTTAAAATTTCATTTGCTTGGGGAAAATGTCATTTATTTCTGACACAGAAATTAAGGTCCCTCCCAACCCAAACCATTCTGGGACTCAAACTGGTTACAGAAAAAAAAWTTCTTGGCCCAGGAAAGAATGGGGAAAAATGGGTTTCACTTTCATTTGAAGTTGACAGATGAAGATCCCAGGTGTGCCTGGATTTCATCCCTAAGGACCAGTATGGAATGGCAGCATCATGAACACAGAGTTAATTTCCACAGAAATCTCCATATATTATCTCCATATGTAGATTTCAACTCAAATCTGAGTAATTTGTATAATAAGGAATTCAATAAGGAAAGTTTTGTAAAACTAGTTTCATGGAAAAAATTAGAAAGTGGTGCTAAACCCCCCATGTTTACAGGTTTTTGTAACTTACTCAAAGCAACCATGGAAGATGGGGCAGCCCAGAGCAGGTGGATGATTTTGGTGGGTCTTACACCAGTTCAGKGTTGGGAATGGTGCACTCGTGTAAATTCACCTTAATTTCATTCATATAAACCCTAATATTTGAAGGATTTTACTCTTTATAGTAGGTAACTCAACAAGAGGGCYTGAAATTCTGAATTGCCCAAGCTGGAAATTCTGAATTTTTAACTCTCACAAGTTGAACACAAAAAAACCCATCAATTTTTAAAGGCTTGAGATAAAATTACTTGAGGAACTCCTGGAATCATGATCTCCAGCAACCACTGAAATTCCACAGGAAGAGCTTTTAAAAGATCAAGGTCTGGCCAGCCTGAAAATGGTTTTACCTCCAATTAAAATGCAGTGAAATCTTTAATTGAMTATCTCATAGCCTGTTACTTTTAGTGAGTGCATGGAAGACAAAAAGGACAATTACTCCCAATTTGATAAAAGGGCTCCACTGAAGGAAAGCCTCAGGAGGTRTTGGGAGAATGGATAAAGCATTAAATGGGATGTTCTGGAGCTCTGGAAGCTGGCTGCTCATTAAAATTAGTGTTCTGCATCTGTTTCTATTAACATTTCCAATTAAAAAAAAAAAAGGCAGGATATGGAAGGGAATTGCCCATGGCAGAAATATCCCAGCTTTTACAGTGATAACCCATATCAAAAAAGGGATATACAGGAAAAACAAACACTTCTTTTTATGTCAGTCCTGGGAATCCCCTCTGATAAATAAACTGAGCATTTATCAAACAGCTCCTGGTGATCTCCTGCCCACATTTTTGGAGGATTAAGAGCTTTGAGACCACTCAGAACCATTTTTTCATCTCTCATTACYAGGCCACTTCAGTGAGGCATAAAATGCTCACCAGGAAGAAAACTCTCCCTGTCTCCAAGGGATTTATCCAGCACTAATCCAGGCTGATGATTTCTTCAGCTACAAAGCATGATCTAAATGCCCAAAAAAAGAGATGGTTGGCAGTAGGTGCTGGCTGGGGCACTGGAGCCTGTGCCAGCAGCAACCAGAAGTGCAGGTGACTGAGCCAGGGACTAGCTTTGTTCAGCCTTTGGAATCCTTCCCTGAAAAGGCTGGGAAATATCTAAGAGAACCCAAATCTGAGCACATTTGTGTTAACTAAAGCAAAGCAGGAYGTGAAATATTTTCATAGAGGTGCTTCTCCCCCTTTRCTCTGCTCAGGTGAGACCCCACCTGSAGATCKGGTGCCTCCAACATAGGAAAKTCATGGAATTGTTGGAGAGAGGCACCAKGATGGGCAGAGGGATGGAGGAAAGGCTGGSACAGCTGGGGGTGCTCACCTGGAGAGGAGAAGCTCTGGGGTGACCAAACTGTGGCCTTGCAGGGCCTGAAGGAGCTACAGGAAAGATGGAGAGAGATTTGGGACAAAGGAAGGAGGGACAAGGTGGAATGGCTTCCCAGTGCCAGAGGGCAGGGATGGATGGGATRTTGTGTTGTCATCTTATTGTAAATCTCCCRTGCCTTCTCAGTGATTTCTCATGGGCATCTCCTCGCAGCACTGACTCCTTCTTCTTCACAGTACAGACAACAAACTCTAGCTGTCTTCAGAGCACAACCAACAAACTCCAACTCTCTGCTCACYCAGCTAMMCCACTCTTTTGTAGCACTTGTCTTCTTATTGGACACAGCTGTGGCCTATTAAGGGCAGGCCTGTTCCTAATCTTTGGTGATTGGTACAGCTGCAGCTCCTCAGGGGCRAGACTGCCTTCTGCACTATAGTTTCTTACACTCTATCCACCCAYAATATTGGGAATGAGGAATTGTTCCCTGGCAGGGTGGGCAGGCCCTGGCACAGGGTGCCCAGAGCAGCTGGGGCTGCCCCTGCATCCCTGGCAGTGCCCAAGGCCAGGCTGGACTCTGGGGCTTGGAGCACTTGGGGACAGTGTCCTTGAAGATCATCTCCATCCAACCCTCCCCCAGGCAGGGACACCTCCCCCAGTTCTCTGTGTTTCAGTTTTATCCCATTTCTGCTCCCACTGTGGGCAGCCAGGCAAAGCCAGCTGGGGATTGCTCTGGGAGCACAAATCCAGCCAAGGCTATCTGGGTGCTCCTGCTCACCTGGAATTCCAGGGCTGTTCCAGAGGCAGAGCTTCCCTGCACAGGCTCACCTCTTGTCCTGCTCACAGTATCCAACAGCCTAAACTTACCCACTCCAAGGGACTAAAAAACCCCAAAACTGGAAAGTTCCTTAAGCTGCAGCTGGACACCACCTCTGGAAAGGAAGCCCAAGGTGATGTGTGAGGGAGAACTCACAATTAAAGGGATTGTTCACATGGAAAAAATGCTCAGCTGCCTCAACAATTCCAGTTGCAATGTGCTTAAAATCAAGGCTTTTTATTCTTTGTAAGGTTTACCAGTTATTTAGAAAGAACTGAAGCTGTTTCCAAGATTTTCCTTGGCAGCCATGGCTCTACTTTATCCTCATCATTCTCTCTGGCCTAATTTTGTTGCTTTTTGCTTAATATTTCCTGCTTATACCTGGAATTACGTAGAAGCTCCTCTGGGAAAGTCAGGGTGAGCAACTTGAAGAYGCACCAAGTAATTATAAATTATTTATGTATTCACATAAATTGTTACCACTTTAAAAATGTAAAAAAACCTAGTGTTGGTTGTTTCAAACAACCAAAGAACAAAATTTTGATTCACCAAATTTCATGGAAACAAAGTTTTCAGGCAAAACTTTCCAGATTTCAATGACCAGAAGGGTGTTTCAAGTTTATAAGGCATGTAAAAGTAGCTATTAAAACATAATTTACATTCTCAGTYGCTGCAAATAAAAAGAGAATTAAAACTAGAAAAGAAAGGAGCAACTGGTAAGAATTTTAAGTGACATTTACTCAAAACAGCCCTGCAAATCTTGCTGTGGCCTTTAGAGAAAAGCTCTGGGTTTTATGTTTTAATTGACATTTCACCAAGGACCTGAAGAATAACTATCAGAGGTCTCTGATGCCTTCAGGCCAAGAGGTTTTGACCACTTTGAAATCCACAGGTCAAAATAAAAACACTACAAAGTATCTCTGAGGAAGTGCTTGACTCTGGCACAAATTATTTCYGTTTTAACTGAGCAACTCTTCTTAATAATCAGAAATTTGTACCGTTTTTGCAGCAAAACCCATCCTCTTATCAACAGTACATTCTAATGATTGCCTGAGGTTTTAGGTGCCAGTTAAATTACGAAAATTCCACTTTTTCACCCTTAGATTTGTTCATATGGATACACATGGAAGATACACAAAGTTGTAAATAACTCAGTGTGTGAAGGTTTGATGGGAGGGTTTTTTAAAATACAACCAAGAGATGCTTTCATCTCCATCTCCAATAAATGAAGTTCTGTTGGTTTAATTTAACAGTAAAAGCTCACTCTTACCCCTATATGCTATAAATTCCTAAATCATTTAGGAAATACACACAGAAAACGACATCCCAGGTGTCTTTCACCCTCTTGTGCTTCACTAAAATTAATCCTTGTTGGTTGAAATGGAGAGCCCACCTCCACTGCCACCACTCCCAGCTCCTCCTCCTTCCCCCAAAGCTGCTCTTTGCTCCTGGAAAAATTCAAATTCGCCTTATCTGCAGAGAAATCCCTCACAGGTGCTGGGCCTTTCCAGCTGGATCCTCACAGCATCCATATTCATTCGACAACGTTGGGATTTGCTGAAAACAATGCTTGTCTCTGAGGAGCTGATTAGGTCTGAAAAGCTTTTATTGCAGATGATGGAAAAATCTGGCTGGGCTTTTATTCTGGATATGGGAATTACATATATTACTTGCAAAATAACAACAGGAAAAGTTAAGCTTGGAGACTACAAATTAGTTGGGCTCTTATAAACAGGCATTTTTTAAAGCTACAATTATTTTTTAATAGATACTTATTTCTTTCCCTGAACTGATAAAATAAATGTATTAGTACCCTGCAAATAAGATTCCAACAGGTTTAAATCCCCCAAACCACACAAGTAAAGTATTGATGATAACTRAGAATATTCCATCCCTTAAGGCAAGTTTAGAGCAAGGTCCCCTTGCCGAGCAGAGAAAAGGTTGTGTGCTTTTAAACCAAATTTCCAGTGAATTCACATCAAATGCTTTGTGACATCATCTAATGTCAAAGCCAGCTTCAAATAAATAGAGATTTTTTTCCAGTAGCACAGGCTGGCTCAGGCAGGAAAAGAAAAACAGTCATTTATGCTCGGCAGTTTTACTTTTAAAATAAAAAAGATGAGGGACAAAACTACCAGCCATTATTTTAAAATAACAAACCCCTTTCCAAACCTCCTTTAAAAGCTTGCCTCCATAGCTGGCTGACTTTTATGGCCCTTGCATTTATTAGAGGCTTCAGGGTAACTTCATTTTTAAATCTTCATAAACATCAACAGGTGTTCATGTGATAGTGACAAAAAATGTCACAAAATGTTCAGTATGGTTTGGTGTTGTTAAATGAAAAATGAAATAACTTTGCACTGGAAATGCTGATTGCACAGGACTGAGGATTATAAATGCCCTTAATCAGAACTATTTTGTTTCCCCTCAGTGATCTCTCAGTCTYCAAAACAGACACAGCAATTATAAAATGGAGCTTTTATCAGAATGGGCAAAGAGAGCCCAAAATATCTCATTTTAAGGCAACAACATTTATTTAATGTTAAATAAAAGCTGCCCAAGCCCCAATCAAACCATACTTAGTTAAGCTGTACCTGATTTGTGTCCAAGCACTTCATCAGCTTTTAATGCGCAGGGCACATTCCCCCTGAACTGCTCCCCCTGAGGATTATTCTCCTTCTTATGCCTAACACTGGCAACTAAAAATTAAACCTGGCTGGCAGAACAGCTCTGCCTTTTCCTGTCCTCAGAGGATCATCTGGCCACTGATGTTCATCAGGCTCTGATGACAAAAATTGACCTCAARCTTCAGAACAGGCCATGTGTCAGAGGTGTGTGCCCAGTTGTGTCACTTGAGGGCTTCACCAGGGAGCAGCAGAAAAAAACAGGGACAAAAATAAACTTTATCCCCAAGCGAAATGCCCTGGGCTCAAATATTGCCCATGGAACGTGCAGCTGGGGACTCTGCAGTCCCACACCAATGTGGGATGGCTCRGCTGGGAAGTGCACTGTGGGAATCTACAAAATTAGAGGCTTTTGGGAAAGCTGCARAAGGCAGGCTCTAGAGGCAGTAGAACTGTGATTGGAACTAAGCAGCAGCCATGAGATTGATCAGCAGAAAAATTATTTAAACTGTAGAAAAGCAAGGACAAATAGAACAATGGTCTGTGTATTAATGCTTGTCTAGAATAACTCCCTAAGCTACAGAAAACTTTATCTAGAGAGATATTAGGAAAGTTGAAGCTTAATAATGGAGCTCTGTGCATTGTGTTTTAAGGCTTACAAGCAGGTATTGTATTCGAAATAAGCAAGCATTGTTTAACCAAAGGTTCATGTGCTTATGGTGGTTGGATAGAACTACTGTCAATGTGCTTTTGCTTTGTGTGATTGGTCAAAGAACTTATAAAGTAAGTTGTAACACTAAATTCTTGGTCTGCTGCCTGGGATGTGAGCTGGTGGCATCTTCCCATTGTCATAGCCATGTAATGAGACTGATGCTGGAAAATCAAACAGCTCAAGGCATGTTCCCAGCAGTCCTGTCCTGTTTGTGATTTGTTCACAGCCCCCTGCCGGTGCCAGCGCACCGTGACTGTGACATCAAACAGTGCCAACCTCACCAAACTGTGGGTTCTTTCCTCTTGAACCGCCCCAAAGACAGGCCCAGCTCCCCTTCCTGCCTGTTCCTCTCACTCTCTGAAGCTGGATAAAGAGCTTTCCTAAAGCCTCCCTGACAGACAGGAGCTGCAGCATTGATTTTCCAGCTCCAGCAGGCAGCCTTGGACATGCAGCCTGTCCGGAGCAGCAAAGCCAGGCTGACATGAAACAAAGGTAGAGTTACTCCTCTGTGAAGCTCCCCATGCTCTGAGTTGATGAGAGAGCAGAGGCACTTCAGAGGTTTCGATTTTGCTCCCTTTTGGGTGTGGAACATTGAGAGAAGTTTTTCCTTACCGGGGGATCCCGATCCTCAGCTGAGACCGTGGTGATAACGGTGCCCTTGACTGCATCAGGAGCAACCATTCCCCTGTAGAGCTTCTGGCTGAACTCTGGAGAGTAATCATTCATATCCTGCACAAAACACAAGTCACAGTTTAGTCCTGGAGTGTTTAACAGTTCCCTGCTCTCTGGGGACTTGCAGGGGCACGTTTAACATTCCTATAATTGTGAAACTTCTTTCTAGGGAAAGCAAAGGGGTGGTTTGCTATCAATGGACTGGAAATTTCCTATTCCTCTGGTAAAACCTTTAACCACAGAAAGTTCTCTCTCAACACCTGATCCCAAAAACAAAAATCTAAGCTATTTGATTCCTAAAAAGCAGAACCTCTATAAGGCTACAAGATATCAGGGCACTCACAGCTGTGAAAAACCTAGAGGAGCCTCCCCCAGATCACAGCACCCTCTCTGGGCCCAGGATCCCATTCTAGTCCTGCCCCAGGGATGCCAAAGGATTCAATGTGCATTTTATGCATGACGGAGTTTGGTCCTGGAGTTCCAGCAAAATTCCAGATGCATTCACAAGTGGTTTTGTTGAGCCTCTCCCTCCCTCTGTAGGGATTGCCATTCCCAGGCTCCCCCAATTCCATTAACCCTGCACAAAATGAAGGGGGAAGGTGCTGAAGATTAACAGAAGAATGAATGTGGGACTGCTCAGCTGAAGGGAATTCTGCAGGAAAACACAGCCCCACGAGAGAACAGAGCAGAGAATTCCACACTACCTGCTCCTGTGGCAGCAGGTTTTCCTCATTTTCCAAAAGGAATGAGCTGCTCTGGCTTGATGGTGTTTGCTACCTCTAATATCCAATAAATTAAGCAGAAATAAGATGTCCTTTGTTAGACAAAAGGGCATTTGCACAAATTCTTGTGCCTGAGATAGGCAAGGATACATAAATAGATGCATATATTTGTATATACACCTAAACATATCCCAAATATTTTGCAGGGCCATCCAGAGTTGCTTCTGTTTGTGTGGAGATGAAAAATAAACTCTGGTTTTCATTTTTCCTTTTATAAAACAAGATGTCTACCAAAACACTTTTTCCAATTAAAGTTTATTCTCCTGTTTATTCCAATCAGACCAGTCTGTCACTCATTGAATGTTGTGTGTTATTAACTGGGAGATGTCATTTGGTCCAATGGAAGGTGTCCCTGCCCATGGAAGGGGTGGAAGGGGATGGGCTTTAATGTCCCTTCCAACACCAACCATTCCATGATTCCATGGGAATCTGGAGGCAGAGACTGAAATCCAAGGAGTGCTTTACCCAGAGCATTGAAAGAGGAGGAAGAAGGGGTTTACACCCAGGTATTAAATATTTACATTTCCAACTTATGGGGGCATAAGCRTGAAAGGTCCCTTGGTGTCCCCATACATCAAAAAACCATAAATCTCCCTGTGTACAGTGACATTCCCAAGGCTATTTTATGCTGGGAATGCTGCACCCCAGGGATTTTCCTGTCCCCACCTGTCTGGGAGCACCTGGGTTAGTATCAGTGCATTACAGCAAGTGACTGCCTTAATGAGTTTTAAATTACATATTGATTTCCTCCTTAGTGCCTTCCCTCCCCTCCTGCTTTGTTTCTCCTCTTTGCCATTCCCAGATGACAGTTTCACTTCCCAAACATTTTTGTTCAGCATTTYCATACTCCTTGCAACAGGGCAGTGTTTATTTCCTACCAATCTTTTTTTCCTAAACACCAGCCCTGGGAATGAGCTGTGTCCTGCTCAGAGAAGGAGGAATGTGGTGGGGAAGTGGGATCCCTCCCAAATTGTGGTTTTTCTGCACTTCATCCTTGATCTTTGTGCAGGGCAGGTATGTCAGGATCCTGTAGTGCTTTTGTGCTGCCCCACGGGAGCAAGGAGGAACAAAACCARCAAAAAGTGGTAGATAAAGAGTATCTATGGGAGGGAGACAGCTTTGGGGRTGTTATGCTTTGCCTTTTGCTCTGTTTTGTAAATAAATCTGTATAAAAATAGAATAAATCTGCAGCCAGAGAAGCAGTGACACAAAGGCTGCTTTGTAGTTATCTGTAAATATGTTATTATGTATTATATACATAAATCTATTATTACCTTACTGTAAATAGGAGGCCCAGGTATTTGAAAGTGAGAAATATGGAGAACCCATTTCCTAGATTTCCCATTTCCATATTTTGGAGCATGTCTGATCAATAATAGGAGCCTGGATTTGAGTTAATGGCAGCCTGGATTTATGTGGCTGGAGCACTGAWCTGGGGAAGGTTTTAAGATGCTGCAGTTTGGCCCCATTTGCGGGATTGTGCCTCACATTTAAAAGGTCATTTCATGACTTCTTACAACATCTTTGTGGGATGTTTACTGCCCCATTCCTGAACCTTTGCTTGGGGATTGCACTCATGTTCTGCATGCACTTCTGTGCAAGGGTTAGAGGTGTTTTAAGAAGCCATCAGATGTAATCTTCAATTATTCACCTGTTTACAAGCAAAACACATCTGGGGCTTTGGGCTCTGCTCAGAACAAAGCCCAGGACTTGCTCCAAATATTTGTTGTTCAAAGTCTCTCTGTGCTGAAAACCTGAGAACTCCCTCTCTGCATCTGTCCAGCATTAAATTCTCTTTGATAGCAATGATTGGATTGAGGACCTTGGAGAGAGAGAATTTACAAGGGCCTGGAGGATCAGGACACAGGGAATGGCTCCCAGTGCCAGAGGGCAGGGCTGGATGGGATATTGGGAATGAGGAATTGTTCCCTGGCAGGGTGGGCAGGCCCTGGCMCAGGGTGCCCAGAGCAGCTGGGGCTGCCCCTGCATCCCTGGCAGTGCCCAAGGCCAGGCTGGACTTTGGGGCTTGGAGCAGCCTGGGACAGTGGGAGGTGTCCCTGCCCATGGCAGGGTTTGGAATGAGATGAGCTTTAAGGTCCTTTCCAACCCAAACCACTCTGGGATTCCATGAAATACCTGATTTCACCAGATACTGGCATACCAAGAAGTTCAAGTCCCTTCCCATCCTCTTGGCCTCTCATAATGAACATACCTCAATCAACACCAAGTTCAAACCCTTGTGGTGATGCTGATAAGGCCAAAGTGGCCCCTTGAATTTTGTCTGTGAGTGGGTTTAAAGCAGAGCTGCTTTACACAGGGCTCTGTCTGAAGCTGCACAGAGCAGGGCACAACTGCATCTCTTTCCCTCTTAGTGCTCAGCAGGCCCTAAAGTAGCTCATCCTATAAATTAAGGGATAATACTCGTGATGGAATACACGAGGCAATAAATGACTGGCAGATGATTGAACTGATCAGTTGAGATGCAAGGAAAGAAATAAATCTGTTTACCAGCACTGTAGCCCAACCCCAGGCTTGTTATTCCATTAGTGTCACCAGAAATGAGAAATATTTTGGAGGCAATCCAGCTGATTTTTTTTAACCTTCCTGTAAGTTTTATGAGGCTGCTCTGCTCTTTAAATGGGAAAAGATGTTTATTGTGTGGCTATTCCTGCTGCCCCCAGGCTCCCATTGGCCTCCTTGGCCCCAGGACAGCTTGGTGTCCCCCAGGTCATTCCCCACAGAGCTGCCCCCCAGCCTGTGCTSGTGCCTGGGGCTGCTCCTCCACAATCATTGATGAACAATTTAAATAATCCTGGGACCAGTAYTGAGCCCTGGGGACACCTGCAGTGACAGCCACCAACCACACCTTGTACCACTGGTCATGATTTCTGTGATCAGCCAGCTCTCAATCACCTCACTGCCTCCTCATCCTCTTTTTTTTTTGGCATTGTTAGAACTTAAACCCTCTGGATTTAGTCATTCTTGTTGTTCTCTCACTTTGGATCCTTCACCTGTGACAATGGCCTCATTCCACCACACAATGTCCTTGAAAAACTCCAAAGCAAACCAATGCTCAACCCACAAAGAAGAGAAAAGCACTTCTACATACAAGAAAAGGCAAAAAAATACAAAAAAAATGCTGGTAATAAGAAGAGGAGGACACAACATAAAWTATGCAGAGGTTTTACAGGCCCCATGATACAGAAATTCTCACTATTTATGTTTAGGAATGCATTACTCACTTAAGAGCAACTGTTTCTCTTATCAAATCCTATTACCACAACAGCTCCTTCCAAATGCTAAATCCTAATAATTTGAACTGCAAGGATTTTGCTTTTTCCAGTACTGGAAATCATCTGGATTGTGAGGGGATGCTTGTGTGTACAACAAGAAGCAAAACCAACTCAGCCCTCCCWGACACCCCATGGCTTCTTGCACCTTCAGGGGGAATGTTAAGAAAGCARTCAAAAGAACTGGAGAACAGGGAAAAGAGAAAAATCTTGGTCTGTTTGAGGTGGTGGGAAGAAATCAAGGCCACTTAGACTATTCCTCCTTAAAAATACTTGAATGGATGCAATAATTATTGTTCTATGACTCCCTGAGAGGAGTTGGGTCAGGTGGGGATCGGGTTCTTCTCCCAGAAAACAGYGACAGGACAGAAGGAAACAACTTCAAACTGTTCCAGAGGAGGTTCAGGTTGGATATTAGGAAAGGTTTCTTYGCCCAAAGGGTGGCCAGATATTGGAAGGGGTTGCCCAGGGCAGAGGAGGTGTAACAATCCCTGGAAGTGCTCAGAAGAAGTGTGGATGTGGCACGTGGGGACACAGTTTAGTGGTGCGGCGTCAAYGGTTTCACTCAGTGATCTCAGAGGCAATTTCCAATTAAATGATTCCATGAATTCATTGATTCCCCTCTGGCTTTCTCTGCCAAAGGAGTCCCAGGACATCCTCACAATGCAAGGAGCCTTTTGGCTGCAGCAGAGGCCAATAACTTGCTCCATCCCCACGTGAGGGTGCAGATGAAGTTATTCCTCCTGCAATCTGTGCCTCGACCTAGTTCGGGGCAGGTTAATACAAACTATTTGTAACTTGTCATGCCAAGGGCTGAGAGTCCAAAGAACAGCCCAGTGTGCAACCCCCTCCTGCAGCCACAGGGAGCAGGGGGCTCTGGGTGTGCTCATTCCATTGGATATCACACAAATGATGGACGACACCATCAGACATCCATAGCTGCTTAACACAATTCCATTACCCAGGAAAAATTACAGTGCTTGCAGTGAAGAGCTGGGCTGGGAGAAATGACAAATGTGAGCAGAGCAGTGGGAGCCCCAGAGGCCTGGGGAACTCAGTAATAACACAAATTAAGTCCTGAGGGTTGGAGGGGCTGGATCTGTGATGGTGACACAAGCTTGGCCCCAGCACTGCCTCTGCTTCCCTCTAGTTCAATTTTGTGCTCTCATGTTGGGGGCTGTGGGGCATCTGCACTTGGTTTAGTTCCTGTTTGGGCTCTCAAGCCCTGTATTAAAGTAATTACTCAAAGCCCAGCCTGTAAATAAAGGGAAAGCTCAGAAACTACTCAGAGGAAACACATCCAGTTCCTGCAGCAGGAGCAGAAGATGCTGAGTGGGAGGGAAAGGGTGCCCTGCTCTTGTTCTCACTT
Organism: Cardinalis cardinalis; assembly: GCA_014549065.1. Classification (NCBI taxonomy): domain Eukaryota; kingdom Metazoa; phylum Chordata; class Aves; order Passeriformes; family Cardinalidae; genus Cardinalis; species Cardinalis cardinalis. Next base: position 370,294 of record JACDOX010000290.1, read on the forward strand.
GGTTTCAAGACTCTGCACCCTGCTCCTGCTGCTCTGACTCTTGGATCAGCCTTCTGAGGCGTCTGGAGGATCCTTCCCATCTCAAACAGGGACAGCACGGGGTTCTGCCTTCACCCTCCACCCTCTCCCCTCACCCCTGTGAATTCTGTATCTGGGAAGTTCATCTTTAAGCTAAATTTAAACCATCCAGACACCTCTTGTGAYCAATATTCAAAATATCTGCACCTGACATAAAGCCTGCTAATGACATCTGCCCAACACACTGAGATATTAAATCTGGCTTTTCCACAAGTCCTCCTCCATTCTCTCAAGTGCCACTCAAAATTCCCCTGTCCTACCTCTCATTCCAGCACCACCTTCATCTCAGCATTTAAATAATATTTTATTATGTCCCCTGATCTGTTGCAAAACTCAGCCTGCCACTGAGTATGAAAACACTCACCTTAAATTTGATTTATTTCTTTCTCACYTAAAGTATCCCCTGCTTGTCCTTCCTCCCAGGCCCTGTTCTGCCCCCWAACACCTTTTACTCCAAATTGTTACTTCTGGCTCCAGCCTGGTATTCCAGCCTCTCCAAAGCATCATCGTGCTCCCATTTTGTTACTCATATGTGGGAAGAGTTTCCAAGAGAGCATGAACTGAWTTTTTGATCCTATTAATCCCCTCCTTAAATTCCCTATTCCCTCCTTTCAATGTGCACAAGCTGCTGGTAGTGAGGCCACTGAGCTGAACTGCAATTTCCCCTGACATTAATTAATACAATCAACCACACAATCAAACAGACACCAGCTTTTCTCTGAACACAATCCTACCTGAAAACCTTTAAAATAACCCAAAATCCCACCCAAACCAACCCAAACGATTCTTTCAAAAATTCAGTGTGCTGGGGAAAGGTTTCTTTTATGAAAAAAACTTGAGGTTTGAGCAACTTGCTCTGTAGAAGTCCAACAGAATCAGCTCAGGGAATGATGGAAAAGCTGTTTCCTGCCAATGACGTGGAATGTGCTGGGGAAAAGCACAGATTAGTCAGGAACAGGTGACCTGCACCTCACTCTGAGACATTCTGCAGACAGAGAGGCATCAGAGAAGCCTTCTGGCATTGTCACCAGAGCTACTAATGGGAGACATTTACTGTCCTAAAAGAATTGTGAGCTCAGTAGAGACTGACAAACAGAATTACTCAAAACCAAGCGGCAATTCAAGCATCTGCAGATACAGAACAGGTTGAACCCTTATGACTGGCAAATGCTTTTCACAGACACATTTAAACTGAATATTTGTGAGCTGTGCTCTTGGTCCTGCCACAATTTTTGCTCCTTCACTAAAATCTGAGCAATTAAAGTCTCTTCTCCCCACAGTTCACAGAAACTCAAGCAACTGCTCAAAAGGACAGAATGACTGACAGAGCTGCACCTTTGGGAATGCCCGGGGGAGGATTAAGGCATCTGAGCTCTCCTCTCCTCTTGGACACAGGGAAATGAAGATGGCGATGTATTTTAATCACAGATAAAACATTTTCCATTTGTGGATCATTCCCAAACAGACACCAGCACCCCTGGGGATGCCCCTGAAACCTGAGGTGAGGCTGTAGCTCACTGCAGTTCATGGTGCAAGACACTAAATCAGGCTGTTCCTTTGCAGAGCTGGATTTTCCAGCAGCAGAATCTGGAACCCAGGATGTGCTGTGCCACACCAGCACTCAACACACCCCAGTGGGTCTTAAAATCACAATTTGGGGGCTGAAAAGTGATCGTGCCACTTTTGCAAACTGTAGCCATGATATTTTCTGAAAAATCCTTTCCTTAGGATTTTTTCTCCTGAGAAGCTGAGAGGCCTCAGGAACAAAATGTAAACAATGGTTATCTGCTGCTGTGGAATGCAACAGGTGCATCTGTGATTGGTCTCATGTGGTTGTTTCTAATTAATGGCCAATCACAGTCCGGCTGTCCGAACTGTTTTGGTCAGACACAAGCCTTTGTTATCATTCTTTCCTTTTCTATTCTTAGCCAGCCTTCTGATGAAATCCTTTCTTCTATTCTTTTAGTATAGTTTTAATATAATACATATMATAAAATAATAAATCAAGCCTTCTGAAACATGGAGTCAGCATTCTCGTCTCTTCCCTCATCCTAAGACCCCTCTGAACACCACCACAGCAAACAATTCCATGAGGGGTTTATTTCAGATCMGAGATTATTTTAGAGATTCTAGAGGACAAAACATTGAATTTGTGTCCGGTGTTCTTTGATTTCATAAATCCAGGATTTAACCACGTAATTGCACACGGGGAGAACAATTACAGCTGTTGCAAAGTGTGAACAGAATAAGACTCATGTAAGTGAGGTGCCGGAGAGCAGAGAGTGCGGGTGTTTCACCTGAATGGTGATGGAATATTCTGGGAGAGGATGCTGCTGGCTGAGGAGCGACCCCTTTACCTTGACTCTGACGGTGACAGTGGCCAGCCCAGGTGGCATGGTGCCCTTGCTGTCRAAGGCTTCCACGAGGAAGGTGAAGGTTGCCTCTGTGTCAGAGAAGGATTCATAATCCAAGGATTTCCGGAGCGACAGCTCTCCCGTGTGCTTGTTCAGGGCAAAATGCTCCCGGGCTTCCTCAGTGCGGATCCGATAGTTCACATCTGCTCCCAGGTCCACGTCCTTGGCCTGCAGGGAACAGAGGGACATCACACAAAATCCATCCCTGTGGAAASCCAGGGCATTGGGAATATTTCTCTGTCTGCTCTGGGGKGCCCTGACCCCCARGGGAGCACTGGCTTTGACCCTCACCCATGGGGAAAGTTTTCTAGACTTCAAGATAGACTAGAACCTGTGGGATAGACATTSTGTGGTGTTCTTGTGAGCCAGCAAAGGCCTCCTGATGATAAGGAAAGCTGTGTATCTCTCCTGAGGAAGACACCGAGGTTGYCACCATGGTGACATGATGAAGGAGAGAAAGTTAAAAGATATGGACTCTAGCTGGCTCACAGAGTGACKTGGCTCCTTCATCACCTACTGAGAACTTTGTTTCTTTCTTACAACCAATGGRCAGTGAATGTTAAGTGAATGCAAATATCTTRAAAAAGTATAAAAGCAACATGTTGCTGTAATAAATCTCTCTTGMACCCTTCTGATGGAGTTGTGGTACTTTGTGCTGTRTYGTGCTCTATAATGACATGAGCCCACAAAAGYGTGCAATAGATTAYAGAGAGYARTGYAGRTGTATMACTGGGTGAGAAATTGAGGKTTTGGGATTTTTAGTGTGTTGTGGATGGAAGCAAGATGGAGGGCACAGGGTGTCATCCTGGGTTTCTTCYTCATGCTTCTTCTTCCTCCTTCTCCATGGGTTTGGGTGGCATTTTGTAATTGGGCAGAAAGGCCCCCATTGCAGCTCTTTGGGATCAGTTATTGGGTTAAAAGGGAAAATAATCCAGGTGTCAGCTCTTAATTGRATAGYTCAGTCTTAAAAGCCCTTGWAMCAAGAGATTGTTGGCCATTCTGTGCCTTCTAATGAAAAGCTGCAGAACTCACAGTAGTGAGGCTGTTTAACTGATAAGAAATAATAAACACCTGAGTCTGAACATGAACTACTGTCTCAAGTGCCTTCAATGCAGACCCAGAGAAACYGAAGACTGGTACCCCAGCAACTGGGACACCCACACATCCTCACAAAACATCACTCTGAGGCTCAAAGGGAAACCTGTTGAGAATATCTGGAGTTGAGCTGTGTTGTTGTAATCATATTCAATGTGCACAGACAGAAGGAATGAAGAATTCACTGAAGGTTCAAGCTGTGGGAAATGAGCACAGTGTTCTGGGAAAATTGGCAGTGGAAATTGAAGCTGGTCTTAGCTCTCCTCCCTGGGTACCTGCTTTTGGCCACTGTCAGGATCACAGAATCCCAGGATGGTTTGGGTTGAAAGRGACCTCAAAGCTCATCCAGTGCCACCCTATGCCATGGGCAGGGACACCTTCCACTGTCCCAGGCTGCTCCAAGCCTCATCCAGCCTGGCCTTGGGCACTGCCAGGGATCCAGGGGCAGCCACAGCTGCTCTGGGCAATCTGTGCCTGCCCACCCTCCCAGGGAACAATTCCTTYCTAAAATCTGATTTGTATCTCTCCTCCCCTTGGCCTATAGCTGTCTGCCTGTGTAGATGGTGGCAGTGTACATTTTGCTGTTTCATAAATGCTATTATTTCCTAAATAACCTTATCTTTAAAAGGTTTTTTGCTACCTGGCTAAARGCCAAGCATTTTTCACAATCAGAGAATCCCAGAAGGGTTTGAGTTGAAAGGGACATCAAAGCCCATCCAGTGCCACCCTTGCCATGGGCAGGGACACCTTCCACTGTCCCAGGCTGCTCTAAGCTTCATCCAACCTGGCCTTGGACACTTCCAGGGATCCAGGGCAGCCACAGCTTCTCTGGGCAAAAGAACTTACCCCCATGCTGCTATTCACAATCTTTTACTGYAGTCTCACTGCCGAGTTAAACAAGAACTCTCAATATCACAGAACAACCATGCGCCACCTTCACTCACCCCCTCCTCACCTCCAGCTGCAGGAAGACAGTTCCTGGTGGGAGATTCTCTGGCACACAGACAGTGTAGGAGGCGTTGGTGAACACGGGGCTGTTGTCATCAATGTCCAGCACCTTGATGGCCAGGGTGAGCGTGGAGCGCCGCGGGTCCACGGCGCCGTCGGTCGCCTCCACCACGAGCTCGTAGTGATCCCTCAGCTCCCTGTTCAGCTTCACTGCCGTGTAAATGCTGCCGTTGGAGGTGATCCTGAACAGGTTGTTGAAGTTGGCCAGACTGTAGTGGACCTGCCCATTAACCCCAGCATCTGCATCTGTAGCCTGAAGRGACAGCAGGAAAAACATGGGTTAACGCACAAATTGCAAACCTCCGAGGGAGATGCCCACAGGAGAGAAACCAGGTGAGGCAGGGAAGGATTCTGCCAAATCTGTGGTGTCTGGGGCAGCCTGCCTCTGTCTGAGCTTTGACTGAAGATAAAACATCCCACAGAAACAAAGGGCTCCAGTCCCAGTGACAGAAGCCAAGCTAACTGGATCCCTTCAGGAGAAAAGGCACATTTAGCTGCTCAGCCTTGGAAACTTTTGACAAGACAAGAGGACATAGCCTGRAGTTATGCCAGGGGARGCTCAGCTTGGCCAGCAGCAGGAATTTCTGCATGCAAAGGCTGCTCAGGCCTTGGCAGGGGCTGCCCAGGGAGCTTTGCAGTGCCCAGCCCTGCAGGTGTCCCAGGAAGGGCYGGAGGGGGCACTCRGTGCTCTGGGCTGGGATCAGGCACAGGCTGGACTCAATCCTGGAAGTTTTCCTATCCTAAATGATTCTGAGATTCTATCTTATGATTCTCTGAACTTCAACAGAAGATGAATTTGATGCTTGTGAAGCCAAGTCCTCAGATAATTCTAATGCTGAAGGATCTCCAGGACTGGGTGATGTCTGAGAGGAATTTTTATTTAATACTGAAGCAGAGTTTGACTGCTACCCAAATCCTTATAGAATATGAATTTAGATGAAGGATGGATGCAGACAGACAGAAGGGACACGTGAGTTAGAAATTTTCTTTCCACTTAACACATTTGTCACACTCAAGGATATTTTCATTKCTACTCTCTGAAATGCTACTTAAATTTCTGTCTTGCTCCTGTTCCTGTTCTTCAAACCCAAACATTATCACATTTCATCCTTATTCTTCTGTGCTCACAACAGGCTGATGCCTGCCACAGAAAACCACCTCGATTTCTTTAGTTGGAATCTTTGTTCTCACACACTGCAGCAAGCCTCAGATTTCAGTGTCAGCCAAATAATTCTTGTTATCACATAATTATAGGGATGGACAAAATTAATAGGTTTTCATAGAGCTCTCAGGTTGAAATGCTGACCTGTTATTTTGCCTCCTCTTAATTAAATTAGGGTGTGATGAACAAGGTTATGTAAATTATACAAAGGGCACTCTGCCCTACTCTATTCTCATTTATTTGCCTTTATGAATGACATCTGTGAAGATCATAAGAGATTTGCACATTTTGTTTTCAGAACAGTCGCCGRGAATGCTTAATTCTGGTGATGGTGTTCATTGTAAGGCTTGGTAATGAAATAATTTATCTTGCTAGAAATCAATTAAAAGTTAATTAAAATTGCTAATRAGGAAAACAATCACTGTGTTTCTTCCCTGCATCGTGCCCACGTGCTAAGGAGTGTTTGCTACAACTTCATTCTAACTGGTCCATAGGTATAAAGCATCCTTCTAATCCACATCTGTCAGCTGGATTTGCTTAATTTCCAATCAATTCCATTTCCTCTGTAGAAATAACAGATCTAAAACAACCCAAACAAACAAACAAACCAAAAAGCCCCAAAGGAATCTCCAAGAGTAATCTGAAATACRCCTATAATTGGAAACCGTGACAAAAAATTCTCATGAGGCAACAGTTCTGCATCAGGTTAGTTTGGAAGCATGTTTTAGAATAGATAAACTTCTTGTTTAGGAAAGGAAATTAAAATTACTTTCAAATATATGGCAGGCTTTGCAACTGGGTTCCATAAAACACGACTGTGAATGTTGTGAACTCATTTGTGCACATCCTTAGGCAGAAACACCTTTGCCACGTTCTGCAGGACTGATTGGGTTCACAGAATTCCAGAATGACTGAGATTGGAAAATCCCTGCCAGCCCATGGAGTCCCAGCTGTGCCCAGTGCCCACCTTGTCCCMAGCCCAGAGCACTGAGTGCCCCCTCCAGCCCTTCYTGGGACACCTGCAGGGCTGGGCACTGCAAAGCTCCCTTTGGAGCCAAGGCCTGAGCAGCCTTTGCATGGAGAAATGGATAATTCAATAGAATCCAGTCATCTAATTGGGATTATACTACCAAAACTTTGGTGAAGAATTAACATTTTTATCACTCTAAACTTGAAAAGAGATAATGTTCTCTCTACGCATAAGAAAGAAAAAGAGTTTAATCTCTTTCCCAAAAGAATCCTGTCTGAAGGGTGCACAACTGTTCCCACAAGGAAAYAATTTCCCAGAGCCTCTTGGAGCCTGTGGGAAGCAGCTCCTTGGACAAGGACTTGGTGTTGGCGTGGACACTCTCTGTCCCTCTTTGCAGTCATCACTTTGTACCAAAATGGACAATTTTAACCCCAAATTCTACCCCCAGATCTCTTACAAACAAGACTTGGTGGTACTTCTGGTATAAGACTTGCAAGGAATTGAAAGAACAGGAGGTGTGGAAGATGGGGACTTCTCAGGAGATTCTGCTTCAAAAAACCAGTCCTGGCTGAATTTATCCCAACCCTGACAACGTGAACCAGTGACATCCCAATAAATTTAATCCCATTTGGTCATTACCACCACTGGGCTGAATTCCCTGAGTGAACAGGTAGAGAGGTGGGGAGAAGCCAGGAAACAGTTCATTCCCATATAACCTGAATCCTAAACAAAGTCCCAAAGCCAAGGAGAAAACAGGAGGACTAAAAAGAGGTGAGAACACATTCCTGCGCTCCTCAAGGCTTTCCACCACAACTCAGCCCCAGTGATTTGCACAAAAACACAGTGAGAGTCCTCAAGTTCTGGCAGGTGAAGGGCCACCAATGACAGCAGACCCTAAAAGGAGCTGCAGATGTATTTCCAGGCAGAAGGCTCTGCACAGCCTCGCAGAGGCTGCTCCTACCAGACACGAGGCAGCAGAAGCAGCAGCTGTGATTGCTGGAGGCAACACAGCCCTCAAAGGCAATGGGGACACAGGCACCATGGRAACTGAGACCAAAAAAAAACCCAAACCAGAATAAAAAAACCCCAAAAAACAGGAGAGAACTAACAAAAAGAGGTAAACTAGAAAAGGAATAGTAGAGATTCCAGGACAGGGCCATAGYGTCATTGCATCTCAAATGCTGGCCCATTTCTACCTTGTCCATCTCACTGAATCACAGAATCCCACACTGGTTTGGGTTGGAAGGACCTTAAATCCCATCCAGTGCCACCCCTGCCATGGCAGGGACACCTTCCACTGTCCCAGGCTGCTCCAAGCCTCGTCCAGCTTGGCCTTGGGCACTGCCAGGAAACAATTGCTTCCCAATATCCTAGCCATCCCTGCCCTCTGGCACTGGGAAGCCATTCTCTGTGTCCTGGCACTCCAGTTATTGATTTAGGGTCCCTCTCCAGCTCCCCTGTGTCCCTTCAGGCCCTGGAAGGAGCTGTGAGGTCTCCACACACCCTTCCCTTCTCCAGGCTGAGCATTCCCAGCCCTCCCAGCCTGGCTCCAGAGGGARGATGCTCCAGACCCCCTCAGCAACTCCATGGCCTCATCTGGAGCTGCTCCAACAGTTCCACGTCCTTCTTATGTTGGAGGCACCAGCACTGTGCACAGAATTCCAGGTGGGCTCTCACCTGAGCAGAAGAGAGGAGGAGCATCCCCTCCCTCCACACTGGGATGAGCCCAGGATACATCTGCTGTTTATCCAGAATCAGGAAAAATGTGTCCATGCAAAGAGACAGAACAAGTACTGCTGACATTCTGGTGACTCCTCAGATCTCCAGGATGACTCTTATTTCCAATCCTAATTCATTAAGTACTCCACGATAAAACAAACATGGAAACCTGGGAGTAGGAATGACTCCCTACATTATTTCCCAGAAAATACATCCCATATTTATTAGAGATGCCATCACCTACAAGGTGACAGCCTTTACCTGATGTGGTAAATTCAGATTTATGTTAGCAGCTCTGCTTCCACATCACCAGCAAACCCTCAGGAATATGAACCAACAGTGCTCCAGAGTAACAAATCATCTCCCTCCATCTCAATCAGCAGGAAAACACAGTCCTGGGAGATGGGAATGACTCAGACACCTCTGAAGGATCATTAACTCTGAATTGTAATGACAAGGGCTTGAATGTCAGCAATATTCATTATATCATTATCAKCCTTTGCAAAAAAACCTCCTGTTGTATCCTTAACTCTTGCTTATGATGGTGACAGGATTTAGGCAGGTTAATTGAGGATTTGTGCCTGGAATTTTGGAGCCAGAAAGCAGCAAAACAAGGTTACTACTTGGTTACTACTCCAAAGGTTACTGCTCCAAATCRGGGACAAGCATGGTGGGTATCTGTAGGAATGTGCTTTTTGTTGACGGAGTGACAAAACTATCTTTTGTCTTTTTAAAAAAGAAATAAGCTCAGAAGTTTTTTTTCTGATTAGGTGAAAAAGGCATTTCATAGGCTTGGGGAACTTCACTTCAAATTTAAGAATAGCTAATTGGACAGGAGCCAAAAAGTCTCACTTGAGCAATTCACTATTTCTGGYGTCCCCCTTTCCTGAAGGCTGAAATATTTCTTAGGGATCACTCTGCCACAAAACCAGCTTCCTTCAGTTTAAATTTCCCTTCTTCAGGAGCAAAAGTTTCCCACAATCCCTACCCAAGCCAACCAAACTCCTGATTTTGGACAGCTCCCCCAGTATTCCACAGCTCAAGGCAGGAATTGTGCTGGAGGATCCAAGTGATGCTGTTGGTGAGAATTATAGTTCTCATGGCAGATAACATGATTCTTTTATACTAGGGCTTTAATAGGTTTATTATTGCRGGTTTAATGGGTTTATTACTCTGGGTTGGAAGTAATCCCAAGCCTCTCATTTGAGTCAAACAGCAAATCAAGTGTGGGTGGGAGTGTTAGATTGGATTTTGGACTTGTTTTGCAGGGAGATTACAGTTTGTGCCCACAGGACAAAATTAACATCTCCCAGATGCAGTCAGAGGCCACAAATATCTGAAATGTGCCTGACCTCTTTGTCATAAACCAAATATCTGTAAGTATTTTAAGGAGGGAACAACATCAGTCATCCATAAAAGTTTGGACTTTCCTTCTTTCCTAAAGTTCAGAAGCTGCCTCTTGCCAGCTTTTACACAGCCTTTCACTTTTAAATTTTCTATGGATGGAGCTGCTCTGCTGGGAGAAAAGGTTGGGAGAGCTGGGATTGTTCAGCCTAGAGAGGAGAAACTTTGGTGTGACCAAATTGTGGCCTTGCAGGGCCTGAAGGGGCTACAGGAAAGAGAGGGAGAGACTTGGGACAAGGGATGGAGGGACAGGACAAGGGGGAATGGGTTCCCAGTGCCAGAGGGCAGGGCTGGATGGGATATTAGGAATGAGGAATTGTTCCCTGGCAGGGTGGGCAGGCCCTGGCACAGGGTGCCCAGAGCAGCTGGGGCTGCCCCTGCTGCCCCTGGCAGTGCCCAAGGCCAGGCTGGAGCAGCCTGGGACAGTGGAAGGTGTCCCTGGCCATAGCAGGGATTGGGATTAGATGATCTTTATGTCTTTTCCAACCCAAACCAGYCTGGGATTCTACATGTCTGATGTCTCCAGAGCTGCTCCTCTCAGATCCATCTGGGAGCACCAGGACTTTGTCCTGTTTGACCAGCAGAAACCTGAGAGATTTCCATCCCGTTCCACCCCATGTCCAGTGCCCAAGGCCAGGCTGGACTTTGGGGCTTGGAGCAGCCTGGGACAGTGGAAGGTGTCCCTGCCATGGCAGGGGTGGCACTGGATGGGCTTTGAAGTCCCTTCCAAMCCAAACCAGTCTTTGATTCTTTAATTTTGGCTGTCCCTCAATTTCAAGGCAAATTCTCCTTCTTTGAGGCCCAAATGCACACACATCCTTTGGAAAAATCCTGCRGGTTTTATGGATATCCTCCAGGAACTTCAGCATCCTACTGAATTCCCAKGTCATGGCAGCTTATCCTTCACTCCACTCAGAGCAGGATAAAGGAAACACCCTRTAAATTTTAAAATACTGGCATAATTTTCAAACAATGCCCTATTTTTAGGCATTAGACAAGCCAGAAGAACCCTGGATGATTGCTTCCAAGGTCTCTGCCAATTCCAGTGCACCTGGAGGGTTAATTCCAAAACCAATTAAACKTGCTTCCAACCAAAACAGCACATTAAGAGCAGTTAAACCCTAAGAGCAAATATAAATGAAAAGAAATGAAAATACAAAAGCTCATGGCTGCAATATCACTGGATGGGTTGGTGAACCTCCTACATGAGTTAATCATATTTTAATGCTTCATAGCTTCAACCAGCCCAGCTTTCTTCAGGCTGGCACACAACAAAATCCTAACCTTGGAGACTAGGTTGTCCTTGAAGGATGAATAAAAATTTGGGGTTTTGATGAGCGTGTTCTCTGGCAATGATATGATCAAGAGATTAAACCGATGCATTTGCACACTAGAAAAAAAMCAAAACACCAAAAAGCCCTCCCAAAACAAAAAAAAATTGTAAATCAAAGATGAGATATACTGTTTAAACTCTGCACATTTAGCTGGGCTCCCAAATATTTCTCTGAAGTTATTTTTTTGGAATTTCTCTTGACTTTGAGTTGGAAACAACTTTAAAGCCYATCCAGTGCCACCCCTGCCATGGCAGGGACACMTTCCACTGTCCCAGGCTGCTCCAAGCCCCATCCAACCTGGCCTTGGGCACTGCCAGGGATGGGAATCAGACATCAAAATCCTAAAATGGCATGAACCAGAGACATGAAATCACTGATTCAGAAGATTYAGCTTAGCATCAAGCTGAAAGAGATAACAAGGCTTAAAGGCATCCCAAAATGTCAAGTGTCAGCAGACAAAACCAAGAATTCCTCTCCTGGAAAATCCTTGGACTCTCAACAATCAACTGCCATGAACATGCTGATAACAAAGATCAATATTCCCATGCACTAAAGCACAAATATTATCTGGAGGGCAAAGATGCAGACAGAATGCACAAACAGAATAAATTTTGGGAACAGGGAAGACAAGAGCACAGCTTTTGAAATGCCTTTTGCTTAAGAGGCCACATTATGGGTGGCAAGGAGCTTTTTAAACCTCTTTGAGCTCTGCCCAAGCTGACCTAAGTTCAAGGAACAGTGGAAAAASATGAGGAACTGTGGCTGCAGCCACTGCTCCCAAATATCCTCCAGGAATTCCCTGGTACCAGCAGGAAGAGGTAATTCTGTCCAGCACTGGTGGTCTGGAATGGAAATAAACAGCCCAAATTTATAAGCCCACCTCTTTCTCCTGATGCCACAGCTTTGGACTTGAGACATCAATCTTATTGTAAGGGGAATTTGCCTGTTAACAAACACGAAAATCCAGCTAGAAGTACATGAAATTCTTTTGTGACCAGCATCTCCATGAGGATTTTGAGAAAGACAGTGCTGAAAGCCTTATTCAAGTCCTTTCTATCCTCCCTGGGGACAAATTCCTTAATAAACTGAAGGAAATTATATCACCAAGGTTCTCTCCCAGTGATCTTGTGATCACCCGACCACTTACAAGAAATGAAATCTGAACTTTCTCTGCTTGGAGTTCACCTGCCACATTCTGATTCTCTGATTTTGGGGTCAGATTTGCTTTTTTATGGATTCTGACTCAAATMCCAGCTGCTCCTGTTGGTTTTACATCTATGAGATGAATTCAAGCTGCATTGTTAGCCACTGGGTCATGCAGCGAGCAGGGGTGCTAGACTCACTCTGGGTATTTGAGATTTACTTCAGAGCCTGTGATTTTACTCTTCCCCAAAGGCTTAGGTCCTTTTCTTTCTGTATTGTCCTCTCCTGCCATTAAAATCCCCTTTTTTCCTGTATTTTTCCTATCTTTTCCACCTCTAATTTTAATTCCTTTTCCTCCTGGATTGTATTCTCTACCAATAAATCTCCTTTTTTTCCTGGTCTTCTCCTGTTTCYTCCACCTCTAATATTCCTTCAAGTTGTCCTAAAGTCCAGGAAATTTGGGAATTTAATTTCAGGAGCCTGTATTTTTAACACAAAGTGCAATCTGCAGTGCAGGTTTTGGGAAATCACACCCTTCACACCAAAAACAAGGCAGTGGGGATTTAGGAAAACTCAAATTCCTTTCTAGACTTTTCCACAAGATCCTGTAATGTAACAAAATGACAGAATCACAGATGCTTTGGGATGGAAAGGACCTTAAAGCTCATCTCATCCCAGCCATGCCATGTGCACGGGCAATAATTCCTCACCAGCATTTTAAGGAGTTCTTCCTGCTTGTAGAAACACAGGAGGAGCTGCTTTGTGGGAGATCTCCAGAGGTCATTTAGTCCAACACAACAAGCTTTACCCAACAGTGAAATTTAAATTGGGCTTTAGATCCAGGGTTTATCACCTTATGAATTTATTAAATAAAAACAGGAGCCTGGAAGAATTCACTGATACCCACGGACAGAAAGCTTTGTTGGGAAATAATTACATTTCATCAGCATTCAGGAGGGCTAGTACAGTACAATCAAATAAATTCCCCCAACCTTTCCCATTTTTTCCAGTAGGAAGACTAGGTCTGTCCTAAAAACCAACTTTCTTAAGGCATTTCTTTTGTAACTTAAAACCAAGCAGGTGACACCAAGAGGTATCACACACCCTGCAAACTGCTCTCATTACTGGAATTAATTTATCCTGTTTCCATTTTAGAGAAGATCCAAGGACCAGTGATAGTTGAGCACATAATTATTTATCCCCATTATCCATCTTATTTCCTTCCCTATCTCTCTTTGATAGCAACACATTCATGCTGGAGTTTTCATACAGTGCTGATCCATGACACCAAAATATCCAATCATAAATGAATTATGGGGTTGGGTGAAAGAATCTGGATATAAATAAAACCCCAAATGAATAAAAACTTCTGTCAAGGGATGTCTTTTCTCTCCARGGCCCCATCAGCCCAACAGCTTTTTATTTAACCCCAGGCTGCTTTTTTAGAGTCTGCAACAAACTGCTGGGGACTGTCTCCCTCTGCCCAAGGGTGTCAACATGCCTGCAGATCAATATATTGATTCCTTTCCTAAGTGTCATTCCATCTTTTTTACCTCCCACGCCCCTGGGAWTGATTAAAGTGCAGTGTACAATGCAGAACATCCTGATGCCCCATCTCCAGCTGCTTTAGACTGCAAGAAGGTGCCTGAATTTCACTGTGGAGTTTCCAGCAGGAGCTTTTTGGATTCCYGGGGGCCCTTTGTGGAGACTTCCACACAGCAGCAGCTGTGCTCCTGCCTTGCTGGGGGATACCCAGGATCAGAGGGGAAGCAGCAGCAGGGAATCCAACCCACCTCTGACTGCTCCAATTTAGAGAACACAGTGTGAAATAAAAGGATTGGAAACACATCAGCTCCACTGGCAGCATAATCCTGTCTGGCTTTTGTTCTTTTCATCTTCAGGAGGCTCCTGGAGTGCCCACAGGCAGCACTCCTGTGCCAGGGCCTCCTGCAGCTCCAGCTGTCAGCAGAGCTGCTGGAGAGGGAGAGCACTTCCAAGGGTGGATACTGCCTGCCTGCATGGAATAAATGCTCCAAACGTGGCATTCCCATTCTCTGATAAAATCCCTTTGCCCAGGATTTTTCTCCTGGGAAGCTGAGAAGCCTCAGAGAAAAGGAAAACAATTCTTATCTGATTTGCTTCTCCTGTGTTTTGCTCATGTGGAATGTGTTTGGAGATTGTTTACCCACAGGTGATTGTTTATTGCATTCTGCTTTGAGTTGTTTTCACTCTTTGGCCAATCAGGGCCAAACTGTGTCAGGACTCTGGAAAGAGTCACGAGTTTTCATTATTATCTTTTTAACCTTCTGTCTATATCCTTCCTGTATTCTTTAGTATAGTATAGTCTTCTTTACTCTAATATAGTATAATATAGTAAAAAATTATCCTTCTGAGAACATGGAGTCAGATTCATCATTCCTGCCTTTGTCAGGACATTCCCAGCAAATACAATAGCCACACCCTCCCTCTCCCACAGGAAACCTCTCCCTGSCTTCCTGCTACATCTCCTTGGGAAACCAGCCCCTAATATTATCAAWGTCCTTATGGGAATCCATTTGAAAGTCCAGCTTTCCCACTGAAAACAAAGCAGAGCATAGAAATCTCTGCTCTGTGGCAGGAGTTATTCCTGGGAATGTTCACATTGATTTAAACCCCAAATTGCTTAAAATCCCCATCCCTGGCAGTGTCCAGGGCCAGGCTGGACAGGGCTCAGAGCAAGCTGGGATGGTGGAAGGTTTCCCTGCCCATGGCAGGGCCAGAATGGGATGAGATTTAAGATCCCTCCCAAYCCAAACCACTCTGACAATGAGCCCAGGCACCCAATCCTGACACCAAACCTCCTGAGTCAAAAATCCTGAGGGGTCAAAGTGGTTGAGCACTTCTTCCATGGCCTTCCTCACCAAGTTCTCTGCTCCCACGAGTAGCAGGGACAGATCTTGGGTTTTAAGGTAAAAATCTCTTGCTAATTTTTTATTTTTCCCCCAGGTAAAATGGGAAGGTGGCATTCCAAAGGGAAAGGGACACCACAAAATCTTTTTATTTAAAATCTGCTGTATGACTGCTTGCTCTGGTGGATTTTAGGTTTCTGTTTGAAATGAGTAAAAAGCAGCTTTGTTAATCAGTGGGCTAATTCTCGGTAGGGAAAACACAAAGCACTATAAAGATTTCTTCTTTTACCCGGCCATTCCCACCTTAAATAGCCCTKTATGTACATTTTATCCACATTAAGGCTTCCATACAAAATTTATTCCCATTAACACCTCTCCCATACCCGCTGTGGTTTTATCTACAGTGAAGCACAACACACCAAAAGCTATTTCAGTTTTTAAGAAATATCCTCAAACAACACAGCTTCACCCAAACTCTCATCACCATTATTTCAATAACCTCACTGGAGCCAGAAAAAAAACCCAAATGCCCCAATTTCTCTTTTCTATACCCCAGAATGGCATTTCCAATGGATATCCCTACATCAATTTGCAGTTGTGAACATGAGAGAGGAGAAATACACCCAATATTTAGGCTATAAAGAAAAAGCTTTCTCCATCCAGGGATAAACAAGACAGGAAATGACAGAAGCAGTTTCTGTCACTCCAAGTAGGAATAAACTATCTCAAGACCACAATAAATATTTTCATTTCCACACRACTTAGAAATTGCACTCATTTAGAAGCCAGGGAGCTTCTTGTGGCAATTATTTGTTGTATTTTACASTTCTGTCACAGCTAAAAATAGAGGCAGGCTCGTGTTTGAGAAGATGATTGAGCCTTGAGGGCCCCAGCAAAGCACAAAATGGATTTGAAGGATATTTGGGACTGATTTGAAATGTTCCACCTGTGCCTTTTAGGATGCAAAATGAAAAACAACCACAYAGGAAGGCAATGACAAAAAGCAGAGCAATAATTTAACCATTTTTCAAAACTGACTTAATTGCACCAAGGGACCCAAACTTTGTCCAAGACCAGCTCTGATTTCTTATGAAATAAAATAAGGATGGGAAGGAACATGATTATTATGGGTATTTGGGTTCCCATGGTACCCAAAATGTCCTGATTTCTGAAGCTTCTACTTAAGGAGCTCCCATTTTATTTTGATATGGTACATGGTTGCTGCTGGGAAAAAGAGGCTCATTTTCCACCTAAATTCCTGAAAAATGCTTCCCAAGTCCTCTTTTGCCCACGGCTCCTGCTGGATCCAACCTTAGTGCAGCAGATAGGAAACACTATAGTCAACTCCTGGATTGAAAACCCCTCTAATTAATATTTTCTTTTTCCCTTTGAGTCAGGAAAAACAAACATTACCAAAAAAAAGTGATGTTTTCTTCAAGTGTGACTGAATCCTCATCCAGAAGACCCCCATGTGTTATAAAAATTTACAGCTTCAAACCCTCAAATTTACACTATCTCCTATTTTTATACCAGGTCAGCAATTATTTCACTCAAGGGTTGAACTGATTTTCCCCTTAATGGCCTCAAAATTTCCTCTAGGTGTGACAATTTCCTACACCCGGGTGTCACTTGCTCAGCACGTTTGAATTCTATCTCAAAACAAATCATTTAAAAATGTGGCAACACTGTTTTGACCCTGTAAATCTGTTACCAGCAAGTTTTCACAGCGAAATTTCCTAAAAAGAAAAAGCTTTTTAACGTGCTATTTTGAAGTGACAAAGTGTTTTCAATATTAAGCACAGAGAAGAAAACAATTCCAATACTTTTAAACCCCCAAATGTGACTTGGCAGCCACAAATGGAGAGTTTGCATTTCAGCTGAAGATATTTGGATGGGTTTTTATCTGAGGCACAATTATTTTGTCCTCCTTCCTCATCATCTGGACAGCTTGGATAATAAAATACACAATTTTATTGACTTACCCTTACTTGACCAACAAAAGCATTGGCTTCCTCTTCCTGCACAGAGAGGTTTTTGGGGAGAAACATGTCAAAAACTGGTCCGTTGTCATTGACATCTGTCACCACTATATTGACAGTAGCAGTCGAAGTCTAGGCAGAAAAAGAACATTTTGAAGAAATTCTCTTTATTTTACAGCTCCCCAGGTGAGAACCCTGCTGCTACTTATTGGGCAGAATCACAGGTAAGCAGATAATCAATTTTTTAAACATGTTTTTGAGAAAAGAGAAGCGTTTCAAGAATTGATTTTGAATTTTTGGAAGACAAAACAAGCTCCAGACTGACTCATGTATTAGAGATGCATGAAAAGTATCAGTTATCTTTTAGTTTTTATACAGTACTTTAAGGATTTAAGGAGTATTTGTTATGAGTGGAGGGAAAAATCTGGAAACACCAAAATTTGCCAGAATGTGAAAAGAAAATTAGTGATTTATCAACCAAAATACACCACAGTGATGATTAACTAAGCTGATTAAGTGGCACAATCATCCTGTATCATCCTCCTGCATCATCCTCCCCCCATCCAACCCTGATGTTCTATTTTGCAACCCAATTTTAWCATCCCAGGAGGTGGGAACAGCAGAATTAACTGTATTTGATATGAAATGTCAACAAAATATGTCTGTGGAAATTTTTTCTCCCCATCCAAACTGTGGAGAGGTGTTGGCTTGAGTCACATCCCTTTCTTCTGCTCTCAGACTTGAGAGCTCCAGATCAAACCCCCACATCGTTGTATTTAATAAATTATTRTGTTTAATAGATTGAATTTTAAATCAATTCATCCAACTCAGTGTCTTAAAGCTTTAAACTTGTGTGTTCTGATGCTTTGCATCAAACTCCTCTGAGGGAAATTTGGGCCCTCTTGGGGAGCCTGGAGTGTGTCCAGGGCAGGGAAYGGAGCTGGGGAAGGGGCTGGAGCCCCAGGAGGGGCTGAGCCTGGAGCAAAGGAGGCTCAGGGGGGCCCTTGTGGCTCTGCACAACTCCCTGCCAGGAGGGGACAGCCAGGGGGGGTCGGGCTGTGCTGCCAGGGAACAGRGACAGGACAAGGGSAAAGKGCCTCAGGCTGGGYCAGGGGAGGCTCAGCTTGGCCAGCAGCAGGAATTTCTGCATGGAAAGGCTGCTCAGGCCTGGGATAGGTTTAAAAGGGGAGGTTTGGAGCCCCCACGCCTGGAAGTGTTTAAAAAGTGAGAGGATGTGGCACTTTGCAGTTGTGGTTTAGTTACAAGGTGGTGCTGGGTCACAGGTGACTTGATGTCCTTGGAGGTMATTTCCAACCATGAAAATTCCATGAAATGTTTATGACAGGACACTCACAGGAATCACACTGTGCAGATGCGACCCCAGAAGAAATCCCTTTGCTTTAGGAAGAACAAACCTGTTTGAAAGTAGCACCTCACAGGCTTTGTAGGGAAACCTGCAGCCATCTTCCCTCAACAAAAACCCCAAAACAGCAAAATAAAAAAACAAATTAAAAAACAAAACCAAACAAAACCCCAAGCAAAAACCCTGAATGGAGACCTGCATCTTCTGGTGCTCTACTGGTGTCACAATCAGCTTTTCCCAGCTCCAGATCCAGCTGGTGTGCTTTCAGTGTCCCCAGAGCTCCCCAGAGTATCTGCATAAAATAACTCTTCACCGCTTAAAAAATCAAAAAATTCAGAGCCAAGCCAGCACAAGGTGCTCCTAGGCTGGAACTTTCTGTTTACAAGCCCCAGTTATTTGCTAATTGTTCCTGAAACTGCCATTCCCACATTTCATTTCTAAAAGGAAAATGAACTTTCTGCCTTCTTGTCCAGGCAAAAGCCACTCCAGAACGTTTGCTCTGCTGTGATGCACACTGAATGTAAATCAGCTTTTCCAAAGGTAACTCAGCTCCATGAAATTCAGGGAAATAAACACCCTCACATTTAATAAACTGAGGCAACATGGTGTTAAATAACAATGGCTTAAGGCAGAAATTCCCATTTGGAAAAGATTTCTTTTCATTCCAGATAATTTTCATGGGCTGTGGTTGATCATCTGCAGCATTTTGTCTCTTTGAGAGGATTTTATAAGGAAAAAGGGAGGAAGGAAAAGAAATGTTTGGGATTTTTCCCCAACTCTTGCCTTAGGATTTTCAGTATTTTTCACATTCCTGGCCATTCTTTACTCATCTTAAGCACCCTCCCTGTCAGCCAACACACCCAGGCCAATGCTCCACTTGTCATATTTAAATTTTGACTTCTGAATTTAAAAGGCAAGATTWTTGCAAAGAAATAATATTTTGCAAAGAAAAAAAAACCACCTTATTGATATGCYAAATACTAGAATTAGTTTAGGAAATTTTATCAAATGCTCCTCTCCCTAAACTTGCAAGTGTTTGTTAAAATAAGATTYTGTAAGAAGACCAACATTTCAAGTAATCCCTGTTTTTTATATGAGTCATAGCTTAGAAAATTATTAGATGTGAATGAATTCAGAAATCACCGTAATAAGACCAATATTTCAAATAATCTTATGTTTTTTATAATCACAATTTAGCAAATGACCAACAGTGGGTGAAATCACAAGGAGCATTAAAGCAGACCCTGGGTTAGCAGCAACCCCCTGGGCTCTCTTCCTTAAAATCAGTAACAGACTCTGMAACTGAGAAAGGAAATAGGAATACTTCAAAATCTTCCTACTTCACCCAAATACAGCAAACATTTGTTATCTCACTGCTGTCTCAGCAATGCCSACCCTTACCATGAAGTGGGACTCACCTGTCTTTGAGGCAGCAATTCTCTCATTAGCAGCAGAAAGTGCTGTGATCAAAGATTATTGACCAAAACCAACRTTTTTACA
This sequence comes from Cardinalis cardinalis, assembly GCA_014549065.1. NCBI lineage: Eukaryota > Metazoa > Chordata > Aves > Passeriformes > Cardinalidae > Cardinalis > Cardinalis cardinalis. The sequence goes on from JACDOX010000290.1 coordinate 390,351, forward strand.
TCCCCATTAGATGGCTCCAAAGATTTGTTGAAGCTCCAATCTCAAACTGATGTGCTGTTCTGAAAAAAGCCCTTTTTTGACAACCAGAATGAATTACAGGGGTTYTCCAGAACTGCAGCACAGAGCAGGATTGGGAACAACATCATCAACCCTGCCGGGAATCATGGAAAAGCCACCAGACGCTAAAATCCCACTGACTAAATAWTCACTGCCAGTGTTCAGGGATAAACCAGAACCTCTTTTCAGCCTGACACTGGATCAGAACATATGGAAAAATGTGGAGATCCTGGCACAGGTGCCCAGAGCAGCTGTGGCTGCCCCTGGATCCAAGGCCTGGTAGGACATTGGGAGCAACGTGGGATAGGGGAAGGTGTCCCTGTCCATGGCAGGGGTGGGAATGGATGGATTTTAAAGCCCTTTCCAACACAAACTGKGATTCCATGATTTTTATGTGACCTTAAAGCTCATCCAGTGCCACCCCTGCCATGGCAGGGACACCTTCCACTGTCCCAGGCTGCTCCAGCCTGGCCTTGGGCACTGCCAGGAATGCAGGGGCAGCCCCAGCTGCTCTGGGCACCCTGTGCCAGGGCCTGCCCACCCTGCCAGGGAACAATTCCTCATTCCCAATATCCTATCCAGCCCTGCCCTCTGGCAGTAGAAACCATTCCCTTTGTCCTGTCCCTTATACAGAGTCTCTCTCCATCTTTCCTGGAAAACGAATTCACAAATTTCCTAAACAATTGTGAAAAATCACCAAAGTTTGTAGAGGATGCTAAAAGAGGCAGAGAAGCAACAAAAACAGAAACAACAAAAAAAGGTCTTCACAAATATTTAAATACTCCTAAAATTTTTTAAAGAATTGGTTCCCTCAAATAATGAGATACACCTAATTCACAGCTGGTTTTCCAGTGATACTCTTCATGCAAATCCAGCATTGGAAAGTTTGAAAACTGCTTTGCCTGGTTAAAAATKAGGCTTTTCTACAACAGAATCATCAAGCACAGTTTGGGAAGGAATCCTAAAGCTATTCCTGGAAATTTAACCAGGGAAAAAGCCATCTCAGCCTCAYATCAGGCATTTCCTATTCATTACTGGAGAAACCCTGCTAACTTCTCTTTTATAATGAACATAAATAAAAGATCCAGAGCTGCAGTTTATATCTTTCTTAGGGGCCCTCAAATATTTCTTACATAGATAATTCTTCCCTAAGCAATAATTGTAAAATTTACATCATCTGCACAAGTCCTAAGAATGCCAGGCCCTGATAAATGTTATGGATGATAAATCTGAAGGAAATTCCACTTTGTTTTTATTTTATWTGCACCCTGTCATTTAAATTGAAGTTGGGAATTGATGAGAGCATTCTATGCCTTGGAGAGGAAACATTCTTKGCTCTGATGTTGAGCAAGTTTATTAATTTGGACAAACTCTTAGACAAACCTGTCATGCTCAGAGATAAGCAGTTTGCAAATAATACAATTTGAGGCCAAGCCTTTACCYGATTAAAAAAAAAAGGTAAATAATTCTGCTGATCTCCATATCAGGATTTATTGATATTCATTTCAAGAAAACCATATTTGAGTGGGGACAGAATTAACAATTCTATGATTCCATTTTCAGACCTTCTTTCCTTCCATGAGAAGTTTAAAAGAAGTATCTCCCAACCCTCTCCAAGCTATAAAGAGGAAATTGCCAGCTGGACTGCAGAGAAATTTTGGTGAGAAGACCCTGARGGGAAGGGAAGTGTAATTCTGTAGCTTGTCAATAATTACACTAATGAGAAAAAATCCCAATAAGCCTGGAGACGAGACAAAGAAAAAAACTGTCAAAACTCCAAAATAAAGCCCAGAGGGAAAGCTCCCAAAATGAAAACCTCATACATCACAAAAGAGAACAGAAAATATGAACACTTCATGCAGAAAGGAAGAGAAAATCATGGACATTTAAGGAATATTCTTGATAAACAAATAGCTTTTTCTTTCTTCTGACAAAAGCCACATGTATTCATTTCAAACTTCTCCCTCTGAAAGGTGAAGATGGGAATTCTTGCCTTGGAATTGCATCCAAACACACCCCAATTTGTGAACATAAATTGAGCTTGGAATGTGGTTTTTCCTTCACATTCCACTTTGCCCATCTACAACTAAAAGCTCATTACTTGGGAAATATAAGCATTTTCCTGCCTGCTCAATTAATGAATCCTTAATTGTTTGTTGTGTCGGATTGTTAACGGTGAAAGGTCGTGTTTTCCAGGCAAAACCCACAAGCCTGTTAATGCTCCAGGTCATAACTCAGAACAACAATAATTTGGGAAGCACAGCTGAGCATTTYAAACAATCAGGAGCATTCCAGGGAAGAGTAATGGAACCCCATTCCATGGAAAGCCAAGGTGCTGGGTGAGGGCATAAGTGGCTCTGGATTAATTTTGATGGAATTAGCAGTCTCCCAAAGTCAAATGGTGTCACCATGAGTGTCACCACACCACATGAATCAGTTAAATCAGCCTTGGGGCTTAGAAAAGAGAAACCTCAATTACTCCATGCCACAGCAGTATTATCAAACCTCTCTTAGGCCCCTTGGTAATGAAGAAAAATGAGCAAGAAAAAATCCAAAAACCTTAAACAGTAATGACACAGAAAAAGAAGCAAGAAAAATTCCAAAAACCTTAAATAGTAATGACACAGAAAAAGAAGCAAGAAAAAATCCAAAAACCTTAAAATCCCCCAAAAATTCAGGTGTGTGGGACCACAGACCTTGCAAATGCAAAAATGAGCTCAAAAGACTTCATTGAGGATGATGATGGGGGTTTCTCTAAAGAATATCAGGGATCAAAAGGACAGCCAATACCACCTTGTATCCTATCCTAAATTCCAGTGGATTTTWGGGCAGGCACAGAGCATTGGCCTGCCCTGGTGGCAGCTGTGGAGGAAGGAGGTCCAAGATGAAGAATCCAAGAACAGTGAGATGTCTTCTCCAGTATGAGAAGAAAGGACCCTGGAGTACTGCCAAGGGTTATTTAGCTTGGATATGAAAGAAAATATCTTCACCAAAAGCATTGTGAAATACTGGAACAGCTTCTTAGGAATTGGTGGAATCCTCATCTCTGGAAGYGTTCAAGACACGTGTGAATGTGGGACTTGAGGACATCCTCCCCAAGTGGTGGAGCTGGTTGATGGTTGRGTTTGATGATCTCRGAGRTATTTTCCAACTTAAAGGATTCTGTGACATTCATAACTATGGGAAGGGCATATCCAGAAGAAATGCTGCTCCCCACAAGTGTGAGGCTGGGGCTGCTAGACYCACAAGCTCATCTATCTCCAAACTCCTGGAGATACCAGAATGGGAAGAAAAACCCATTTTAATGCATCTCCCTGGRCCAAGGAAGATGCTGTCAGGGCTGGAGATACCTGAGCCTTTACTCCATGGAGTAAAACATCCCTGGTTTTCTGAGAACAAGAGAGTCATCATGTTGAGACAGAAAGCTTCCAAAGCAGTCTGGGATAGATTTCTTCCTGAAAGCATCAACAATTTCCAAGCATAGTAACTTTCCCAGCTGAGGTATTCCAGGATTTTATACACTATTATTTAAAAACTCATTAGCAGAAGTTTTGACCCTTTGCTTTCATGTCATAATGGCTAAAAATCTTTGTTCACACAGAGTTTGGCTCAGAAATATTGTGGATATTGAAATTCTGGAGTGCTGGCCCTAATTTCTGAACCAGTATCACTGGATGAAGCTACAAACACTGAACTTACTCTGGTATGAAGGACCAATACAAATGTTCCCTTTTCCCCACTCTCTGAGGGCTTTTTGGGCATCYTTATGCTTGAAAGGTATGGATTAAATAACCACATTTAAATTGTCAGTGCCTGAGGAACACCAGCTCCTGAGACCCCCTATGCAACTCGAACTTATCTGGGGATCCTATGACTGTCGTTCACAAAATCAAGCTGCAAAWATGCACAAATGCCAATTATCCATGGTGCAGCTGAGGAGGAAAGTTCTCCTGGGCTGGGTTTGTGTGGCAAGGTTCTGGTCGTGGGGGGTTATAAGATTCCTGAGTCTTTGCTTATATTTTTCTTCCCTGTCCAGTTGAGGAGGGCAGAGGTAGAAGAAGGTCAAGCCATCACATCTCACTGAAATAAGACCCACAACAATTACAACAAAACTCCCCCTACACCAGTAAAGTATTTTTCCTTTGAATGCCTTTCAAATTTAAAAAAAACCCCAGAAAATACAGGAAATAAAATCCAAAAGCTGACTTTAAGTAGGTTGGACTCTAATAGCTGCTTTCATGTTGGATCGAAAGGGATGAGGTTGGACATGTTACCAGCTAAAATATGTTAATGGGATTTAAATGATATTGTACCTGCCTGGGGAATTAATTTTGGGATTTTAGGCAAACTGCAACAAGGCATCTGGTGACATCACCAGTTTTCTGTAGGCACTAATGGAGCTGTTCACAAAAAGCAGAGCTGGATGACAAGCAGCAGGTGAATGAGCTTGGGGAGTAGTGGTTTTGTAATTGTAGACATATTTATTTTCCTAGAAAGACACTGTTGCTTCTTGCTAAAATCTAGTCAAAAAGCAAAATTCCTCCATGAAATGGCACCACTTGGACCAAGGATTTGTGTCCTCAGAATGCTTTGGCATGGTACCAACCAGGAGCTTTGAGTGAGTCCTGACCCTCCTCCAGGAGAAGCCTGTCAAACAGCAGGAGCACATCCAGAAGAGCTGCAAATCGAGGGAATTGTAAAGACACAAGGAAGCCTGGCAAATCAGTCACACCCACTGTTTCCTGGCATGGAAAAGGCCTGGAGAATAAATGGCTTGGTTGAGCTGCCTTGTTTCATCCATTTGTTTGCAAAATGAAAGCCAAGGAGCTTATCCAGCCTTTTTTGTAATTCTGGCAATCCCAGCTCTTAACCCTTTCCATCTGTTGGCACCAGAAGCTTTGGTCAACCGAGTCCTATTGCTGGACAATCTTGAGAAGAAATGTGCTGACAGAAAATATGAGTGGCAGAAAGCAGCTACAGGCAGGGAAGGGACAGTGACAAAAACCCCAAACCAAGCAGAGGGAAAATGCTCAAGCTGTAGAGTGTCCCCACGTTTCACCCTGAGAACTATGCACACACACCTGCAGCTGCAAAATTCCAAGGCAAAACATCTGGTATGATATCACAGAACCATGGAATCAACAAGGCTGCAAAAGATCTCCAAGATTATCAAATCTGATCTGTGACTGATCCTCATRCCAGAGCACTGAGTGCCACCTCCAGCCCTTCCTTGGACACCTCCAGGGATGGGGATTCCAAAGCTCCCTGGGCATCCCCTGCTAATGGGATTGAGGGAAGAGAGGAGATGAGGTATCAGGGGATGGAGTTCTTAAAGTGGATTTTGTTGTTACAACCACTAACAAGAACTTCAAGAGGTGTCCAACAGCACAGTCCAGGGACAGCTCTAAAGGAGCCCTCCATGGTGTATTTTGGGTGGCTTTTCCAGAGCTGAGCTTCAAACACCATATCTCAGCTCACATACAACTATCTTCTGCTAAGCACTATGCCATGATTAACAGGATTTCTTTTCAAAACCCCTACTATCACCTTCAAAATGTTAGAATTAATCTGCTGGCCACTTAATCCCGGGGCAAAGCGAATKAATCTCTCTCTAGATGAAAGGAAAAGGAATGAGCTTTTCAGTCCTCTTTTTTTTACACCCCAGAGAGTATTTCAGGAGTGTAACACAGCCTGAACCAACTTGCAAGTCTTTAATTTACATCTTCAAATTTCCCAGCTGAGAGTTTGAGATCAAAACCACCAAACTCACAGCTGTGAGAGCAGTTCATGAAGAACAAATCCACAAAAGCTGGAACCAGATTTTTCATGGAAAAGGTGGAGGCTGTTATAATTACTCCATGTTGCCACTAAATTGTATAAAGGCTTCCTTGATATTTTTGGGTGTGTGTGGAAATTCTGAGTAAATCCTGGGTAGGAAGGTGAAGATTGTAAAGTGAAGAAGCTAAAAAGAGCATGAGATAGAAAAAATAAATCAGATTTTCTTCTGCCACAATGAGCACAGGTCCAAATCCCAGAAATTTTATGATCACTCTATAGCAATGTGTCAGAGATAGCTCTGCTTCAACCTCAAATCCTTCTAGAGCAGCCCATTCTTGTTATTTATTAATTATTATTGATATTATTTTAGATCTGCCCTTATACACAAGGTCAGATGTACAGAGATTTCTCCCCCACCTGTGCTATTATTCCATGGCAGAACTGCGGCATTCCCAGCAGCACAATCCAGCTGCAAACTTTCAGGAAAAAGAATTCCATTCCCTCTGCCTGATCAATAAACACATATCCTTAAATAGTCCACCATTTTATAATATGAAAATTGAAAAAAATCACCCTTTTGTTATATTGAACACAACTGTGAGCAGCAATTGGTGGGGTTGGTTGTGGGGGTCACATATTGGTGCAAACATAGAAGACCTGGAGATAGCTCTTGACAAAAAARTGCGTTATTTTTGAAAGAGAAGTTTGATTTTTCCAGATTTTTCTGAAGAGCTGGACAGTCAGTTGTGGAAAAGGGCTGGATAAAGTACAAATCACTAATAAAACTTCCACATCTGGGAGAAAGGAAGAAGAGAAACMGGTATCAAATAGCACAGAGAAGAAATAGAAGACGAACATCTGTGAATACACAAACTCTTGGCAATAACACAARGCAGCAGCAAAATCCCTTTGTCCATGATCAAAGGCAGTGACACACAGGCTTCACCCACACCAGCCAAAGGAAAACTCCCAGATTTCAGTTACGTTTGGTCAAGATCCATGGAAAACACACAATCAGACCACGTGGAGGTGGCCAGTGCTGTCCAGCCCCTTCACACTCTGATGTCTCAGGTTTTAGCTTTTATGTTTTTAGATTCTGTGCTGCTTTAGTGTGTGGGTCTGGGCTTCATATGAGGGATGGTGAGCTCTGCACAGTGGGGAGACAAAACAACTCCTTCTCTAGCTGGGGACCAAGGACAAATGATCCAAATCTCAGGCCCAAGAGCAGTGAAAACAAGTAAGACCAAGCACATGTGGAGATCATAGCTTGGATGTGGGAAGCCTTCAATTGACCCCTTCATGTGCCTTGGAGGAGCTTTGTTTTCCCCCTTGGAAGAGCAAAACCACAGAGGGTTTTTGTGAACAACGAAAAAAAAAACAATGAGGGCTGAAGAGAAAAAAAACAAGCAGGATGGGACTTCATAAGCTGGAGCTGGAATTGAACAATTAACTCCAACATGTAAATGGAGCAGGACTTATAAAAGTGACAGACCCCATGACCAGGTGTCCATTTTGTGCCCATTTTGGTTCATCTTGGGTGCAGCCCTGGCTGGGCTCTTGTGCTGCCCAAGGTGGATCCATGCAGGCCTTTTAATAAATCYCTGCTTTATTCTTTAGCTCTGATCTAGGTCAGCCTTCCCAAGGCCCCACCAGGACACTCACCCCGTCGGGTCGGCCGTCCGAGGCTGTGACGATGAGGATGTAGCGGTCAGTGCTCTCTCTGTCCAGGGGCTTTCCCAAGATCAGCAGGCCAGAGCTGGCAATGAAACAACATCAGGACACATTAGCAGGACACCTGGGAGAGGTCTATGAGCACCTGAGCTCCACCACCTTGCTGACACCATGGCTCCTCTTTGTAGGAGCTTTTAAGCTTTCTGTGGGTGAAAGCCAAGAAAAGCCATGAGCCAATTCCTAATGCTCTCCACTTGGATACAGAATAATCCTGGATTAAAACATCAGYGTGTCTCAGGAGGTTTGGGTATTTAGGTTCACAGTCTTTCCCTCACACCAAATTAGAATTATTTTGCATCAGGAATTAATAAGCCCCAGGTTGCTTCTGTCCCATCATTTATTGTGCGAAGTTGGCTCACCACCCTCCCTTCCTCCTGCAAGGAAAAGGATACTTCGGATTGCAAATAATATTTAATAGTTAATAATAGGTAAAATAAAGGGTGGTGGGCCAGGCACAGACCAATCTGGTGATTACACTTCACAAWAAACCCTCTCTTTCTCACTCTATTTAAGTTGGAATTCAATTTAGGGAAAATATAGTTCTTAAACAATGCTCAAAAGTCTTTTCACTACAGGCTAAACCATAACAAGTCAGGAAATTAAAGCAAAAATTGTCCCTGCCATTAGTCAGGAGCTGACAGGTAAAAGGGTTTTAATTAATCCCTGGCCACTCTTTTAAATGGAATCTTTCCACCTCAGTGAGTTTCTCTTACCCAAAGTGTTTAAAATAAATAAACAGTGGCCAGTGACAAAGCCCAGAGTGGAATTTGGCTCACAGAGCTCTCATTAATGGCTGACAGCCCCTGAAGGAGCAGTTGAAGGTGTCTGAGCACAACCCTTTTCTCTCAGCTCCTCCATTCTCTGGGCTGACAAGTTCCAAGTCTGTTTTCAAGGGTTTCCCACTTACCTCTGAGAGAGATTAAAAACTTGCTGAGGATCTCCATTCTGAATGAGGTATTTGATGGGGTCGCCCTCTCTATCAAAAGCCTTTAGGGAAGGAAAAAAGAGGATAAAATTCAGTCAGTGGCAAAAGTTTCTTCTCTTCCCTTCTATGAAGAAAATGGGGAATTAAGTTTTAGACAAGTTTCCCACAGAGATGACATCAATCTCTGTTTCTAAGGCAATTCTGGTTATTGATGGGCTACTCAAGATAAAGCTGGGGCACATCAGAATTCCTGTGCTGCACAGAAATGACAATATCCTGAATGYAGGATAATAATTGCTATTAATTATTAGTAATTATCTAATTATCAAACTACAGCTATATCCAGCAGCATGAGTATGAAATTCAGGCTTTCATCATTTGCTTCTATGTTTCTGCAGCTCCATACTGATTAAACTGAACTTTCAGTTTCCTTTCTTCCCATTCTTCATTTCCATTTCTTATCAAGATCCCTTTTTCTGTTATTTTATTAGAATCCCCATCTTTGGCTGATGCTCCAGTGAGTTCCAACTGCAGCACTCAYCCTCCACAATAATTTGCTTTTTGGGGGTTGAAGATCASGGTAAGGCCTTTAAGAATAGACATYAACAGCATCAAAAYGAGGATATTCCASCTATTAGGTGGGAAAAAAATCTTTCAAAAGTTGAATAAAYTACTTTTGATGTCTCTCCTGGTGYACCTGAGGCCATTTCCTCTGGTCTAGAAGAGAAGAGGCCAACTCCCCCCTTGTTCCTGTCAAGTTATTTCTGTGGGCCACAATCAAAGGCTGTAAAGCTTTTAGCTGACCACCTAAACAGCAGTTTTTGAAATAAAAACCCAAGAAAAATAATAAAAAAACTCAACTCAAACACTCCCCAAAATTAAGAAGAGAAGCACAAACCATTTCAATGTGCAGGCAGAGCAGGGAATGCAATAAGAAAACAACTGGACTAAGCCAATTAAAAAACAGGAGCTAAGTCAGATAGAAAGGATCAGCACAAAGAAAGAGCAAGAAAAACTGGATGGAGACAGAGCCAGAAGAAGTCAAGGCAAAACTGGAATAGAAACAGGAGAGAACACAAAGGATAACAAATGTTTAAGTTCCAGAAGGAACCTGAGGAGTGGTTTGAAAAGCAGAAGGGATGATGTTGAAAAGGTCAGAGRGGTAAAACTGCCCCTGTTCCAGCTMCAAACCAAATTAACTGGGGCWAAACTTCAGCTGAGAGYYGGGCAAGCGTCAGGCAGAGAAGATGTTCATGAACACAGCATCTTTGAGTCARCTGCTGGAATTCAAGCCTGGTGTATACAAGGGCTCGAGCAATCTCAAAGCCATCAGAGATTTTTTTTTTTGGGCACTCCCAGAGAACAAAAATGCTGGAGGGCAAACTCTAGGTCTATCCTTCATGGAGGAATGAGCCAGGAAATCACACACCAGGCAGAYGGAGTGCAATTCCCAGAAACCCACAATATCCAAATTATTTGTAAGTTCCCTGCAATGCCAATATGCAGATGGATAACACAGAACTGAATTTCTCCAGCACAAAAGGATGCTGAAGCAATTTAATTTGATTTTCCAACAGGACAAGCCTCCTCAACAGGCAGAAACTGGCTCATTAAAGTAGCTGAGCCATGGTGAAGGCTTTTCCTACTGGTTGCTGGGATATTTTCCCAAAGGAGTTCCAACAACAGTCTCCAAGTGGAGGGTGGGATTAAGCAAGAATTAAATCGTCATCAAAATGAAGGCCAGGCAGTAGCAGTGCTAGTACTGACTCAGGTCTGCACAGATGCGTACAGCTCTCCCAGCATTGATCAATATTCCCATCCACAGCATCGATGACAGACTGGGAAAATTGTTTATAAATTCCATGGGTGGCACTGAGTGACAGGAGGTGTGGGTGGAATTTGGACCTCCTCGGCCTGAGGATATGAACAGCCAGGAGCTGAGCCAAGAACACAAACGCTGCAAGCGCTGGAGGCAGAGCATGTGGAGCTGGCATCTCTGAGGACTGTCCTTGGTCCTGAACTGCCAGAATCCAATGGTTGCTCCTGTCTTTAGCCCTTTGCCCTCCTTTTGCCTTCCCTGCCTTCCCTGCAGGGCATCCTGCCCTCCCTTCACATTAAGTTGTCTCAGGGGTATCATTATGGTCTGCCTTCTCTCATAGAAAGTCAGGGGGCTCTCAGAAAGCCAGAAAATCAGGCTGGCTGTCATTGATTTCATTTTCTCCTTATTCCCACAGAAAATCTTTTAAAAAGGGRAAAAGTTGCTTTTAAAARCTCCTGCTTTTAGTCATTGCTTATRGTAACTCCTGCTTTCTTTAAAAGAAAAGAACACAACGTTCTTGTGTACAGAATAAAAACACCCAAGGCAAGGGAGAAGAGCAASCTATTCCTGATTTTTTCCAGATCAATGGCACAGAGTGGTTCCATAAATTGGACACAACAATTCCATGTTAGCTCCTTGTTCAGCACATAACTGGACCCTGCTAACAGCCCTATTTGTTCTGCAGGCTCCCAGAAAAATGACAGCATTTGCATATTTTAATTAATAATGGCTGGCAGAACATGAAGCCATAAACGCCTCCCAGGCATGCAATAAACTCTGAGGTTTATTTACAAATTAATGCAGTGGAGATCATTTAATATTGCATTAATCTCAAATGTTGTTAATTAAAACACCAGTCAAGACCAGCCGAGTGCATTAGAAAATAAATAACGGGATAAGAAAGAAATAAAGCCCTCCATCATCAGCATAAGAAATTTTAATGGACAAGAAAAAAGTGAATTTTGTTTTTCCAAAGTCTAAAGGGCAAATTTAAAGCAGYTACATTTGCATTGTTACCCTAATGTTTTGCAGATCTTCAGATTTGATAATTTGGGAATACTTGAAAAGTTTTGCTGGCTCTTTTGTAACCTTCCTGCTGTATGCAGAACTACCTAATTATTACTAAGAGAGAGCCATAAAAGCATAATTTCTAAAGCTGCACCAGCCCAAACACTGATTGGATTGATGAGACACAGGAAAAGAAACATCAGTGTGAAAATTTACACATGAAAACACTTGTGCAGTATTTGAGGCCTGGTGATATTCCATATCATCGATGGAACACAGGCAATAAAACCCAAACCAAGGTGCCTAACAGGGAACTTTGTGTTGCCTGGAAAAGGCAGCACAGGATTTGAGAAGTTTAAATATTCAGTTAATGAATGTTTAAAATATCCTGGTGGATTTTACACAGGAGGGAATAAAGGAAGATGAGAACAGAAATATGCTGCCCACAGGAGAAGTCCTTTAACGCAGATGGAGGTTTTAATGCAGGACAAAGGAGCTGGACTTGGAATGTGGGAGGGATCCTTCAAGCCCATCCAGTGTCACCCCTGCCATGGCAGGGAGACCTTCCACYRTCCCAGGCTGCTCCAAATGTCCAGCCTGGCCTTGGGCACTGCCAGGGATGCAGGGGCAGCCCCAGCTGCTCTGGGCACCCTGTGCCAGGGCCTGCCCACCCTGCCAGGGAACAA